>LPNX010293281.1:296735-346500 GCA_001517045.1 Pseudotsuga menziesii
TTCCAAAATAAGACCAGCATAGATCTCTCTTAAACCCAGATCTATCAAGCACCGAGAGAGATCCAATTTCTTGAGGTGTAATTTTTTTTAATCTTCAAATTTTTTTATGTCTCGAAAAAATTTACACCTCAAGAAATTGGATCCCTCTCCGTGCATGACAGATCCGTGTTTAAGATTAATCTATGTTTTTTAATTTTTTTATGAGACCATGCATTTTTTATTAACTTTTTATTTGGTTTAAATTTTTTATTTTATGAACCTACTTTTTATTTGGTTTTACTTTTTTTATTTTGTGAGCCAACATGAATTTTTTAATATTTGGTAGCATAATCTTATGAACGTGGCAACATCTCCCCCATACTGGGTTATTGAACACCTCGCTACTCTCGATGCAACAACACATTAACAAATTTACAATCAAAATATAAATGAACTAAAATATCAAGAAACGTACATGCGGTGCGATGTTTGATAAAGATCCACTTCTTAATCTTTTTTTGTCCCAATGTTCCCTCAATCATCTGCAATCGAGAAAGAGGCAAAAAACAATAGTTGATGGCTACAGATATAAAATCAATTGACTGTAACTGTTCAAATCAATGCATTAAGTAACTAAGATTTTATGATCAAAGAACATAATCTTAACACAAAAAATTTGATGGAAAAAAGAGATCTTTATATAAAATTAACAACAAATACAAGAATGATTTCATCTATAACCTGTTGCATCATTGTTTTGAAACTGGAGTCTGGGTTCCCCCACTTGGGACATACACTTGCAATACTTCTTTGTGCTTCACTCGGGCAAATCCATGAAAACAAGGAAATAGTTTTTTTATTAGAAAAAGAATGAAGACTGTTGGAAATGTAGATTTCCAGAAAAAAGTAAAAATTCTTGTAAACTCGAGATAAAGGTTGTGGAATCTATACACAAAATGTCAACATAAGGATGCTATAGATATTCTTGCCTCTCCTCAAATTTTCTTTATCTTCTTTTATAATTTTGAGGAGAAGGAAGTTAAGGGTAGTTATTCATAGGAAAAATGAGGTTATAACGCATGAAATTTATTTCACTTTTCCCGAAAAATATACATTCTTACCTCAAAACAAGGGCATACACTGCAAATGCACATATGAGCATAAAAAGGAGATTTTATAAGGTTTTATTAATGAGAAGGGATAATTGCACCGAGAAAAGTGAGGTGCTCTCCAACCTAGTATGGGGGAGATCGTGTCAAGTTATGCTAGCCGACATAAATAAAAAATATTAAAAAATATAAATTACATATCGACTTAAATAAAATAAAATAAAAATTAAACTAGCATAGATCCATTTAAACCTAGATCTATCAAGTACCGAGAGGGATCCAAATGGTAAAAAAATGTACACCTCAAGAAATTGGATCCCTCTCGATGCTTGATAAATCCAGGTTTAAAATAGATCTATACTAGTATAATCGATCCACAATAAGACAAAGAGGTATGCAAGAGGGGAAGATTATATAAAAAAACCAAAATAAGCATCTCTACAAATAATATGACAAAATATGCTATAACACTCTAATACCATTGATAAGCCCGAGAAAATACCTCCAAGCTTAATCTTTTTTTTTCATTAACCTGAGCATCATTAAATACATGGAAGAGTGACCTTTAGGTTTCATCTCCCAAAAGGTTTTTTAAACTTCTACAATCTAATATTTACATTTTTACAAATTCACCCCTATGAGTTATCCAACAAATTCCTTCCCAATCTCAACCATATCCAAAACCAAAAATCAAGCTTTGTACAAACACATTACATTATTAGTAAAACATCATTGCTATATGTCCTCATAGCAACATAATAATATTACATGACATTAGTTGTTTCAATTTTAACTGACCAAACACTTATGACGACTGCTGTATGGAACGTACTAAGCACAGAGGACATGTTTTAGGGTCCCAAAGAAGGAATTCCATTTACTTGCTCCCAAAGGTTAATTGATGCTGTTCGGTCTAATTCTCGCCCAATTGTTTACACTGTTCATATTGGTCTATAGCTAGTTCATAAGAGTTTGGAAATCAAATGATGAAAAAGTTGCCTATTCCCTCAAATTTAATAGGATGGAATTGAATATAATTTTTTTTTATGAATCCTCGATCCAAATGACTCTGGATAAAACCTATAACAAACCTATAACAGGGTCTCCAAAAATAAGTAATTTCTTGTGGGCTTGTTCACTAGGATTTTTCTTGGCCGATATTTCGAAAATTTATGAATCCTCGATCCAAATGACTTTGGATAAAACCTATAACGAACCTATAACAGGGTCTCCAAAAATAAGCAATTTCTTGTGGGCTTGTTCACTAGGATTTTTCTTGGTCGACATTTCGAGTTATTTTGGGGAGGGCAATTATTTACCAGCCTGCGGCACAGCAATCATTGGTCGACATTTCGAGTTATTTTGGGGAGGGCAATTATTTACCAGCCTGCGGAACAGCAATGATTGCTGCCACAGTCCAATGATTTTCACCTTGGTCGAGTGCAAGGTGATTAGGCGGTTTCTTCCCTGAAACTCGATGTAGCACATTTAGCCTCCAAGGATTTCCATGCTAAGGTTCAAAAGATATGGAATTGGCTCCTTGTACCCAGGGTGAAAGGATGGATTTTATGGTGGGAGGTTGTGATTGGTGCTTTTAATAAACTTCAAACCAAACTCCAATCTTGGCAGTATAAAGATCTCCCCATTGCTGGAGAATTAACTTCATTTCCAGAATCTTGCACCCTAGTCATACATATTATGTTTATTGCTGTCTTCCAAGCGAGTCTCACTTTGATCCGCTTGAAAATCTGTTCAAATAATTTCTGTGGGCTACATATGGTGGTGAAAGAGGCCATCCTTGAGATCCCTGGCATACTACATCCTTCCAAAATCTGAGGGAAGATTAGGCCTTGTTGGTAAACTGGTTGAGCGGGAATGGGCCTCTGGCAAGCAGGCTGGCAGGCTGGGGGTTACCTATTAAGGATAAAATCCTGACAGCAAAGTGGATCATTAGATCCATTGATGATAATGCTCATTGGGAATCTTCAATTCTCCACGGTATTTCTCATGGTAAACACACACATTAGCAAGTTGCAAGGCCATGTTAACATTTGTGATATTATCTCAGCTCCTCGCATGTTAAGAATTCAAACATTTCATCATCAAAAGCGCATGAGATGCTTCGAAACAAATAACTCCCCTGTTGTCATGGAATTTTTCAAGCGGCAGAAGTGGACGGGACTCACCCTTACGATAAATTTGGTGCCATAAGACTGAAAATATATGTGTTGCTGAACTCCCACACTTCAAGGGAAAATGACTAAGAAAGAATGGCTCCTCTTATCAGAATGATTTGTGGAACACATAAGTAATCATGTCTATAATGGAAAACCCTCCGCTGCTGGAATTCTTTGTTGCCCTCGGACAAATACAGTGTAAGAGAGCTCGGAGGCATTATTCCTATTGAAGTTCTGCCTAGATTAATCAACACTACATACCTTATATGGATAGATTTGAGATGACCATTATTAACCCTGTTTTTAAAACAATAACCAAAAAATATAAAATTTCTGCCACAACAGAATTCGCTCTATCCTCTACTCTCAACGTATCTTAGATCCTGAATTTAGATGGATCCCCAGATTAAGGTATGGTCTTTCAATACAAATGCAGAGCCATCTCACGGCTTGTAGAGGACTGCCATCTACAGCTCGGCAAGCAAAAAACAGCCTCACTAATGACGATTGTCCTTGAGGCCCACACTATAGTGGAGGGCTCATCTTTTCATCCGAAAGGATAAGTGACATAATCTCCGGACGTTCAACCAGATCAGTGGTAAGGAGGGATTTCTTTTTATCGATAGTGCCGTGTGCAGAAGCTGATAGAAGCCTAATTATTATATATAACCCTATGGGTTGAGGAGCTATCTGTTCTTATTGGTTCATACCGTACCTATTCATTACCCCTCCAAAACCTACCATTAAGCACAATTTTTGGGATTACCAATTTGCTCACCAATCCTGAAATATTATTCAAAAGAAGCTTGCATCATTCTTTAAAGATCATTCATGGGCGAGCAGCCCTCATTGGTAGCTCACATCAGCTTGTTCTCTAGTCCTTTCTTGGACTTTGTATTAAATACGGGTTGCAGTTCTGCTTTCTATTTTGAAATGAAGGCGTCTAAAAGTTCGACGTGTGGGAAGGTTTTAGTTTCAGTGTTTTGGGTTTTTTTATTTTATTTTGCAAAATTGGAATTTAATTGTGTTTTAATTGAGATTTTGATGGTAGAAATAGATTCAGTATCCTCAAAAACTCCTGGAGTACCCAAAATTCCAGAACTTAACAACTATAATCTGAATTTTGAAAAATTCCTACAAGATTCCGAAAAATCCTTGTATTCCGATCCAAATCATCAAATTTTAGACTACGCGTTTCGAAATTACTTTGTCAATTTGTATTTGATGTCTATCGTTGCACTGTTTCTGCATTCCAAAAGATGTATTCGGATGAGGTATGTATGTGCTCACGTTTCAGCTGAAGAAATTTTTGTTTGTAATAGATGCTAAAGATATTTCAGCATCCGCTTACTCTGACCTTATCACAGCCTTAACCCCAATAATACAAAGATGATCTGGTGTGATCTTTATACATAAGGTATGTGCTCACGTTTCAGCTGAAGAAATTTTTGTTTGTTATAGATGCTAAAGATATTTCAGCATCCGCTTACTCTGACCTTATTACAGCCTTATCCCCAATAATACAAAGATGATCTGGTGTGATATTTAAACATATTGTATTATATGTAATATAAAAAGTATATTCTCAAAACAAAACAAAATATCATCATCAACATCCATAGTGCAGAAAAACCTCTTGAATAGTCACGATAATATCTGCAACTTGAGACCCTTTGTCAACAAAATGCATAGTTGCTTGCTTAGATGAATATACTAAACCTGGATTTGGTTTTGGAATCCTCAATATCTGACAAAGTACTTCTGAAATTGAAATTTCCGAATAAAAAAGGCAAGTACGACAGTAATATGAAATTCAATTGCAAGAGAATGTGTAATTGTTCATTTTTCAATAGTTGATGGTGAATTGACAGGATCAATATTTGTTGGTAATAGTTTCAATCAGTAGCCCTGGCAAATTAATTCATTATCAATCATTTTGTAGACTCAAAAACAAGAATGTCTTGTTGAAAAATGTCATTGTTTAATGCACTGGACTGAGACTCTATTTTTGTATCATTGTTTGTTCATTATTTTGTTCTTCATCGCGAGTATCAAAAATAATATCTTCAGGAGTATGATCAATAATTCTTTGATATTTTCCAAAGAGTGGACACATTTTTCGTTGGATTTTGATTGAAATGTTTCATCTAAGATTTCGTTTTGCATAGCCCATTGGGTAGAGGGCATATAAATAGTATAAACCTGCCTTCCCCAAGAAAATGAGATCATAAATTGGCTCTAACACCACTTGTTGCAGTCCGGCTGATCACAACATGCCAGAAGGCCACATTCATAGGCTTCTGACTAGAAAATAGACATTAATGTACGCAGAATAGAAATTATAACATTTAGTACTCATGAAAAATACAGAAAAAGGATCATCACATCCCCTTGGAAAAAAAATGAAGTTATAACTTACGTGCAACTTGCACGATGAGTCATCATTTTGTGAAGGTTGATCCCACCCATCCTCTACTGAAAACTGCTTAGTGTAGTCCTGATGAGAAAACTCCCAAAGAAACTAAATCACTTCGTGCTATTTCATATTTAAATTACATCTAACCTAAAGTGATACCTGATTTACCACAACATGCAATGTAAGTACCAGTTTTCCTGACCATAACATGGGAAATGAGGTAGCCTTCATCTTTGCAAGGCAGTTTACTGAGAATGTTAACAGGATGCATTACGAAAAGTTGACGGCATAGAATTTCAAGATGGGAATTCCTTACATTGAAAAATGCAACATTGTGTCAAGACCTTTAAGGACCTTGCCTGTGTATTAGAACCTCTGAATAAATGACTCATCACACCCTGAAATATGATTGCCATGCCTTTAGCAAGATAAGGACCAAGCATGTCTCAGAAAAAGACACAGATCATAAACATCAAATAAAATAAGAATAATCCTAGATACAAATGTCGGATACATCATCTGTTCTTACAAGCTGGCATCTCAGAGGACTGCCATTATTTCATAAATGTTGAATGAATTTGAAAACCTGAACATTTATATAACACATAAATTACCAACCCTAAATATACATAACCCTGATGCCTTGTAGGCATCGAATAGAGAAACCAAAGCAAATACAAGCAAAATAATTTTTTGGGAGGCCTTAGCAAATCTTAGTAGTATCTATTTGAGACAAGGTTTGCAACCCGGCCAACCATGCAATGCATTTAATACACAATTCTTTGGCTTCATGCCAGGATATTTGGCATAAAAGATACATGTACAGGCACTCCTTGCCATTATGTATAGTGAATATGATAGTAGTAAGTCACAAACTTGGTCAAAGACAGAACAGAGTGCAAGAGAAACCATAATAAAATGTGCATGCGTGTGGCAAGTGCTGCTACACATCGACAGAACCTCATCCCAAAAAAGTGTTCTTGAAGAAGATTATCGTCCAACCATGAGTTGAGAATGATGTGAGTTCTGGTAAATTTTGATGCAACATCCATTTAAAACTGATTTTTAAAAGAATCACCATCTGACTGAGTTCTGGTTTTGCTAAAAATGCGTCCAATCTTAGGAATGAGTGGTCTTTTCTTCTTCAGAGACACATAGCCATCAACAGACTGCTCACCCGTCAGTGGTTCAGGAGAAGGAATCTTTATGTTCAGCACCTCAGCAAGTGATTCAGAGTAGACGGATTTATTTTGTCCGAATCTGGAAGTAATACTATCATTATTTCCATTGTTTGTCAAATTTCGTGGAGATGTAAATGTTACAGCCCTCTTTTGTTGCTCACGCTCTCGCCATCTTCGTAGCTCACTCTCAACTGCTCTTTTGGCTGCTTCTGCCATCTCTGCCTTTTTCAGTGCTTGCTCTTCTGCTGACTTCAATTCTTCAATTTCTCGATTTGCCGCTTCCAGTTTCTTCAATATTTCTTGTTCGCCTGCTTTTACTGCATCAACTTGAGCTATAGCAGCACCCACCTTCATTTCTGCCACTTCGTTTGCTTCCTCGACTTTTCTACTTAAGGAATCGTGCTCATCTTGTGAAATTGTGATCCCGGCATGCGATCCCGATGTAGAAACCCGTGCAGCATTTGTTTTCTCAGAAAGTATTTTTATTTTCTCAATAGCTATTGCTTCTGCTGCTTTGGCTGCTTCAGCCTCCTTCAAGGCATTTTCCAGTCTACTCTCTGCATTTTCAATAACAGCCTTTGCTTGTTCAGCTTCAAACTTTGCCCTTTGTGCTTCCTCTTTCATTGCTTCAGCCTCTTTCTTAGCCTCTTCGGCTTCAGAGGCCAGTTGTTGCAGAGCTAGTGAGAGACCTGAAGTAGCACCTTTCGCCTTTGCTTCTGCTGCTGCAGCTGCTGCCATTTTCGATCTGCTTTTATGAAGTTCTGCATTCAGAGATGCTGCTGCTGCTTCTGCTTCTGTCTCTCTCTTTTTCAATTCATCCAATTCCTTTCTTACCTGCTCCAACTCGGCCCTTAGAGAATTCAACAAAGCTTTCAAAGAAAGACCCTCTTCTGTGGCTTTCTTCAGATTCTCTTTTGCCTCCTCAAACTCAGCAGCCACAGATTCTACAGAAGAATCTGCACCAGACATGGTGTCCTTCCTTTTTTCAATCTCTGAGTTCAGTGTACTCAGGTTTTCATCAGCACCAGAACGAGCTTTAGCAACCTTGGACTGAGATTCTTTTGCCAAATACAGCTCCTTTTGCAAATGTTCCACTTCGGCTGTTGTTGTAGCCAACTTGGCTTCCAAGTCTTTTGAAGTATTAAGCTCCTGCCTTAAAGTATTCAATTTGTTGCTCATTTGTTCAGCTGCCTCAGCTGCTTTATGTGCTTCAGCCTCTTTTTCTGCTAGAATGGCTGCCCGTTCCTTCTCTGCTTCGATGCAAGCCAGTTTAACAAGAACAAGCGATTCATTTGCTGTAGCAATTTCCTTTGAAAGCTCCTCCACTGTTTTAGCGTTTCTTTCTTTTGAAACAGTTGCCTCTTCTGCCTGTTTGATGGCTGATTCTTGGGCTTCCAAGGAAGCTGCATGCTGTTGTTTGACTTTTCTAAGCTCCTGCTTGGCAGCCTCCAACTCAACTACAGCAGAGCTATACTGCTCTCTTGCAGAATCGAACTCTGCCTGCCAAACTGTATTACTGCCCTCATTATTTTCTGTATTTCCAGCTTGCAGCTCCTCTGCACGTAGCCTGGCTATTTCTGAGGCGTCGGTGGCCTTTTCTTGAGATTCCTTTGCCTTTTGCAACTGGTGAGTCAAATCTTCAACCACTTTCTTGGCCTTTTCCAGCTCAAGCAGTGCTTGAGCCTTTGTAAATTCTGCATTTTTTAGCTGATCCTTTGATTTAGCTAGTTCCTTTTGAATTAGATGTAGTTCTGTATCCTTTGATATGCGCTTCTATAAGCACCAGGAAACAAGAACTTCAGGAAATAGAACATGAACTAGCAAAGACAAAATAATTGCAAATTAAAATTATATAAATAACCCTTACATTCAAACCATAGATTCAACAAAGTTTCAGTCGTAACAACAGTGAGGAAGCTGCTAATTACCTCCGCAACTGGAAGTTTAAGTTTCTTTGCATAAACTTGCCCTCCAAGAACTCTCTCTCCAAACAAGGTAACAGCTTCTTTTACTGATTCAAATGGTGCTCTTGTGTCTATCTCTGCTCTCTGAAACGTAGGAGTGGGTGTTGCACTATGAGACGCTGTGCCGCTTGCCATGTTTTGTGAAGCCTCTTCCTCTGCCAATGACATGGATCTGATTAATTAAACATGAAAAAAAAATATAAAAAGATTGGACATCAACTGGTATTGGCATAAAGAAACATTCAGAAATTTCAAAAAGAAGTGTTTCTGAATCTTTACTTTTAATATTTTTTCACGGCTGTCAATGATGCTTTCACTTGTAAATTACTGTTAGAGACTGGTTTGAACTTTGTACTGCCACCCTCATCTAATAATTGAGAATTCCTTTTGGATTAAATTCCACTGTTGATCTGCCTTCTCATTCATATACAAGGGCAAAGAAGGTTTCCCTGACTCATTTTTAACGATAAATCTTGGACTGAGTTTTCAATTAATACTGTCAATAAAGTTTTCCTATTAAAATCATTCTATTAAAGAAAATAGGAAGGAGAAAAATTTTAAATGACAAATTTGGGCAAGTCCTCTAGTCAAGGGCAATAACCTCCCACTAGAAGCAATTTGAAGACTATGTATGCTTTTGGCTTCTCTATAAGATGAATTTGTAAACAGTAGCATCCCCCCTCAACTGAAGTTCATTGGATGGAATAACATAAAAATGTTTGTTTTAGAATAAGGAAAGCACCAGAGTTCATCGTTGCATATTCACATGCAGGTTCCAAAATTCATGGATCAAGTTTTAATACTTTAACACGCATCTACACTTACAGGCATTTTCCTCTTAGCTAATATGTATTAATCACTTGGTAAGTTGGTAGCAAATAGTGTGGAAAGTTACTTGCTCAGAGAGTACACTTTCAGAGTGTAGAGAATTGTTGCTTTGATATATTTCAAACCTTTTCATTTTAAAACACATCATAGGAAGTCTTGGAAGTAGCTTGGAGAAAATCCTACTTTCAAAGTTGCTAATGGTGATTAACAATCAACGTTCCTGTTTACGTTGAAGATCCAGCCTGCTCATCAAATTTGATCACAGAACATCTGGTCCTTGGCCTAATGGGCAATTATATAATCAAACCAGTAGAAAAACTGTATACATTCCATTCTTCCTTTTGAGGTAAGAATGTATTCTAACCTACAATACTCCAGCCAAAAAAATCCAGTATGCTGCTCGATTATTGTTAAAAACTTCAACATGTCCTCTTTCAGGGGAAAAGGCAATCAAATTAAACATAAACGCTCATTTGCTTGAGGTAGCCCATTGAAATGCCTAGTATCCATCATTGGGGAATTGCTTCATTAGTTGGGTCGACAAAGCATTTTCTCTTTCAGGGCAAAACACAGTCATATTAAACCTAAATGCTGATTTATTTGAGGCAGCCAATTGAAATGCCTAGCATCCATCACTGGGGAATTGCTTCATTAGCTAGGTCGACAGAGCATTATGATCTCCACCAGGATTCCATTCTTGCTGTGATTTGACCATCTGTATGGCACAACTTTCATAGCGACAAGGCCAGGTGCAAGTCCTAGACAATTTTTTAATATATATTTTTTTGTAGAAAATGCTTCCATTTAACAATCAATATAAACCAAATGTGCAAGGGCATTTTTTACCAAAAATACAAGGAGCTGCTAGGCAGTCTCCACTAGCACTAGCTTTACAGAAAGTAAATGACTCAAAATCTAACAAAATTTGCCACCATATCTAGCCAAAAGTATCATAGCGTCACACGGCATGAATATAAAAGTTCAAGAGTCCAAAAATCAATAAGACATCCTGTTGAGTACAAAGCTCATATAGACATTATCAACAAAATCATAAATCCTGCAGCAGGGATCAGTCCAGTGGAAAGGGGCTTTAGTTCCTTGAAATCCCAGCTATCAAGCTGCTGTTGTAGGGCTTCTCAACCTTCGAGAAAACCAAGGCCAGCGTGAGAACTATGAATTCGGAGGCTTGGGTGGTCTGCGAGGTTAACTATGTTGGTACTCATGACGCTCCACTCCGCGGAAATTGCTGGGATCCGGCCAAGGGCTCCAGCAAATCTGCAGGAGGGTCCCCACAATAATCCAGAAGCTGGCAAAGGTGGGCGACGTCCAGCTCGACATTCTGGACCTGAACACCACTGGACAATTTGGCGATTGTAGGCCTCAGACAGACTCTTTGAGCATGTTTCTTGAGGCACTTCCCCAAAATAGAAAAAATGCCTAGCACCCAAAGTATAGTCCTAAGTATCAGAGGGCAGTCCGGTTTATGAGATTTCATATAATAAGTTATAGCATGTCAATCGCCGGTTGCGGAAATTTTATTAGATCCTTTTCCGGAGGGACAAATCATAGAAACTATCCGTCAAACACTGATTTGCATGAAATTAAGGCAATCGAAAATGCTTAGTACCAAATTGGTAGTAACCCAAGCATTCGAACTAGGTTATGGAGGATTCAAAAATGTTCCATGGACCTAAGAATCATTCAAAATGTTCAATACAAAGCAGAGCGGAGGGACAATAACAGGAAAACTTTCCGGGAAAAGAAAAGTCAAAAGCAGGCTTGCTAGCAGCTTCAGAACTCCTACATCACTGGGAGGTCTGCAGCGGCCTCATCACAGAGAGCCTGAAATGATTTCACTCATCTTGGTCCCAGTGACCCAGGCACTCCTCAAACCACTTCATAACAGATTTCCACATAATGAAATACAGTATCAACAGGCACAATGAATTCACATGACAATCTTTTTTCTTTCAAAGTAAGCATTCAGGACGCTCAACATACCTGTAATCCAACAATGTCTATTGCCAAAAATCTGCCGTCCAGAGGATCAAATGGGTTCTCTGCAAAAACCCCTGACAGTCAAATCCATTGCCCCACAGCTGCAAAATCTATCCAAACTACAGGGATTTCGGACAGATTGGCACCTCCATTAGAACTGCTGTAAGGTGTACCTAGGAACCTCCAAATTCCAGATCGTTGTGTCGAAATTAGCTCAGAATCATTTGATGGGTCCGGCAAATTAGAGCTTGAGCTGTATTCGATAGGAAATTTGGCAGGGTTGGGGGCAATAGGATGTCAAGGGCTCAATGACTGGAAATCTGAAATGGGTATGTGTTAATCACGGCGCAGAAAGTTTCTGACAGACTGTTTTCGCAAAGAATTCGTCTCACTCAGCTTCCAGCCTATCCACTATATGGTCCTATGCACTGTCAGAGCACTGCAGTGCCCTATGACACGTGTGAAGCCGCACAACAAAGTGTGTGGGGGTAAATAATGCTAGCTTTCACCATTTTCAATTATTCTATTTGGGTTTTTGTTGGGCATGGGATGGATTCTTACGCCTATTTGCAAGGATTTTAATTTCTGGGTGGTTTCGATGATGAATCAAGATTCAAAATTAAGTGGTTGTGCTGAGATTTTGTGATGGTAAGAAGCAAATTTCATCCTAAATGGGTAATTTCAATGATGAATCAAGATTCAAAATTCAGTGGTTGTGCTGAAATTTTGTGATGGTAAGAAGCAAATTTCATCTCAAACCCATGGAAATTCAAGATATGGAAATCCAAGATATGAAAAGGAGGGACAGAAGTAGAGTATACAGGTGGTTTCCTGGTTTGGTATGGAACTAAGAAGGATTGGATTAGACGGGTCTTCTTCATTATATGTCCTTACCACTATCATCTCACCATCATTCTGAGTCTTGCAAGATTTTTAATGTTTTTCCTTTGAGTTTACTTTACTCCTCTAGCTATCTAATGCCATTTTTGGATCTTTTTAGATTTCTGTAACCTCCTTTTTATTTTTTAATAAGAGAATTCGGGATCTGGATGGATATTTTTACTTCTAGTGGACTCCATTAACTAAAACTCATCCAATAAAAAAGAATAGCGAGCTACCAATCAAATGGAATCGATCTCAATTGTACTAAGATTAGGAATATCCATACGTATCTAACCTAGGCTGCTTCTGGTTCTTTCTAAGGGATTTGCGTTGAAGGAATGAAGCGAGATTAGTGGGGGCAGGGCAGGGCAGATCATGCGTGGTTGCAACTTAGTGACGTGATTGTGGAGTGGGGGACCATGACGGTGGTGTTGGCTTCAAGGGTGGAGGAGCTTCATGGTGTAGTGAAAAAGGCAGAGCCAGTTATACAACGTGCTTCAAAATGCATATCTTAAGCTGGACGCTCTCTCTACAATGGTGTGGTGGGGTGGAGACTCTCCCCACCTGGTCCCAAGCACTTAACCTACCTTGTTGGCATAGTCTCTGCCATGTGGAATTTGCTGTCAACATACATACTTTATACACTGTTGTGAAAGGTTTTTCTTTTGTTTAAGTGTCATAGGAAGGAATATGTATGATGATAGGGCATGAAAAGATGTTTTTTTGGGTTGTAGCTCCCACATTAGTTGGTAGGGCCATTATCTGAATTTTATAAATAATAAATAACAACCACAATTCCAATCCAATCAATCAATCAATCATATTCTTTAGAGTCAAACACCCACCCCCTCCTAGAAAATCCTTCATGACCTCCTTGGAAGTGAAGTGAAGTCTCCCTTGTTGCTTCTATTAAGGTCAATTCTGTTATAAGATTCAATGTGTCTTTATCAACTATTTATTTATTATTTGAAAACCATTTGAATTTTGTATAGTCATAGTGACCTCACCTTTGAGGGTAGGACATTTATCAAATCTCTTTACCAATAACATGCTCCCTTTCACCCTTTTAAGAACTCTTTTTTTCTAAAGATAAATTATAAAACTCAAAGGTTTTGTAACAAATTTGTAAAAGTTGTTAATAGTATGAAATTATTACTTTATTAAAGGTAATGCATCCATGTTCTTTACAAGTCGATGTGATCATTATTAATATATAATTATATTATAGAAGTGTGTGAAACAAGGTAAAATGGATGGAGATGGGAGTGTTTCCACCAATTAACTTAAGTTTATATACTCTTCCAAGGTTAGGATATGATGAATATGTATTATAATTTTAGAGAATTGTTTTAAGAGTAAAATCTAAGTGGATGAGGTGTATAAATAAAATAAATAATATTTAGAAATTACAAAATATAAACATTATTATAATAATTAAGATATCAAAAACATTATGAAAAGATCTACTTTACATCACAAATAAAAGCTTTCAAAGTATATTATATCAAAATTTGAAAGTGGGTTAACAAAACTGAGACTTAGTCAAGGAACTTACAAAATATAAACACCATTATAATCACTAAGATATCAAAAACATTATGAGGAGACCTACTCTAGACCACAAATAAAATCCTTCTGTTAGCACTCAGAATATACTCAGGTTGTAAAAAGTAAATCCCAAGAGTAACAGCATAATCACTTTTAGAAAGAAACTGGCTTTTCTTCCTAGAGAGGGATCTCTCAGATATAGATTTTAACAAGGCCAGAAATATATGTCAACACTCAAAGATTATAAAAGTGGTTGAAACAATACACAGAACCATTGGGCATGGAGTCACATATATATAAAATATCACAAAATCGTATATTCAGGAATTTATCAAAGGCTAGGTAACCATTTAATCACAGTCATTCATTGATTCATTTGGAATGGAAGAAAAGAGAACAGTCCATCAATATAGAGCATCATATGACGAATTCTATATCGACTTTAGCAGAAAGATTTATAAAATATTTGAAACAATGATCAGAGCACGGCTAGCATGAGTTCTAATCATTCAACGCTATATTTCAAATATGAAGGAAACAGAATGGAGTGTAAAACTGGAAAAAACAATCACAGAAAAAGAGAAGCCCAGACTGTAATATAAATGACGCATGAATCTCTGATAATTCATTCACATTCAATTTTGTTCTTCAGAAAAAATATATGTTTTCCAAAACTCTCAACAACCGGACGGGTTCCAACCCCCATCTCATAAAATAGATGCAAATATATACATAAAATAATTTGATATTCCAAGAAGATTCATAACTGAATGATCGGCTTAATTAAAGTCTTGTAACTGAATTCCTAACTCTTAGGAATAAACTACAGCTTCAATCCTAACAAATCATTAAGCTAAAATCAACTTGATAACATGTATTCGTCTAGTCAGCTCCTTGGCGCATAACACCTGTCTCTATGAATGAAGGATGTATTTTGTCTTTCCAAACCTCTCCACGGCTTTCCACTGCTCAGCGCTTGGGGTATCGCATTCCATCATTTCTCGAATGGACACTTCCAGCTCCATGTACGCTTCATATGACACCTTGGGCAATCCTCTTCTGACAAGCAAGAACTTTTGTAAAATTTCGAAATCCTCTGTCAATTTATCCACAATAGCTTTCCCTGTTAGGCCTTTTTCCAAATCATCAAATTTGGAGTGGTCCATGCGACTCTGAACTAACAAGCTGTGATAATGTTCCTGAGAAAACATCCTTCCCTCCTCATCACAAAAGGAAGGCAGGCCGTCTTCAAATAGTTCCTTGAAAACCTGCTTGAAGTTATTAACCTGTGCAACCATTTCATCGGCTCTGTCTTGGACCATTTTCATTAAATGATGCTTGTGGATAAATTTCTTAGCCCATAGTACTATTGATATCCCGTCCTTTATTCCCATGTCATGTAATTTCTGATATGTCAATGAATTTAAGAAATTCAATGTGTTCTAGGCTGTGGTAAGGGGCCTTCTTTCCATATGTTCATTCACTAACTTTAGTCTTTGGTGGGCCAAGTTGATCAAAATGCATAGATCATCGATAAAATTCAGATAGTGCCGGAATTTGGTAATCTCTATAGACAAGGTGTCCCAAATGATGTGCTTTGCCCCTTGAAGAGGACCTTTCCCAACGTTCTTCTCTTTCAGTTCATTGAATTTCTTTTGCAGCTGATTTCGGTCTTGTAATATTTTGTTTTTACTTTCACTAATTTTGGCCAACTTGGACTTGATCTTTTCATTCTCTGCTTTTAACTCTTTTATTTCTTCCTCCTTTAAGTTGACTTGGGACATAGGTATTGACAAGTCATCTGCAGAGAAGTCATTCAATGGTTTATCAATATTCACAATAGATAAGTCTTCATCAATAGGAGTCTGACTCATCAACTCCTCCATGATCTCCTTTTCCTCGTTCTGGTCATTTTTCAGCAAAGAAATTTGAGATATCAGTTCATTCCTCTCGGCTTCCCATATGTATTTTTCTTCTTGTAGCTCGACAGCTTTTCCTTTATGTTCCATCGTCTCTTGATACATCTAATCTTTCTCTTCTTACAGAGCCAATAACTCGGAGGACTGAACATGTTCAGTGCCCGGGATCTTCAATTTTTTCTTTAAAACTTGGAGCGCATTGTCCTTTTCTTCTAGCATTCTTTTGACCGCCTGGGTGTTATCTTTCTCATTACCTGAACTGACAATATCTGCTTGTAGTTTCTTAATATGAATGGCATTGGCCTTATTTTCAACTCTTTCATGCTTCAAATGAATTTCTAATTTATCTACCAAAATTTGTAGTTTGTTTATTCTCATCATAGCTTGTAAAAGGTCTGAATAGATGATCTCACTTGTTTGCTTGTGAAGCTGTATCTTGTCCGGTACACTGATTTTATCCAACCGGATTTCCATCTCTGACATCTTTTTGTCATTCACCATGGCCAACTTGAAGGTATTTCTTTCGGCATCTCTGGCAGAGATCAAAGAAGTTTTTGGATTATTTAAATTTCTTACTCGCGGGAGCAAATTTCTTGTCTCTTCCAGAGACTGTTTTCTTTTCTCCATATAATTGGCTTTGAGTTCCTCTTTTGACTTGAAGGTTAGGCTTGATTCTAAACCATCTACACTTTTAAAAGAAAACTGATTTATTTGTACAGCTTTTGTTGGGACCAGAGCAACTTTCTTGAAATCATCAGAAATATCTTCATTTGAAATTCCACCACCTTGAGACAACTTGGCTTTTTTATGTGATCCGTCTTCATCCAATTCCATGCTCTCGACCTCGGAAAGACTTCTTTTAATTAAAATGTTAGGATTCTCTGTCATTTGGGATACTACCACTGGTACAGTACATGTATCTTCATCATATCTGGGAGTCTCCATAAACTGCAACAGATTGGTTGTTTCAGCCAAACCTCCAATAGACTGGTGATCAAACGGTTTGTTCTTGTTGGCCTGTTTCCTCAGGGAGATTGCATGGTGGGGATCATAATTCACCTTTGGCTCCTTCTGAAATTCCATGTTCTCCAATGATTTTTCAATAAACACTAAGGCACCTTTATTCTTGAAAATAAAGGAGCCAACCTTAAGAGAAAATTTGACATTTGAGGATTTTTTAAAAGCTCCAAAATGCTCTTCTTCTGAATGCAGCCTCTGTCTCATGAACTCCAATGCAAAAATTCTCGGAGTGAGGAAAGTTGGTAACCTATAAGGTTGCCCAGTAAATCCGTATATTCTTAAAACTGTGGAATCTTTATTCAGGAACCAGTCCCCAACTCGGTCCTCAGGTGAGGACTGCATCAGATATTTCATCTCTTCTAGCACACGGAGTAATTCTTCATCGAACAACATTTTATATATCTCAGACATGATTGAATTGGCAAATTCAAACATACTAATCTGCTTGGGCAAATCAGAGGAGAAAATAGTACTTAAAAATTGTAACTCAGTGACGTTTGAACATAGCAAGATGTTCAACAAGTAAGTTTGAAATTTAAAGAACCAGACTTTCAGAAATTCACTTAACTGAAGATGGATTGCTTCCGCTAAGTATTCGTCAAAACTGAATACTGGAACCGACTGGGACTCAGAACCTAAAGAACTTATTTTCAATAAAAAAACTGAGGATAACTTCATTCATGCGACAATCATCATCAAGACCTAAAATTTGACATACTAATGATACTACTAATTGAACTTCATCTTTAAGAATATGCACAGGGTAAAGCAAGAAAAGACCATTTAAAGATTGACCTTCTTTCAAAACACTGGATAAGAAATTGCAACGGACTTCCTTGTCACAGCTTTTATACAATTCAGTAAGGATAGACTCATTCACAGGTTCACGATTTTCAGGGTAACTGTCAGGCAAATTGAGGTTTTCGCGGATGACTTTGGCATTAATTCTACAGAGTACTTGGGACGTAGTCTGGCTTACAATGATTCTCTGCGAAGGGGAATAATTAACAGCACACCATTCTGCAAATTCTGGAAAATGCGGGGTTTTTTCAATGGCGAAATAGTATAAAAAGGATTTACAGACATTCAAGACATCATTTCCTTGTGAGTTATAGTGCCATAACCTTTCCTTACTGACTGTTATGCTTCCTATAGACAGAAACGGGTCGCACACACCTCTATCCCTATCAACTAAATAATCTTCCCTGTCATCTACAATACGACCTGACCCTTGCAATTCCTTCTCCTGGTCCATAATTCAGTTGATAAATGGCAATTAGACGGACGAATTATGGGCGTTTAAGCCTTACCTGTTAACTGTAGCGGTGTGCGTTCAAAACTGACAGTCGAAGGTTAACGAATCCGCAAGTCTTTTTCACCCGTCCGGCGCCAATAAAATAACCATGGGACAAGTCAACTTCCCTTTTATAGGACCCTACTCCGGAGCATTTCTTTGGCGGTTTCCACTAAACCACTTTTGCCTCCGGAGTCCACCACGATCGGCCATGTGGACAGTGGTTTATATTCCACAACCACCTTTCACCTTTATCTGCCATGCACCTTCACACCCCGGATCCATTCGTGACCATTGATCTATTTCACTTTTGATTTTCAACCCTTCGATCAAGCGCCACGTACCTCATTTCACCGGGCGTCCTGGTCGTATCCATCGTGCATGTTTCCGCTCCAGAATCATCCACAACCGTCGATGTGATCTACCTTTATTCCTCCGCCGTTAGATCAAGAAACATGTACTCGATTCCGCAGGGACTCCGTTGCTTTAACAATCATACGAGTTTACAAAGCGGATTTTATACAGACCGTGGATCTGTTCGAACTAGATCGACGACCGTTGATCCATATATCATGTTAAACACCCGCATATACTTATTTTCCTCACATTTTTTAGGGAGCGGATATAATACAAACCATTGATCTTCACCTTTTTGCTTCGCACCGTTGGATCTCGCAAGATTTCACCGCTTACTAGCCTTTGTCCTACTCTTATACTATAAATTTTAGCCAAAGTTTGACAAATGACCATTATTTTCTCTCCATCGTGGTCTCTTTGCTCCCTTGCTAAATAATGGTGTTAACAGCTGGCTCCATCTAGGGATGATATCCTCCCTGCAAGGTATCAAAGAAGTCGTAGGCCAGGTGCCTGTTTTTTTATTTTTTCACAATAACTTGCAGAAAACTCATCTTTTGTTTTTTGTAGATATATTATTTTTTGTTTTGAGAAAGGAAGAGCACGCCTCCTATACCTTAGGGCCTTCACTGCGGGCTTCAAATACATTAGGCTTACCATTCATGTTAACTTTGTAAAGAGAAACAAGTATTTACAGGCTATAATACAAATTTTACCTTCCTCCCTAGGACAGGTAATGTTTCAGGTACCTTCCATTGACGAGATTACTGTCCAGAAGAACCCCGTTCGGATATTACAACAGAAATGTGTTTTTCCCTCTGTAACCAGCAACAACGTAAGGACCTACCCACATATGGTCAAATTTCCCATGTTTGTCTTCGTTCGGAGCATCCCATTTTAGGACCAAATCATCAATCTGAAACTGCTCTTCTTTGATTCTCCTGTCAAAAGTACTTTTCATTTTTTCTTGATGTGATTGCACCCTGTCATAAGCTTTATTCCTTTGCTCCTCTAGTTCAATAATCTGATTTATCCTCCTTTGCATATGATTAGGTTTTTCTTGCTGATCTTGGAAATACCTCATGATTGGGACACCTAACGATGCTGGAAAAACAACTTCAGTTCCATACACCAGTTGGAACGGAGACATGCCAATCGCTCTTTTGGTACTAATCCTGTCAGCCCAAAGAGCATACTTGAGCTTGGTGTGCCAGGACCTTTTGTTATCTTCTAATAGTTTCTTGATGATCCTCACTAGGCTTTTATTAGAGGATTCTGCCAACCCATTCCCCTACGGATAATAGGCAGTTGAATGATTGAGGATTATATGGTACTTGTGACAGAAATCAATCATTTTCTTGGATTTGAACGCGACTGCATTATCTGTTACTAATCTTCTGGGGCACCCGAATCGAGCCAATATATTTTCCTCAAGAAAATCCATGATTACATTCTCCATGGATCTTCTAGTGGGGATAGCTTCAATCCATTTTGTAAAATAATCTGTAGCTGTCAAAATCCATTTGTGTTGTCCCGATGAATTGGGATTTATTTCACCAATAAAATCCAAACCCCATTGCTGAAACAGAGCTTCTACTGTTATGGGATTCAAAGGGAGAGGAAGTACTTTTCTTTTTTCGTCAAAAATTTGGCATTGATGACACTTATTGGTTTCTTTATACACATCTAAAAATAACGTAGGCCAATAATAGCCTGCTCTTAGAATTTTGTTTGCCGTCACCTTCCAAGAATGATGCCCCCCACAATCTCCCTTATGCAATTCTTTGACTGTATGCTGAGCTTCATTTTCCAAAAGACAATTCAGGAACAGTCCTCCGGGGTCTTTCCAATAAAGATATTGATTTAGAATACAAAATTTTATGGATCGGGCTCTTGACTTACTCAACCCCTTCGGTGCTTGCAAATTTCGAAGGACATACACAATATCAGAATACCATGGAGAAGCCACAAAATCAACCATTATTTCCACTTCTGTATCTAACTGATTAGCTTGATGAGATAAGAAATTAATATGCAAAGCTTCACAATTTGAATTAGCCATCATTTTAGCTAATCCTTGTCCTTTAATAAACTTGGTGGGTTTTATTTCGATATCATACTCCAACAATGTAGCAATCCATTTTGCTCTTCTACCTTCTGGATCTGGTTGTGTCAAGATTCCCTTTACTGCAGGAGATGGAACATGTGCAATTATATGTGAATGCAGAATATATACTCAAAAATCCTTTAGTGCTTTGACTAAGGCATAAGCTTGTTTCTCCATAATGTCATATTTCAATTCTCCATCCCTTAACATTTTACTAAAAAAATGCTATGGGCTATTCCAAATTCTCATCATTTTTCTGTAACAGAACTGCAACTATAGTATATTCTGAAGCATATGAAAATACTGAGAAGTCTTTGGTAAAGTCTGGGCTTATCAACACAGGAGCCTCTGATATTGCTTTTTTGATTTCCCAGACAGACTTTCTAGCTTCAGCATTCCACTTTATCTCGTGACCTTTCTTCAACATATTTGTGATATTCATTAAGATCTCAGCAAAACTTGGCACAAACCTTCTCAAAAAATTTACCTGCCCCAAGAATGATTGTATTTCTTTTTTACTCCTTGGTTCACCCACTTTCAAAATTGCACTCATCCTTTCAGGATCAATTTTTATTCCATCTTTTGATATTATATGGCCCAACAACTTTCCTTCTTCCAATGCAAAATTGGACTTCTTTGGATTCAGTGATATGCCAAACTTCTTACATTTCATGAAAACTTTCTCCAGGTGACGCAGGTGCTCTCTGTCATATTTTGAATAGACTGTGATATCATCCATGTAGATCACTACAAAATTTCCAATTTCCCCTGCAAAAGCAATGTCCATAGCTCCCTGGAAAGTAGCTCCTGCATTCATCAAGCCAAAATGCATCTTTGCATACATAAAGGTGCCCCAAGGTGTAGTGAAAGCAATTTTTTCTTGATCTTCAGGCAATACTTTGATCTGATTATAGCCGGAAAAACCATCCAACATTGAAATTCTTTCAGCTCCAACTACTTTTTGCAATATGTGGTCCATCTTTGGCAAAGGATAATTGTCCTTCATAGAAACTTTGTTCAAGTTCCGGAAATCTATACACAATCTTATTTCTCCATTCTTCTTTCTAACAGGAACAAGGTTTGCAACCCACTTTGAAAACCTTAGAGTGACAATGATCTTGGCATCAAATAACTTTTTAATTTCCTTCTCAATAATAGGGAGCAACTTAGGATTTATCCTTCTGAGCTTCTGCTTGAAAGGTTTTTCTCCAGGCTTTATACGAATAGTATGTTGTATGATAGATGTATCATACTCCTTCAGATCTTCGTAGCTCCATGCAAATACATCCGTATATTTTTTCATTAATTTCACATACTCTTCTTTTTCTTTTTTCAGGCAACTTCTTGGACAACTTCACAATCTTAGGATTTTCCTCGGTGCCAATATTCTTATCTTCAACTGCATTCTCAACAGGCTTCACTTTGGGATTCTTAGCTACATCATTCTGATCAAAAAGTTTTTCTAAAGGAATTAGTCCTCTTGGTATGAAATTGTTTTTTAACTAGATAATATCTTTACCTCCTAAGGTTCCCTTTAACTTCTCAGCACCATTCCCTTCTTCCTCAAGCTCTTCCTCCTCTTGAATACTCTCGGCATTGTCATTTTCAGTATCAATAGGAGTATTCACAAATTCTCCTGAGAGCTCTAGGAACCTTCTGATCTGCATATCATCTTCGAACACTTGCCAGTATTTAGAGTTATCAGGAATAGATGGTCTATTCACAATTTCCACCTGGTATTCTCTTTGACCAGCAACAAGAGTTTCAAATTTTCCAGCGGCCACAACTAAAGAATCAGCTACCAAATTTTCATGTCTGGGAACTACCTGAATTGCATGTTCTGTAAAGAAGTTTCCCAACATATCCCATACTTCATTCCTATAAGCCCTCATCCAAGGATGCCTGGTTTGATAGCTTTCATTTACTTGATTTATCACCAATTCTGAGTCCCCCAAGACTCTTATTTTTTGAGCTCCCAAATCTTTCAAAGCATGCAATCCCAGTAACAAAGCTTCATATTCTGCCACATTATTTGTGCACTCAAATGTTAATTTATATGATAAAGCTTTGAAATCCCAAATAGGAGAAATTATATACACACCAGCTCCAGCACCTATTTGTGCAGTAGATCCATCAAAGTACATAATCCACTGACCTTCCTTTTTTTGCTTCGCTTCCAAAGCATCCTGCTCTAGCACTTCCTTTTCCTTATTCTCTTCAAACTTCTTCTGCAATGCCTCTTCTATATCATGTGGTACAACATCATTAAAGAAAATGGAAGACCCTAAGTCAGTATCAACAGCATAGATGTGATGAATTTCAGGTTTGTCTTGACTGCTTACTACATAAGGAGTTCTTTTTTCACTATATAACCTTTTACTCCCATCTCGAACAGGATTTGTAACAAAAGACATATCCATCTGTAAACTACCTTTCAACTTGGAAGTCCAAGATCTTGACAACAGCACCTCGAACTTAGGTGGAATATCTGCCACGACCACATCCATGACTATAGTTTTAGATGGCAATTTATTTAGGGTTACCACCATATCTTTAATCAAACCAAGGCATTTCACCCTTTTAGAGTCAAACGAGTACAAATCTTTATAAGGTCTTGTTACTTCTAATCCCAAACTTTCTACCACTCCTTTCGGCATTAAGTTGTGTGATGCCCCTGAGTCTAGCATAGCATTGTGGACCACCTTATCATGCACATTTAAACTCAAATAGAAAGGAGGGACTTCTTCACCTTCTAAATTTTCAACTTTTGGCCCAAACGAAATAGCAGGGTTATCATCGTTCAACTCTAAAATGTCAGATTGCCATTCTCCTTGATGTTTGACCATTTTTGTGATAGTATTTCTGTACTCAGTGTTTCTCAATAACTCATTAAATGGAGCAGAGATTTTTAGCTTTGAAAGTTCATTTTGTAAATTGAAACTAGAACCAATTTTTTCTACATCAACCGGAGTTGCCTGCTTTATTGCTTTATCTCTTTGTACATCATTTTCAACTTCTTTATTTACAAGAGATTCTTTTTGCAGTTCTTTTCCCTTTTCTACATTCAAAGAACTAGTGGAAGGCTAATTTGGGTTTGCCTTTCCTTTATTTATGAGTACATCCCTGTTCCTCAATCTGATTTTCCTTTGCACATCATCCATAGCATGTAAATAGCCTCTTTGATACTGCTCGGTCTCCATTTCAAATTCTTCACTTCCATCTCCTTGACCAAACATGTTATGCTCTTCCTCAGTGAGATATATCTCTGAGTCCTGTTCTCCAAAAAGATGAATCTCATTTTCAGCGGGATCTTCTTCATCAGTAACATAATTTTCCGGGAATGGTGGACGAATTTGTTGTTCCTCTTGATTTCTTGGATTTCTTACGTCTCTTTGTTTGTTTTGGGGAGGAACCGGAGGATACGGTCTTCTGAAATTAGGATTCTTGATCTGAGGCTCAGCTTGTTCTCTATTGAACCCCCTATTATCCATAGTTAATCTATCCATCAACTTTTCCATGGTTTTCAACATCATTTCAAATTTGATATCATTAGTAGAAGAAGATGTAGAAGGCAAATTTTCTTCTTTTTTCTTTCTATCAATATCTCTATGCTTCATTTTTCCACTTGCCATCATATTTGCTTCTACTTCTAGAGCATCTGTAAACATAGCAACAAGAGTTGTTGATTTTATTTCTCTTAATGAAAATGCAAAGTCATTATCAAAAGCTCCAGTATAATGTAATTTGGCTGCGGCTGCAGAAGGTTTTATGTCCTCCGGAATGGAATTGTAAACCCTCATGAACCTGCTAGAAAACTCATGGACAGATTCAAAACCTCCCTTTTTGAGACTGTTATACTGAGATAGGAGCTACAAAGGATTCTGTTTATCATCCCACCTATCTAGGAAAGCATTTTGGAAAGCCTGAAAATTCACTATAGACCCATTTGGCAAATCTTTAAACCATTTCTTTGCCTCACCTGACAAACTTTGGGCAAATAACCGCATTTTAACGTCTGGATAATCAACTTCTTCTAAGTCGATGAAATCTTCAAATTTGGTAACATGCTGTTTTGCGGTTACGTCATCCTCTCTGTCAAACAAAGAAATTCTTTGGGAATAGTTCTGAGGAAGGTCATGTAATATAGGAGGCAAACGCAAGGGAGCAAATTTGGCTGCCATTGGTCTAGGTGGATTCACAGGAACTGAAGAGCTTTGAGTATTTTGAGAGGTAAATGCTTCAACTTTAGTGGTTTGTTGCAAATCTCTCCAGAGGGAATCCAACAAGTAAGATTCTAACCTACGAGGATTGAATTCAGTATTCTTAAGGTCAGACTCAGATTTGATTCTCAACAAACTTTTCCCAACATTAACTTCCCATTCTGGATCAATATGAGAATCTTGAGATGATGATGCACCAAATAAAGGAAAACTTAACTTATCTTTATTTTTTCTCTTGAATAACTTTTCTGGATCTTCAAAACTTTTCAAGATTTCGGTATCAGAGTTACCTTGTGTGTGTTTTCTCGAAGCCAGAATGACTCCTTGAGTTCTGAAGAAGTTTTACAATGGAGTCACCATGACAAATATACAACCTTTTTACTGTTAAAAATTCCTGTTTGCCCACAGAAATCTTCTTTAAACAGTGTCGTTCTCCCAGGGTAGATATGCACCTTCGTTCCCTGGCAACGGCGCCAGTTTGTTAGCACTCAGAATATACTCAGGTTGTAAAAATTAAATCCCAAGAGTAACAGCAGAACCACTTTTAGAAAGAAACTGGCTTTTCTTCCCAGAGAGGGATCTCTTAGATATAGATTTTAACAAGGCCAGAAATATATGTCAACACTCAAAGATTATAAAAGTGGTTGAAACAATACATAGAACCATTGGGCATGGAGTCACATATAGATAAAATATCACAAAATCGTATATTCAGAAATTTATCAAAGGCAAGGTAACCATTTAATCACAGTCATTCATTGATTCATTTGGAATGGAAGAAAAGAGAACAGTACATCAATAAAGAGCATCATATGACGAATTCTATATCGACTTTAGCAGAAGGATTTATAAAATATTTGAAACAATGATCAGAGCACGGCCATCATGAGTTCTAATCATTCAACGCTATATTTCAAATATGAAGGAAACAGAATGAAGTGTAAAACTGGAAAAAACAATCACAGAGAAAGAGAAGCACAGACTGTAATATAAATGACACATGAATCTTTGATAATTCATTCACATTCAACTTTGTTCTTCAGAAAAACTATATGTTTTCCAAAACTCTCAACAACCGGACGGGTTCCAACCCCCATCTCATAAAATAGATGCAAATATATACATAAAATAATTTGATCTTCCAAGAAGATTCATAACTGAATGATCGGCTTAATTAAAGTCTTGTAACTGAATTCCTAACTCTTAGGAATCAACTACAACTTCAATCCTAACAAATCATTAAGCTAAAATCAACTTGATAACATGTCTGCGTCTAGTCAGCTCCTTGGCGCATAACACCTGTCTCTATGAATGAAGGATGTATTTTGTCTTTCCAAACCTCTCCACGACTTTCCACTGCTCAGCGCTTGGGGTATCGCATTCCATCATTTCTCGAATGGACACTTCCAGCTTCATGTACGCTTCATATGCACCTTGGGCAATCCTCTTCTGACAAGCAAGAACTTTTGTAAAATTTCGAAATCCTCTGTCAATTTATCCACAATAGCTTTCCCTGTTAGGCCTTTTTCCAAATCATCAAATTTGGAGTGGTCCATGCGGCTCTGAACTAACAAGCTGTGATAATGTTCCTGAGAAAACATCGTTCCCTCCTCATCCCAAAAGGAAGGTAGGCCGTCTTCAAATAGTTCCTTGAAAACCTGCATGAAGTTATTAATCTGTGCAACCATTTCATCGGCTCTGTCTTGGACCATTTTCATTAAATGATGCTTGTGGATAAATTTCTTAGCCCATAGTACTATTGATATCCTGTCCTTCATTCCCATGTCATGTAATTTCTGATATGTCAATGAATTTAAGAAATTCAATGTGTTCTGGGGTGTGGTAAGGGGCCTTCTTTCCATATGTTTATTCATTAACTTTAGTCTTTGGTGGGCCAAGTTGATCAAAATGCATAGATCATCGATAAAATTCAGATAGTGCTAGAATTTGGTAATATCTATAGACAAGGTGTCCCAAATGATGTGCTTTGCCCCTTGGAGAGGACCTTTCCCAACGTTCTTCTCTTTCAGTTCATTGAATTTTTTTTGCAGCTGATTTCGGTCTTGTAATATTTTGTTTTTACTTTCACTGATTTTGGCCAACTCGGACTTGATCTTTTCATTCTCTACTTTTAACTCTTTTATTTCTTCCTCCTTTAAGCTGACTTGGGACATAGGTATTGACAAGTCATCTACAGAGAAGTCATTCAATGGTTTATCAATATTCACAATAGATAAGTATTCGTCAATAGGAGTCTGACTCATCAACTCCTCCATGATCTCCTTTTCCTCGTTCTGGTCCTTTTTCAGCAAAGAAATTTGAGATATCAGTTCATTCCTCTCGGCTTCCCATCTGTATTTTTCTTCTTGTAGCTCGACAGCTTTTCCTTTATGTTCCATCATCTCTTGATACATCTTATCTTTCTCTTCTTGCAGAGCCAATAACTCGGAGGACTGAACATGTTCAGTGCCCGGGATCTTCAATTTTTTCTTTAAAACTTGGAGCGTATTGTCCTTTTCTTTTAGCATTCTTCTGACCACCTGGGTGTTATCTTTCTCATTACCTGAACTGACAATATCTGCTTATAGTTTCTTAATCTGAATGGCATTGACCTTATTTTCAACTCTTTCATGCTTCAAATGAATTTCTAATTTATCTACCAAAATTTGTAGTTTGTTTATTCTCATCATAGCTTGTAAAAGGTCTGAATAGATGATATCACTTGTTTGCTTGTGAAGCTGTATCTTGTCCAGTACACTGATTTTATCCAACCGGATTTCCATCTCTGACATGTTTTTGTCATTCACCATGGCCAACTTGAAGGTATTTCTTTCGGCATCTCTGGCAGAGATCAAAGAAGTTTTTGGATTATTTAAATTTCTTACTCGTGGGAGAAAATTTCTTGTTTCTTCCAGAGACTGCTTTCTTTTCTCCATATAACTGGCTTTGAGTTCCTCTTTTGACTTGAAGGTTAGGCTTGATTCTGAACCATCTACACTTTTAAAAGAAAACTGATTTATTTGTATAGCTTTTGTTGGGACCAGAGCAACTTTCTTGAAATCATCAGAAATATCTTCATTTGAAATTCCACCACCTTGAGACAACTTGGCTTTTTTATGTGATCCGTCTTCATCCAATTCCATGCTCTCGACCTCGGAAAGACTTCTTTTAATTAAAATTTTAGGATTCTCTGTCATTTGGGATACTACCACTGGTACAGTACGTGTATCTTCATCAGATCTGGGAGTCTCCATAAACTGCAACAGATTGGCTGTTTCAGCCAAACCTCCAATAGGCTGGTGATCAAACGGTTTGTTCTTGTTGGCTTGTTTCCTCAGGGAGATTACATGGTGGGGATCATAATTCACCTTTGGCTCCTTCTGAAATTCCATGTTCTCCAATGATTTTTCAATAAACACTAAGGCACCTTTATTCTTGAAAATAAAGGAGCCAACCTTAAGAGGAAATTTGACATTTGAGGATTTTTTAAAAGCTCCAAAATGCTCTTCTTCTAAATGCAGCCTCTGCCTTATGAACTCCAATGCAAAAATTCTCGGAGTGAGGAAAGCTGGTAACCTATAAGGTTGCCCAGTAAATCCGTATATTCTTAAAACTGTGGAATCTTTATTCAGGAACCAGTCCCCAACTCGGTCCTCGGGTGAGGACTGCATCAGATATTTCATCTCTTCTAGCACACAGGGCAATTCTTCATCGAACAACATTTTATATATCTCAGACATGATTGAATTGGCGAATTCAAACATACTGATCTGCTTGGGCAAATCAGAGGAGAAAATAGTACTTAAAAATTGTAACTCAGTGACGTTTGAACATAGCAAGATGTTCAACAAGTAAGTTTGAAATTTAAAGAACCGGACTTTCGAAAATTCACTTAACTGAAGATGGATTGCTTCCGCTAAGTATTCGTCAAAAATGAATACTGGAACCGACTGGGACTCAGAACCTAAAGAACTTATTTTCAATAAAAAACCAAGGATAACTTCATTCACGCGACAATCATCATCAAGACCTAAAATTTGACAGACTAATGATACTACTAATTGAACTTCATCTTTAAGAATATGCACAGGGTAAGGCAAGAAAAGACCATTTAAAGATTGACCTTCTTTCAAAACACTGGATAGGAAATTGCAACGGACTTCCTTGTGACAGCTTTTATACAATTCAGTAAGGATAGACTCATTCACAGGTTCACGATTTTCAGGGTAACTGTCAGGCAAATTGAGGTTTTCGCGGATGACTTTGGCATTAATTCTACAGAGTACTTGGGACGTAGTCTGGCTTACAATGATTCTCTACAAAGGGGAATAATTAACAGCACAGCATTCTGCAAATTCTGGAAAATGCAGGGTTTGTTCAATGACGAAATAGTATAAAAAGGATTTACAGACATTCAAGACATCATTTCCTTGTGAGTTATAGTGCCATAACCTTTCCTTACTGACTGTTACGCTTCCTATAGACAGAAACGGGTCGCACACACCTTTGTCCCTATCAACTAAATAATCTTCCCTGTCATGTACAATACGAACAGACCCTTGCAATTCCTTCTCCTGGTCCATAATTCAGTTGATAAATGGCAATTAGACGGATGAATTATGGGCATTTAAGCCTTACCTGTTAACTGTAGCGGTGTGTGTTTGAAACTGACAGTCGAAGGTTGACGAATCCACAATTATTTTTCACCCGTTCGACGCCAATAAAATAACCACGGGACAAGTCAACTTCCCTTTTATAGGACCCCACTCCAGAGCATTCCTTTGGCGGTTTCCACTAAACCACTTTTGCCTCCGGAGTCCACCACGATCGGCGATGTGGACAGTGGTTTATATTCCGCAACCACCTTTCACCTTTATCTGCCGTGCACCTTCACACCCTGGATCCATTCGTGACCATTGATCTATTTCACTTTTGATTTTCAACCCTCCGATCAAGCGCCACGTACCTCATTCCGCCGGGCGTCCTGGTCATATCCATCGTGCATGTTTCCGCTCCAGAATCATCCACAACCGTCGATGTGATCTACCTTTATTCCTCCGTCGTTAGATCAAGAAACATGTACTCGATTCCGCCGGGACTCCGTTGCTTTAACAATCGCGCGATTTTACAAAGCGGATTTTATACAGACCGTGAATCTGTTCGAACTAGATCGACGACCGTTGATCCATATATCATGTTAAACGCCTGCATATACTTATTTTCCTCGCATTTTTTAGGGAGTGGATATAATACAAACCATTGATCTTCACCTTTTTGCTTCGCACCGTTGGATCTCACAAGATTTCACCGCTTACTAGCCTTTTTCCTACTCTTATACTATAAATTTTAGCCAAAGTTTGACAAATGACCATTATTTTCTCTCCACCATGGTCTCTTTGCTCCCCTGCTAAATAATGGTGTTAACACCTTCAAAGTATAGTATATCAAAACTTGAAACTGGGTCAACAAAACTCAAACTTAGTCAACCAACTTTGTTGAGGAATATTTAATATGTTTATGTAAATATATTTTTTTATATTTTATAATTAAAAATAAATAAATAAAATTGTTTTATTTTTATTTTTATTAATTTAAAATTCAAGATGTTTATATTGTAATTGTAATTGTTTTTTTTAATGTAGTGTTAATTAAATTTGTATTATTATTATTATTAAATGGTAATTAAATTGATTAAAGATAAAGTTAAGTTTTAAGTAATAGGATTAAGGTTTTTATTATTTTGGGACAATTATAATATTCTAGTTGTGATTTTTGGAAGGTATTGGATTATATTATGTATTAATTATAATTGTATGGTTATTATGATGAGTGCCATACCATGTGAACTTAAATAAATGTGTGTTATCTAAACTTGTCAATATATTATATATGGATTCTAGTGTGAAGCTAAAGCTAAGGATCATCAAGAGAGTGGCTAGACATATATATGTTGTAAACATATTTATATGTACCATGTAGTGGAGTTACCATGGTGCAATATATTCTATATAAAAGGAAATGCTAGAACATAATATAGAATGGTCCAAGATGGCTACAGGGAGCACAAGGAGGCTATGAGTCCATAAGAGCGGAAGATGAAAGAGGGGGTCCATGGAGAAGAAATTATTTCTTGTCAAGTGTCAAATCAAGAACTCCCATCCTTTTTGTCATGTGCATTAAATGAACTCACTAACACTTTTGACTTATAAATCCAAATATGAATGCATGAAGGAAAGTCTACCTCATGTGATTAAGGAGTATGGGAAAGTATCTTGTAAGGATAAATATTACTATTTTGGGAGTTGGTAGAAGTCTCATTCCATTCTCCTATTAATTGAAAAAGTTCATTCTCCCCTTTATTGCCTCCACTCCATAATATGCTCTCATAGGGATGGGCATCCCAAAAATTGTAACTATTTAAATCAACACCATGAAGAGTGAATTTTGTAGACTTTGGAAGGGAAACTAGTCGTTTAGTTGAGCATAAAGGTTAGGTCATTAGCATTTTTTAAGGAAAATATTTACTCCATCAGCTTTCCCAAAAGGTCATCGGTGGTTGAGCTCTTCTTGCATGCACTAAAGCACCAACTATTAGTGATTCATGAGGGATTTATAGCATAAAAGGGAAAAGTTCCAAGTTGATAAGTGTGTATGGTAGTGAGATAAGAATTTCATGATTGATTGATGGTTGGATGAGGTGCCTGAGGCATTCTATAGTGGGAAAATTGGCTAAGTCGTGATGAATAATGCTCCATTTTGATGTTCATGTGGTAAATTCCATCAATTAAAGTGACATATTTAATATGTTTATGAACATATTTCAACAATTAATGTTGAGTTTTGGCATTTTAGAGTATATAAACTCTAAGAGTAAAAAACGAGTTAGTGTCTTCTATTTCTTTAAATCCAAAGCTTGAGAGGATTCTAGTGTAATATTTTTTGTTCGAGTGTCAATTAAATGTAGGATGCATATTTTAATTATATGTTAACTAAATTCATTAAAGGTTCAAGGTTAAGCTTTAAGGGATAAGGTTAAGGGAAAACTATAATACCCCAGTTGTAACCCTTGGAAGGTATTGGATTAGATCATGTATACATTATAAATGCATGGATATTATGACCAGTGTCGAGACATGTGACATTAAATAAATGCCCATGTAATGTAAATGTTATCAATATGTTTTATAAGGATCCCTTGTGCAAAGCTCAAGACTGAGGGTCATTTATAGAATGACTAGATAGATCAAGACTAAGGGTCATTTAGAGAATGGCTAGACAGATTAAGATTAAGTGTCATCTAGAGAATGGCTAGACAAACCAAGGCTAAGGGTCATCTAGAGAATGGCTAAGCATATAGATATTGGAAATATACTTATATGGACCATGTGGTGGAGTTGACATGGTGCAATCTATGCTATGTAAAATTCAATGTTGCAATGTGATTATATAATGGTCCAATATGGATACAAGGAGCACAATGAGGCTATATGTCCACATGAGGAAAATATGAAAGAAGGATCAATGAAGAAGAAAGTATTTCTTGTCAAGTGTCGAATCACAAACTCGCATCATTTCTATGATGTGCATAAAATGAACTCACTAACACTTTTGACTTATAAAGCCAAATATGAATACATGAAGGGGTTTTGTAAAGGAAAGTCTGCCTCACATAATTGAGTATGGGTAGAGTACCTTGTAAGGATAAGTATTACTATTTTTGGGAATTAGTAGAAGTTATCATTCCATACTCCACTCATGGAAAAATGTTAATTAACTCCATTGTTATCTTCCTTAATAATACATGATCTTATAGGGATTTACCTTCCAAAAACTTATAACTATTTGAACCATTACATGAAAACTTAAATTGGTAGAAGTTGGGTATGTGGTTGTAGGTGAGAGTAGAGATTGACACAAATTTGGAAATCGTTGCCAACATGATATTGTTGCTCATTGAATTTTTTGGAGGCAAAGATTTACTCCACCATCCTTTCCTAGAAGGTAATTGATAGTTTGACTCTTCTTTCATGAACTACGATACTAGTTTATAGTGATTCCTAAGGGATTGTATAGTATAAAAGGGGAGAGGTTCAAGTTACATTCTGTGTGGTAGTGAGATGAGAGTTGCATAATTTATTGATAGTTGGATGAGGTGACCAAGGTTTTTATTGTGGGAAGCTTGGTTATGTGATGAGAGCAATTGATTTGGGCTGAGTGTGATACAAACATATAACTGGTTTCTTCATCCCAAAGGTGGCATTTGCAATGGACTCATATGGTAGGGAAATGAATCACTCTTATACAACCATATTCTTGGAGCAGTTTCATTAAAAGAGAAATGTCTATTCCATGCTTTACATTTATATAAACTAACTCTTTATTTGCATGTTACGATGAATTTGTGTATGCATTGTTGTGGGTCAATGCATAGAATAATTATCGTTTTTAGTGATGCTTCCCATAATTCCAATTAGTGTGTGTTTAAATTATTTTGTTGCATCTTTCATTTTTCACTCAAGCATTCAATTGTAGCATATTGGATTTCTTTTAAAAACTAAATCTCTTTTTAAATGGTGAGTTTAATTGGTTAATAGTTGAAATTGAAATTTGATCATGTGGGTATTCATTTTTGGCTAGGATAGCATGGGGAGGTTAACAATATGGATCGCAGAAGTTTGGAAGGACTTGAAGAGGTTTAGGTTCAAGACCTATGTACATGATGGACCTGTAGTATTTGATGAGGTTCTCATGATGGAGAATATATTCCAAGGGAAGAAAAATATTTTTGCAAGGGAGAGATCAATCAAGAGAGGGAATCATCCCTCCAAACATCAAGATTTAAAATTTTTATATGGATTCAAAGCTCTTCTTGTGGATAAGGAAATCAACAAAAGAAGTATTATGGTCAAATTCAGGATGACATCAACATTATGTCAATGGTGGACACATGAAATTGAAGCACACCTTTAAGGGAGGAAGGGTGTTAGAGACAACATGGAGTGTATGGCACACTGTCAAATGACGGTAAGACCAAAGGCATGTGATGTGGACCATATCTCCTCCCACACATGTGAAAGTATGGACAAGGATAAGACATGGAACAAATATGCAACTTAGAGATGAAAGGGTACCATAGAAACCCAAAGGTGCAAAAATAGTTAGATCAAAGATATATAAATGACTTGTGCAACCAAGGTTTGTGAGAGTGTTAGAGAAATTGGAGATGTGTATATCAGTGGATCATAGGAGATTGATGGTTACATGAGGCCATGGCAGGATTGATGGGAGAAGCACCCATTGAACCACATACAACAAAATTTTAATACCTAAGGGGCTCATGCGATTGATGTAACAAGGGTTATCAAGGAGATTGATGGGAAAATAAATATCTACCAAAGGCACTAATAGAAAAATTGAAACATGGATTTACAAAGATTGTAAGTGGCCCCTAGAAGTCAAAAGACCCCTGTATATCGTATTGAATCAATAACAGTATAGCAAGGAAAATAGGTTTATGGTTTTTCCTCATGATGGCATGTAGAATCAAATCAATAAAATAGTTAATGTGATTATTATTATTACTGTTGTTGACTAAGAAAAATATTAGTTTTCATATTTTTTGCAGTCCAACTTGGGTTTTATATTTTCTACAACAAAGTTACAAAGAATTAGTAATAAATCATCTTTTGAATCCTTTAACTTCTATCTTAGAGATCTTGTTTGAGAAAGCTCACAACTATTGGAAAGTTATTTTAGTGTGGAATCGAACTAAAGGTTATATTTTGGGAATGAATTCTTATCCTATTAAAAAAAGGTAGAGAAAATCCATAGCCTTCATTGGATTGAGAAATTGTCAAAATAGAGGATGCACAAGACCATTATAATTATGAAACATGTGTCATAGATGAAAAATTTCACGAGGGAATACAAAAGTTGAGTCCAATGGATGAATAAATCAATAGAATGTTTTATATATTGCAACTCAACTATGAAAACCTTAAGGGTGGATATTTTAAGCTGCATAGTAAACACCATTGCAATGGATAGTGTTGCAATGGTAGATGAACTATAAGAAAAATGTTCCTACGTTGCATGGTGTGACTTTGATTTAGCTAAAGGAATATTTTGTGGAGTTCCAAAAATTAAATCCAGTAGTAGAGTATTGAAAAATTAAAGGATATTAAGCTGGAGAGTGGGTGAGGCCATTTGGGAGTATGACCAACTATTATAAGATTTGGTAGATTAATTGAGTTACAATATCAAGAAGTGCAACATAGATAATGATTTATTGGTAGGTTGTTACCTCTCCTACAGAAGCCATTGTTTAAATAGTGGATGTTAACCCAAATGGAAGCATTGGAAGTCACCATGTGATTGGAGTCTATAAGTGGATTGGAAAAAACCTCAGTCCAAGGGTTAGCTATGGGGTTATTACAATTCTAGTACTGGATGACTACTTTGTCGAAGCAAATTAACGAGTTATGAAAATCCAAGCTAGGTAGAAGAGATGTAGTATGGTGCACGATGTGTAGGAACAAAGGCTACCTACAAAATGATTCCCCCATGAATTATACATATGTCATAGTAGTGGCTAATCCATTCTTAGGTAGTATGTCGATTAAAGTAGATATTGGAATTTGTGAGATGTGAACTCGGGACATGGCCCGCATCATTATCCATTATTAAAAATGTACAATAAAAATGTAGTGGTAGTATATTAATACTTTAAGAGGGTAAACACTCATCATATAGAGGACCAATGTGCATTGTCTACACTTGTCAAGGGATTTGAACATAATTGTTTAGTAGAATTAATGAGAGGTAGAATTTGAGGGTGGAATCACAATTTGAATCATGACCAAAATAAAGATAATTAGGCATTAAGAGATGATGTAAATTGTCCTCTGCCACTATGTTACAGTTGTAAAGAAGTGGGGCACATTGCATGCAATTGTCCACAACCATATTAGCCTCACTACAATCACTACCATAAAATTGGGCATAACACTAAGGATTTCACTGAGTTGATTAACAAGTGGGAGGAGCGGGACATATAGCAATGTTATGTGAACATAGTTAATTTTGACAACAAATCCTTGGTGAGGGAAATCAAGTATATAATGTAATCAATATTGTCACCCGTAATGGAGCGAAGGTAGGCAGAAATGTAGGATCCACGAATCAAGCACCAATCCACATAGCTCTGGAATAAGCACCACATTTAATTCCACACACTAAAAGTAGTTTCTACGAGATATGAGGGAAGCCATAAGGGAAGTCATGAGGGAAGTTGTACATGCACGAATATTTGACTCAAATGATGTAGAGAGACACCACACCATGATTCAACCACCAATCATATGTCAAATCATGCCAACATATATGGTTAAGGAAGAGGTTTAAGGGTGTATGAAGACTTTTGTGTGGATATCAGAGGATGATCAAGCTATGACTAGTCTTAAGTGGTACTCACATAGGTTCCAGGACAATTTTCCATGACTATACCTAGTTGTTACACCAAGTGCAAAGAAGTTGGTTAGAGAAAAAATTGTTGCTTAATGTGATAATTGGAGGATATGAGGTACAATAAGTCATGCTTGATCTAGGATCAGATGTGAATATCTTGTTAAAAAATCTTGGGAATTCATAGGAAGGCTAAGTTTGGTGTACTTGTTAATATAAATACAATTGAAAAACTAGTCAAATATCTTCCCAATTGGAAAGCTGGAGCAAATGTAGGTTGAACTTGATGATATAAATATTTATGCCAACTTTGAAGTTAGTGTTAGAAAACAGGACTGCAGAGCAATAACAGATATACAGTTAAATCATTAATAAGATGCAAAACACATTAAAACATTACAGAGAGACACAGATATAATGTGGTTCACCCAAACAATGGGCTACATCCACAAAGAAATTGTCAGTCCTTTTATTACAGTCCAGAAAGATGAAGGGATACAGCCTGTAGTAAAACAGCTGCACTTCCTCTTCACGCTCTCACAGTCTCTCTTCCAATACAATACAATACCATACTCAGTCATTTTACAATTCTTTATTTTATAGGGGAAATACAATGGGAAAATTCTAGGGTTAACCCAATATCATGGGTCCACAAAACTGTTGGCCAACACATATCCCAAAAAAATTTCTCGGAGGCTCAGCCCCCGAACCCCCGTTTCTTGGGGGTGTTGCCCCCAAACCCCCATGTCTCGGGGGTGTTGCCCCCGAACCCCAAGGTAGGGGGAATGAGTGTACAGTACACCTAGGTTACAAACACGACAGAATAATATCTCTGGATCTGGAAGATTAGGCTCCACAACCAACAATTAGTGATATATTATATGATAAGTATTCCTACTTTCATTGTTGGGAATTTATTAGGACTTCAATCATGATGTTATCCAAGCTTAAAGAAAAGGTGGATGCAATTTGAAAATAAGGACATATAATGAATCAACCATTGGAACCAATACTAGGTCACCACATTGTGGAATCTATGGATGAAGGGACCCTAGATTAGTTTTATAAACTTACTCCAGAGCATTAGGAAGAATACATTAATCCTACAATTCATGGAGAACTAAGTTGGCGTAAGGTCTATTCATTTGCAACATATTCCAAACTTATATTTAATAGGTAGCAAATATAAACTATGAATAGTCCACTTGGTGGTTCACACAATTGTGGGTTATATGTAGGTGGATTAGCGCAGAACTTAAGGACCAACCAAATTTTGACAACACAACTAATACATAGGATTTTGAGTCTCAGGTGGAAATCCAAATCATGTTTGTACGAAGAATTTCAGTGCTATACATTTCTTTGGAAGATACTCTCACATGTTGGTGGGAAACAAATAACATGGTGTACCATTCATAGGAAGTGATAACACTAGAGGTGTTTCCAACTCGCTTTTGGTCATACGTAAGGTCCCCACCAATAGACAACAAGTCCATCCCTACCAATCTATCTCTACATTTTGATGGAACTTCTTACCTACTTAGACATGTGGATCAATATGAGAGGCATTGGACAACTTATGTTGTTCAACTCCCACAATGGGTGTATAAATTTATGCACACCTTAGATCCATTTCCAAGAAATTGGATGAAACTATAGGAAATGATTTGCAATATTTTCCAACATTGTGGGTCAAGAACATTATATGCAAGGGTGCTCTGATGCTTTCAATGTTACCCATAGATGGATCATGCCTAGAGCCCAACTTTAGGTTACATATAGAGAGATTCCATAGAGGGTGACACTGCATAATTAGACAACACAAAAGGGAAATCCATAGAGGTTAACTTCGGAGATGTAGAACCTAGTATTGACCCCATAGAGGAGTTTCAATGCCTATGGTTTTAGGAAATAGAAGGGTAGTTACTTTAGGATATGTGTGATTCCATAACACAATGTATTACTATAAGTCATTGTAGACAAATAAGACTAATGTTACTATTAAAGATCAGTTGAAACTCACAGTGATAGAGGACTATTGGGATGGGCACATAGTCATATAGATTGTAGATTTTCTCTAAGAATATATAGATTCATTTCTACATAGTTTTACTAAAATGAAAAGTGTCATAGGAAAACTAAGGGAAATGATGATAGAACTAAATCTTGATGCAAGGGAAATAAAGAAAAGACCATACATGATGAACCCACACTATAAAGGTTAAGTTAAATAATAAATAATTAAGATGCTGAATGCAGGGCTAATCTTGTCGATCAATTAATTCAACTGGATAGTTGTAATCATGATACATGGAAAAATGACAAGTGGAATCCATGTGTGTGTTTATTTCCATGAACTTAATGAGGCATGTGTACATGACCTCTTCCAATCATTTAGTGATGATATCTTGGAAAGGTTGTAGGAAATGAGGCATACTTGTTCATATATGGTTTCTTATGTTATCATTAAACCCACATAACTAATGAAAATAAGAAGATTGCATTTGCTACATGATGGGGGTTACACATGTATAATGTAATGCCCTTAAACTTGAAGAATGATCTTGTAGTATTTTGTAGGATGGTTGTTGCAACTTCCTGAGATTATATTCACAAGGTCATTAAATGTATTTATATGACTAGATGGCATTCAACTTGCTCAAGGATCACACATAAAAAGTGTGACATGTGTTGGATAGGTGTTGGCAGGTGCAATCGTCACTAAACATAAAGAAATGCATATTCTATATGTCATTCGACATGTTGTTGGGACATTGAGTATGTAAGGAGGGGTTGTTAGTTTATTCTACCAAGGTCATTGTCATTATTAGTTTATATATGCCTAGAACAATGTTGACATTGTGATCTACCTTGGGGCATACTAGGTTTTACAAATGGTTTATAAGAGGCTACATATAATTGATGGTCTCAATGAAAATGGTTTGTTTTGACAATAACCTACGATGCAAGGTTTTTAGAATTAAAGCAATGGATGGTCACACCGACGATATTTGTATTCATGGATTTGGGGAATATTTTTCATGTGCAAGTGGATGTTTCATGTAGAGGTTGGGAAAAGTGTCAATAAAACTCAAAGAAGGAACATTGGATCGTTCAATGTACTTTGAAAATAGGAAATTATCTAGGACACAGTGAAATTACACAACCACAGAGCATGAAGGATTGGCAATGGTGTATGCATTTTAGAAGTTTCATCATTACCCATTAGTCACCCATTAAGATTTTCATTGACCACTCTACATTGAAAGATTTGGCCAACAAGATGATCTTGTAAGGATGGATCTAATGTTGATTGTTGTTGTTTCAAGAGTTTGACTTTGAGATGGTTGTGAAGCCAAGAAGTTGTTAGGACTATTCTTATTTATTAGGTATAACATGGAGAAATTGCATAGATAGTGGATGAACAAATTGATGTCAATATCTTTTGTGTAGAGATTGTTCTAGACTTCTACATTGAGATTGTTGAATTCTGTGTGAATTCCTTAGTATAGGTTCAACACACGAGGACTATAATTGATGTTAGCATAGACAGTTGGTGGCATACACTACTAATTATATGCTCATCATAGGATAGCTATACAAATTGGATACTAAAAATATTATATGGAGATGCATGATGGAACATGAGTGCAAGGAAATACCGCGAGAGGTACATGGTGGGTAAGAAGAGGTGCACTGCAATGGTAAGGCTGTGATGTAGAAGGTCTTATGTGTAGGATTGTGATGGATATTTATTTTTATATATGCACACATAATATTCCAAGTATTGTTATGTTTTTTAATGTGTGGGGAAACCCTCAACATAAGAGAAAATACCCCTACAAATCATTGTGCTTGAGGATTCATCCAATGTTAGGAAATGGATTTTATTGATCCAATCAACCCTCCAACAAAAAATTCAAAGGCTTGATATATTAGCATAACTACATATTATCTAACACAATGGTTAAAGTTTAATCCTACAAAAAATTGTTCAACAGAAACTATGACCAAATTCATTTTTAGCATATCATTACTAGGTTTGGATGTCTCTATAGTCTAACTAGTGACTAGGGTCAACACTTCATACAATATAATGTAGCCACATTTATAGAATAATTTATGATCCATTATCAACAAACAACACCGTATCATCCACAAGCCAACAACATGACAAACATGTTTAATAAGATCTTAAGAATGTGAAATGACCAAAGTTTGTTCAATTAATTGAGATGATTGGGATGAGAGGATCCATGTAATATTATGGACATAATGAACTACCTATAAAAACTTGAGAAAACACATGTAGTTTAAATTTGCATATGTGTCATAGGTTGTGATTCCATTTAAGTATTTTCCACAAAGTTTACATGTGACCATATCCATGTAAATGTTCGATACACAACAATTATAGGAGAGGTTGGTACAATTAGAGGAGCATATATTTTTGGTTGGGTGCCATAAAATAGTCCAAAAATGGCTTGAAAATCCTAACATAATTGACATATGGAACAAATAGTCTGCATGGTGGGATGCAATTTTAACATATGACAACAAGTTATGAAAACACCTTGCAAAATTAAGGACACATTGGTAGGGATACCATACAAGTTTGTTTAGATTACTAGTGAGGGTGTACTATAGCTAGCATAACTTAATATAAAGTTGAAAAGGAAATGGGTGAACTATTCCCACCCAAACCCAATATGGCCTCAACCATTACAAAAGCACCACAATCTCTTTGTGTGTGGGGAGTTAATGTACCACAATAGAACTCTATTTCTACATTTATTCAAGTAACTCCTTTTCTACAAGTTAATTTCCACCATTTTAAGTTTTGGAAAATTTAATTCATAGTCAATTTTATCATATGTCACTATTATAGGTTTAGGAATAATAAGGCATACCAAATCCATGATTACGTTGTTCATTTTTAGACATATGTATATTAAAATAAAGTGGAAAATATATGTTAAAAAGCAAGCATTACCTCTATGTTTCGATTCTTGAAGAATGTCCATCCTTAGGAGAACTAAATTAGCTCATTGTTTCTCATCATCCCACCTTTAATGTTATTAATATGAAATCATGATGGAGTTGGCATCTCACTGTATAAGGTCAACTTGAGTCATGTTACATGTATTAAGAATTTTAGAGGAGGATGCATTTTATTTTCATATGATGCATGGCATGTTGCCATTCTTCCTTCAATTTTAAACCATTGTCATAATTGATATTATTATAAAATTTCTCGATCTCCAAATCCTCTCTTATTTTTATTTTGTATTAATGTGCGAATTTTGTTAACTCTTGAATATTGTAGACATATATGGTTATTATAGGCATGAGAGTGTTCAAGAATGGAAAATTTCTTGATTCTCTTATGAAAGGGGTAATACTAGCTAGGGTCATAGTTGATGGGAAACACCAACACTTGGTGCATAGCCAGTGGTACTAGTAGCAATACCAAGAGTAAAGGCATAAGTAGCATGCGCATCAAGAGCATAAACTCTATCAACATATGCATGTTTTCTACTCACAATGTTTGGGGCATTTGTTCTCAAGAAGGACCATAAAAATAAAAAATAATGTTAGGCACTTAGATTCATAAAAAACAATATGGTGTATTCATTAAAGAAATTGATTGAATCCAATTTAAAAAATACATAAGTTGGATTGTTGGATTCTTGAAACCAAACATTTTATTCTTTGAGTGCTTTCTAGAGCAACTTCAGCCACCATTAAGCCCTTTAGTACAAAATCCTATTCATTAACATGCTTTCTAATAGAACTAAAAGGGTTTGGATCATAAATAATACTAAATTTTCATGATCATGACAAGGTGATGTTGGAACCTACAAAAAATAAAAAATAAACAACAATAAACATTGGATTATGGTATCAATAAAAAATGATCATAAATAACATATAGATGGTTATTTTATATTCGACTTACCATGGTCAATGACTTTCAAACGATCATTGTGTAACATAAACATTGATATGTTGACTAGATAAAAGATGTGTGCATTCAAATAATGATAAATGTTTTCAATTCCCTTCATTCCCATTACGTAACTTCATTTTACAACAAACATTAGAGAAGTAAAATTTTGTGTAATATGAATTTACTCATTCATGTCTAATTTAGTTTTTATTTAATTTAAAAGTGGAATATAAATTTATATGGTGACCCAAATGATCTCATGCATTACAAAATAATTACATGCAATGTATATATAAACACAAACACACCAATCCATGCCAATCATTTCCATGCATTTCAACATTCATTTACACATTCGTAAAATATTAATTTAAACAAAGACCATAACACAAAAATATCCATGGAATTTATACATAGGTAGATACTTGTATTTTAATAAAAATGATCTCCAACTGGATGCACATGAAGGATGTTCCTCTCATCCATAAGCACTATCAAACCAAATCTTATTTTCATAGCCACCTCCGATATGGGGCTATCAATCCACAAGGGCCAAGTGTTTTCTAGAAGCTTCTACTCATCTCATTAGATCAAGCAATCCCATTGGTGCATAAACCCCCTCCATAGTTTTCCCGGTCCTTAATTCTCCTTCCCCATCAACCTCCACAATGCTAGGAACAAGCTCCCTTCACTGAGCTAACAATCCCTTGGGAAGCCTCCAGTTACCTTCTAGCGCTCAAGCATAGGGTGTACACGAAGTCTCTAAATTGGTACTCCAAGGTAGAAGTTGTAAGCTAGGTTTCTCTCACATGCACCATCCTCCTTGGGTTAATGGCATGAAGACTTGTAATCAACAATGGCATCCCCACTCTCTATGACCGTACCAAGCTATGTTAATCGCAGTGAAGGAAAATGGTGTGGAAGGAAATTTGAATGAAGGAATGAACCCCTCACTAGCTTAATTTCTCACTTTTATTTGCATAGATCATATTTCCATGTGGCCATACCATATGGAACCACTTTCCCCCCTCTTAATCCCCTTATTAATATAATTGAATAATGCTTAATCAAAGCAAGGCTCTTAATCAAGGTTTAAGCACTTGGTTTAAATGGATAAGGATAAGGATATAAGATAATCCCACTATCACTTCTCCTCTTGTGGATTTATAACCCCCCATCTCTTTTTCATCCTTCTTTCTCTATAGCCATTATAGATTTTTATATTAATATTGAAAATGTACATATTTACATAGTCTTGGTCATCTTTATCATTTGTTTATGGATTCTATCCTTTTACATCAATATTTACAAAAATTACATCATGGGGTAAAAAATGGGGCATTACATTCCCCTCCCCCTTATTTTATGCACTGTCCTCGGTGCATCATCAATACCATGTACATTTATCAAAACTTCGAAATAGATGTGGGTATGCCTCCTACATCACATCCTCGATCTCCCACATTGCTTATTTAGGACTGTAATGGGTCCATTGGACATTTACCTATTCGATGGCCATGTTCCTTAGCAATGTGACTTTCCAATCACGGATGCACACTAGTTGCACTACAATATCGCCTTCCAGTTCCACCTGGATCACAACCCAATCAATTATGTGGTTAGGATTAAGCACATATTTCTTTAATAAAGATACATGCAATACATTATGCACATGCAGACAAGCGACCAATTCTATTGCATAAGCTACAGGTCCTATCCTTTCTAAAATTTCAAATGGCCCACAAAATCAGGCTACAAGCTTTAGACAAATTCCCAATCTCAAATACACATGATCACCCACTTTAAACTCTTTTAACGTCATTTCTTTGTCTGCATAACTCTTATGTCTTTCATGTGCCACTTCCAAATTATGTCTGGTTTTTACCAACTGCTCTTCCATTTCTCTAAGTAATTCTGGCCTAATTATTATCCTATCAACTTGATTGTCCCAACTAATTGGAGTATTGCACCTTCTTCCATACAAGGCTTCAAATAAACGCATCTTCAAAAGAAGCATGATATCTATTATTGTATCCAATTTATACCAAATATAGGTAGTCCTCCCATTTTGATGGCTAATCCATCACATACGTTCTTAACATGTCCTCAATAACTTGATTGACTCTCTCAGTTTTCGTATATTCCTATGGATGATATGATGTGCTTAAATTCATATTTGTTCCAAATCCTTTGAATAATCCCTTCCAAAAGTTTGAATTAAACTTTATATCTCTATTTGAAACTATTTCCTTTAGTATCCCATGTAACCTAACAATCTCTTTCATATAAATATTTTCTATATTAGTCGCCTTGTGAGTTGACTTGACTGGTATAAAGTGAGCAACTTTGTTTAAATTATCCACCACCACCACGATGGAATCATGTTGCTTTCTTGTCTTGGGAAACTTAATGATGAAGTCAATGGCCACCAAATCTCATTTCCACTTTGGTATTGGCAATGGTTGAAGAAATCCTGCTGGATGCTTATGCTCAACTTTTACTCTTTGACATTCAATGCACCTTGCTATATATTAAACAATATCTCTTTTCATTCATTACCAAAAGTATTGAATTGTTACTACTGCAGTTGTCTATTGGTATCCCAGATGCCCATCATATGGTACATTATGCATCTCATTCATTACCAATTTCCTTAATTCCCATGAATTAGGAACATAAACTCTGCTTTTGAATCTAAGAACTCCATCCTCTTCCAAAGTGTAACCTTCATCTTTCTATTGTAATTATTGTTTTACATGAAGTTAATGTCCATCTATTGTGACAATTTCAAAAATTATGGTTTTTAAATATGTTTTGCACATACTAATGGCTAAAGCATGCATAGCATGAACCCTTATACTAAGTGCATCAAGAAATTTGTTTTCCTTTCTTTTAATATGTTTGATATCAAGATCAAACTCACGAAGAAATTCCATCCATCTTGTTTGTCTTCAATTCAAATTTTGATTCTCAAACAAATATTTCATCCCACTATGATCTGTTCTCAAATCAAAATTTCGACCCATAAGGTAATGTCTCCACATATTTAATGCATGCACAATAGAAGCAAGTTATAGGTCACGTGTGATATACTTTTTCTCATGCTCTTTAATATTTCTTGATTCGTAACACATCACATGTCCATTTTGCATAAGAACTCCACCAATTCCTTCTTGACAAGCATCTGTACATACAAAAAAATCTTCATTTGGATCAACAATCTTCAGAATTGGTGTACTAGTGAGCAATTTCTTTAACCGCTAGAAACTTTCTTCACATTGTTGTGTCCATTGAAAATTGACACCTTTATTCTGCAATGATGTAATTGGATGTGACACTTTGGAGAATACCTCTATAAATATCTTGTAGTATCTACCTAATCCCATGAATGAACTTACTTCTAATACATTCCTAGATGTAGGCCATCCCATAATAGCTTCTATATTTTCTATATCCATTGATATTCCTTCTTCGGAAATGATATGTCCCAAGTAGTGAATACGCCTATGATAGAAAGAACATTTACCTAGCTTGGCATAAAGTTGATTTTCCCTTCCTCTTCTAACTTTGAATAAATAAGAGTGTCATCCATAAATATAATGAAAAACTTATCTAAGTACTTCCTGAATATCCCATTCATCAAGCACATAAATGTAGCTGGTACATTTGTTAACCTAAATGACACCACCACAAACTCATAATGACCATATATGGTCCTAAAGGTTGTCTTGCTAATGTCATCATATTTTAGCCTTACTTGATGGTAACTAAATCTCAAATCTACCTTTGAGAAAATCTTTGCTCTTCTATGCTGATCAAACAAGTCATCAATTCTAGGAAGTGGATATTTGTTCCTCACAGGGACCTTGTTCAACTATCTAAATTCAATACAAAACATCAGAGTACAATCATTTTTCTTTAAAAATAGTATTGATGCTCCCCAAGGAGAGACACTTGGGCATATGTACCCTTTCTTCAATGATTCTTCCAGCTACATCTGTAACTCTTTTTAATTATGTGTACTCATTTTGTATGGAACTTTGGAAAGTGGGGAAGATCTGGGCATCAAATCAATAGAGAAATCAATATCTTTTTTTTAGTGGCAATCCTGGTATTTATTCAAACACATTTGCAAAATATTGCAATATTGGAAAATCTTCTAAACTTGGGATTTTGTACTTCTCCAGTTCTTGCACATGAGCTACATACAACTAGTATCCTTTTATGAAGCACCTCTTTAATCACAAAGACGCAAGTTCTCTTATGGAAATAAGCCTTGGAATGCCTTTCATTATCTTTTGATGCCCTTATTCATTAAGATAAGTAAATGACTTGTTATGACAATCCAACATCACAAGGTGTGCATCTAACCAATCCATCCCAATAAGTATATTGTACGAACCAAGTGGTACTATGTTCAAATCTACACAAGCATTCATTCCATTCATATCCAATGGACAACCCTTTACTAATTTTCCTTTTTGTTATAGTAGCTAACTGAACCATCCATGTTCTATCATGCATACTTTTCTTTAGCTGAAATATTTTAACTAAATTAGGAGCAATATAATTATGACTTACTCTAGAATAAATGAGAATAGCAATGTGTTTATTGGTAATTTTACCTTCGACATCAATCACGTTGGACTGATGATTCACCTATATGTTGTCCAATGCTGCATATATTCTAGGAATGTTCATGCCTACATCCTCCACGACACTTGCTTCCTGTAAATTTTGCACATTTTTCACTCAGTCTCCCCTTTGTGAACAATCTTTTTACATATGGTTTCCTTCACATCCCCAACATTTTACTAGTCGACTGGTTCCTTTTCCAATAGATTATATCTTTCTAGGACCATTTTGAGTTGGATTAATTTGCTTATATGAATTACGTTGGTTCATGAAGAAAGATGGTTTGAATCCTTTCTTTCTTTCATCCTTCTTATCCTTCATCTTATCTCTCCAAGATTTATGAAAATTTTTCTTTCCTTTATTCTGATCATACATGTGCTTGGACTTCTAAATTGATTCTTCAAGAGTCTTGGGTTCACCATATTGAATTTTATCCTTGTAAAATGAAGACAAACCACTCAAAAACCTTCATATTTTTTCCTTTTCCTCCTTCATAAACCCAACATATCTTAGTAATTCTAGAAACTTATTTTCATATTCATCCATGTTCATGTTTCCCAACTTGAGTTCAAAGAACAAGTTCCATCTTCTTATCATAATAATGTTATTATAAGTACTTTTTCTAGAAGTACTTCTTGAATTTCCTCCATGAGATCCTCTTCTCACTGATATGCTTAACTTACCAATTGGTCCCACAAAGTGAAATCCTTTTCTTGCAAGTTGTAGATGGAAATGCTAGCTTCCATGTTATAGGAATACTTATACACTTGAAGATATTCCTCATTCCCAACAACCAAGATTCAACTTCTTCTCCCTTCTTGTTCTCACCATCAAATGTGGGAGGTTTAATTTTTCTGAGTTCCCCTTATAGGCCATATTTTACATGCCTTCTATTATGATGTCTATCTAGAAAAATTTCTAGTTTCTTTCTAGAACTATCAGATATATATGGCTTCCTGACTACATAATGAGGTTAGTATATCTTCTTGTGACTCTTGGTAGCACTTCTAGAGTGTTCAGATTTCTCATGTCATCTCTTCATTAAGTAGGTTCTCTTCCTTATTTCTCCTAAATTGAGGTTGAGCCCATTTTCATCCGCCCCTACAGCATATTCAGACTCTGCACCAACTAAGTATTCAATTCATTTTGTTGTTCTTGGTCCCTCAACAACATCTCATTATCTTCTCTACAACTCTATACTTCTATCCTCAGACTTCTCATGGTTTCCACAAATTCCTGTGGATTTATATCTTCTCTATGCCCATTTTTTTTCTATTTTTGCATTTCCAACACTGATATCTTGACCTTTGACATCTTCCTCATGACTATATTGAAGCTCTGATTCTTCCATTTTTCTACTTTGTATTTTTTCTGAAAACGTGTCCTATAACTATGTGTAAGTCAAAAACTGTATCTGCAATGTGTTCATGTTCTTACATTTGTTAGACATAATTTAATTATAAATTTTAATAAAAAATCCATTTATATATATACACATATCCATATATTTTAAATTATGAAAAACATCATTTGACAGTTTTGTCAAATAGGACCTACAGGTCCCTTTCTGCTCATTTCCTGAAAAATATCTATAAGGATTTATTATGAAAGCCTATTTTAATTTTATTTTCCTTTTGATAATATTTCTAATGACTGTAGTCATGTTCGATTTGGATATTGGAGTTTCAAATTACAACTATTTACAATCCGCATTTCTTCTAATTTTATACTATTCCTGTAGCCTCCCTTAAACTCGGGAAATTAACTTTGTTGATTTACAATAAAAAAAATTGGGGTTCAAGGGGACTTTCTCCCTTGCCACTGAGTCAAGGGTAACAACCTCTTTTTTAAATTATAAATACTCTAATTTCGCACAATTTAGCGCATAAGTTCAACTATATTTGTTTACTTGTTGCTACCGCAACCTGTTTCCCCGATTTTAGTCTTTTACTTAAACTCAGGGACCCCTCCTTGTCATTAGTTGCTCGAACCTACTGTTGAAAGTTTGGCGTCTTGGAGCTTATCTTGTGTTTGAAGTCGATTGCTCGATTTTTTAAGTGTTTGTCCAAGTTAGCTTGTGTCGTGCGATTTTCCTGGTACCCGCCAAAGTTTGAAAATTTTGCATGAACAGGGGAAAAGACGGTTTTTAGATGCAAGTTATTTCTAGCTATGATGTTTTTCTCTCTTTGGATCGGGCCTCTTTTGGAGGAAGAAGAGTCTTATCCCACCCGCCGTTGCGGCCCTCAGAACAAAGTCTCCGCCCGACCCACTTCTCTCCGACACCCGATTCGAGTTGTGAATCGCTTGCCCCAGATTTCCTGTTCACCCGACGTTGCGGCTGGGGAGATAAAGTCGGGCCCCGACTTGAGTTTCACCCGACGCCCGAACTACCGCCTTTGCAGCTTCCGTCGCCTGTCCGTAGCTTGCATCCCACCCGCCGTTGCGGGTGGCGGAGTAGTCTGCCCGCCGATCCACTCTCCTCCGCCGCCCGATCACCTACGACGCTCGTTTTCCACTTCCTCTCTTCCCGTGCTCGCCCGCCGTTGCGGCTCCCCGAAACTTACCCATCCGATGCCTGATTATTAGCCCACCCGACAACCGTTTCTCTTCATAAGTTTTCTCTCGTGAAGCCAGGCCAATTTCTTTGTGAATCTTTCACTAGGGTTATAAAATTTTGATGGTCGATGTCTTAAGTTAGTGGATAATGCGCATAAATTACGT
>LPNX010293281.1:354826-372001 GCA_001517045.1 Pseudotsuga menziesii
ACATTTAAACCAGCCTACATTTAATTAGGCACGTGTATATCATTTCCTCTAAGTCAAAATACAAAAACTCGGTGGGCCGGGCCGCAACCGGTAAAGCCTTTGTTTGTTACTTTGACCTACGGTAGCCGGACCGCAAACCGGATGGATTCCCTATACCAAACAGTCAGTGGGCTAGTTGGGAACGCTGATTGGGGAGAATCCCTTACTGTTGCCACCTGCGAATTTCCAGGCCTCAACATTACTTCCAGTGACTCACAACAAATCTCAAATTCATTGCAATTTTCCATTAATTCATTTGTAATCATAGTGCTAGTTTACCCTTTTTCGACCTTTCCTATTCCTGCTAACATTACTTACACAAACGACCACGATATGATATTACTGCAACCCAAATTAATTCTCGATTGTCAACGGCATGATCCATCAGAATAACCACAAGCATATCTCCTTTCTGCTGATGGTCAAGGTTAAAAGTTTGATCATGCTTGATTTAATCTTAGTTGTTGACAGAAAAAAGTACCTTTATTTAAACCTGTGCACTCTCCTTTTCCACTAATGGTCAAGATTGCACGATGATACTTGTGTAATCAAATATCCACCATTGGAAAAATACCATGTTATTAAATCTTGTGCATGCCCCTTCCTTGTTAACGACCAATATCTTGCTTGGTCTAACTTGATATTTCAATTTCGACCATTGGAGGCAAGACCCTTATATTAAATCACATTCAACTTTTTTTTTCGTGCATGATTAGATCTAGCTTAACAGAACATGCATGCTCAATCTGGACCATTGGAGGCATATCCAAACTTCTAGGCTACCCTGTGTGGATACCACCCACGCATATGACCCCTTCCACTGCTACCACATGTACTCAATATCCACGTGGTTTCCCATGTCACACATATCCATATGGATAATGTGGGGCCTACATCAAATTGTCGAGAAATTCATATAAATTTTTAATTTCTTCATAATACTTAGATTTCAAAATGTATATATACATGGACATATGGTTTTGTAAACAAGTCGCACTTGGCATATTCGTGTCAACACATGTCCATGCAAAACTCACACTCGGAAATACAAAAATTACACTTGGCCAATAGATAGTTACAATGGCCTCTTTATCTTGAGTGGAAATTTTATGTCATTTAATAGAGATTATAATCTTTGCTACGGGTTCGATTTTTTCACTTAATTTCATAATGACATTTTGTCAAACAATTAACCCGCAAACTGTAATTTTTTCCCAATTTACATAAAACTAACTCAAACCTTAAATTTTTTAATGTGGCTACTCTTCACATTCATCCCAATCCAAAAAATCAATCATATATATGTTAATAACTACTATGAATTAATCCACTGGGGAAATTCCATACAAATTTTCCCAAAATTTCCATACAGACAAGTATTCAAACACTTTCTGTATGACCTTTGAAACTGCATGTAAAAATCAAATTTCGTCCCATTCGGTTCTAGTTCTAAGAACCATGGCTCTGATACCACTCTGTAACGTACCCAATAGCCTCATTCTACCATAGAGACTATGGGGTACTCACATTTTGTGTCTGAATTTACTCATTCATGTCAATTTCTTTTTTATTTAATTTAACAACGGAATATAAATTTATATGGTGACCCAAAGTATCTCATGCATTCATTAAATAATTACATGCAATGTATATATAAACATAAACACACCAATCCATGCCAATCATTTCCATCCATTTCAATGTTCGTTTACACATTTGTAAAATAGTAATTTAAACAAAGACCATAACACAAAAATATCCATGGAATTTATACACATGTAGATACTTATCTGTTAATCAAAACTATCTCCAATTGGCTACACGTGAATGATGTTCCTCCCATCCATAGGCATTGCCAAACCAAAACTTACTTTGACATGCCACCCTTGAGATGGGGCTATCAATCCATAAGGGTTAAGTATTTTCCAACAACTTCTACTCAGATAATTAGCTCAAGCAATCCCACTGGTGCAGAAACTTCCTCCACAGCTATCCAAATCCTTAATTCCCGTTACCCATCAACCTACACAATGCGAGGAACAAGCTCCCTTCATTGAGCTAATAGTCACTTGGGAAACATCCAGTTCCCTTCTAGTTCTCCAACATGGGCTAGACATGAAGTCTTCAAATTGGGACTCCAAGGTAGCAGTTGTAGACTGGGTTTCTCTCACATACACCAATCTCCTTGGGTTAATGGCCCGATAAGAGCTCGTATTTAACAATGACATCCCCACTCTTTGTCACTCTACCAAGCTATGGAAATCGTAGTGAAGGGAAAGGGTGTGGAAGGAAATTTGAATTGTGGAAATTGGATGAAGGAACAAACCCCTCACTAGCTTAATTTCTCACTTTTATATGCATATATCATATTTCTAGATCATATGTCCATGTGACCATACCACATGGAACCACTTTTCCCCCTCTTAATCCCCTCCTTAAGCTTATTAAATAATGCTTAATCAAGGAAAGCCTCTTAATCAAGGTTTATGCTCTTGGTTTAAATGGCTAAGGATAAGGATATAAGATAATCCCACTATCACTTCCCCTCTTGTGAATTCATAGCCCCCCCATCTCTTCTTCATCCTTGTTCCTCTACAACCATTATATATTTTTATATTACTATAAAAAATGTACATATTTACATAATCTTAGTCATCCTGACCATTTGTTGTTGGCTTCTATCCTTTTACATCATTATTTACATAATTTACATCACGGGGTCAAAAATGGGGTATTACAATGACATATACCATAAATCAAGAAACAAGGGTAAAGAACATGGTCCTCCTCTTAAGATAATGAGGCACATGCCTACAATCCCAAGGATTCAAGGGATCTTTCATTGCAAGGAATTAGTTATGTCGAAGGGATGACATTCCTTGCACCGAAGTGAGCTAGGAGTTATGTGAATCCAAACATATTCAATAACCATGAAGCATATAGAGGATACATGGATCGATAAATTCAAGGATGAAATATGAAGCCTTCGATTGAGCATAGCCATGGATAGCATCAACCCATATTCCCTCCAAAAAACCAACTATTTTTCTTTGCCTATGGCAGTAATCAATAACAATACCCCCTAGGGTGGTCTATGAAGAATGAACATCTTATGATGACTCTCATAATCCCTAGTAAAAGACAAGTGAAAAATATGAATGTTTACCTACAACCATTGGTTGATGAATTGAAGAAATTATGGGAAGGGATACATGTATACAATGTATCAAGGCCTATCCAAATAGAGAGGAGTTTTATGTTATATGGCATATGTGCATACACCACACATGATAATCTAGGATTAGGAGTTTTTCCTTGCAAACATGTTGATTTATTTTTTTATTTGTAACAATATTTTTGGCACAGTTAACTCAATGTGACTGTATTGATCTTCAACACTAACATGCTTTGTATACAATAACCTTGTAGGAATTTTAACAAAAGGGTATCATGGCTGTAAATGTTGTGGACCTTCTATGAAGGTTAGGTGTTCCAACTACCTACAAAATCCGATGTACAAATGCTCGAGGGTAATCATCGCAAAATACCACCCTTATAGACTAGCACCATCTGCATTCAATGGTAAGCTATAGAGAACCCAAAGGCTTGAAATAATGACATTGCTTAGGGCATATGGTAAAAAGAAGGAGAAATAAATTGCAGAAATGTTTGATTCAAATGGGGAACCTATTTTCGATGATCTTGAATTATTCAACGCCTATGTTGATAAAATGCCCATTGGGATGAAAAGAAAATCAATATTTTATTAGCTCCCATATTGGGAGCATCTTAAGATTGTCCACTTAATATATCCCATGCATATATTTAAAAATGTTTCATCTTATTTGTGGAGGCACATATCATCGAAACAAAGTGACACATTGGATGTTAGGAGAGATCTTATTTTTTCAAATGATACAAAGAAGCATTAGCCAAGACAAGAAAATAACAGAGAGGTTACCCCTCTTATTCTTTTAAAGAAGGTGATGTCCCATGGGCTTTGAATAAATATGATCTTTCTTTGACAAAGGAAGTAATATTAGGTGTGAAGGTGCCTTCTTTATATTGGTCTACTCTATGGTGTTACGTTACTGTAGATGAACATTTGTTCAAGGTTGAAATCATATGACCTTCTGAACCTTCTAAGGGTACTTATGTCAAAAAATTGTTTTTATTTATTTATTTTATCTTTTACCCAAGCTAAAATTAAATTAATTTTTTATGTGTTTACATTGTATTGTCATTATCCTTTGCTTGTATGTGGGTGTGTGTACCATGGCTTCCTCGAGGACCTGTGACATGCCATATATACAATATCTACATTTGTAAGGTGGATCACATCAAAGGAGATTCATATGGCTTGAATTCCACGGTGGTGTCAAGGGATAGATGAGCTTGTTTGTATGTTTGAGAAGGAACCAATGATGAGTTTCATGGACTTGGAGTTTCATCTTCTAATTCACCTAGTGGAAGGGGTTGAACAAGGTGATTTCATGTCGTTGGATGTTCTTCTTAGAGAGGTACATGAAAAAATTAAAGGGGTTTGTTCGCCAAAGGGAAAACCTCGAGGGGTCTATGGAAGAGGGGTACATAGTATATGAGTTGATCTATTATGCCAGTGAGTACATCAATCAAATAGACCACACTCTAGGCATAGTGATTTGGGATGACCAAAGGGATGAGGACAAAAGGGAAGGGGAGATACCCCCAACGAATGGAAAAAAGGCACATGATAAAGAGTAAGTCACTTATATTTTGTCACGTTTCTATAGAGTAACTATTCACTTTGAATTTAATAATATATATTTGATCTCATACGTACTATATGTCAATTTTATTTCATGAATAAACCAACAAGTTCAGAAATGGACACCATCAATAAATTTATTCTTTATAGCGGGGAGGCAACACAATCGTGGGTTGCATTGTATGAAGAGAAGATGAGGAAATGAGACATTGTCAGGAAATAATTCAAATGGTTGAATGGTAGAAGCATACCTTATTTTGATCATTTAAAAGAAAATATGCCAATGATCTCTCCCAATAGATGGGTTTTTAAACAAGTTAGAGAGAAATACGGTGCATCTGTTCGTTACCCTCTAGCCGAAGAGGATGCACTAAACATAGGGATCGGGTGTAACAACTCAATAATGATCTCTTTATGTACATTTTTAACTTTATTTTGCACCTTTGAATTATAACATCTATATTTTATATATTTATGGTTGGGTTATTGGACACATGACACCGTATATGTTCAATTTTTTTATAGGTGCATTTGTTCCCATCTATGTGGGCATATGGGAAACATTCACACATGAAGGATGTCGATCATGGACATGCCACACAAGATTGTGGAGTGGAAATTGAGTTCAACTAATCTAGTCATGCTAGACACCACGATCAAAACCTAATAGGAGGAAAGTTAGGTTACATAAAAAGGATAGAAGGGTCATTCAAGTAGACTTCTCATCTTTCCAATGTGTTATTTTTTAGGTGCAAGTGGTAGGACACCTTCGATCGGAAGAATGTAAAGGAATATTGTGATAGTGTGATGATATGTATCAACTCTAGAAAGATGTGGGATGGAACTAATGAGCCTTATTCTTAAGTCCTAAATGTTGGGCATAGTTCCCCTTATAGTGTGACACTTTACACCCTATATGGTGTTGTATTACGTATTATTGATGTAGGCTTGGGTCTATTAGTTTTTATTGTACACATTTGTATCCTATATATGAGAAGGAGATATTTTCATTTAAGGAAGCATTGTATATTGTCTTGTCTTTGGTACACAGTACATTGTGTAAGGAGGTTCCTTATTCGAAGAGGACTATAATTTATCTCTATTATTCATTATTAAGGCATCTATTACTCTCTTCTTCTCTATTTCTTCTCTTTTTATGCTATTTATGGGACTTGGCTACATAACATTTGGTATTAGAGCTCTTTCCTCGGAACTGGCTTCTACAAAACGAGTCATATTTGAATTTTTACTACAACTTTTTATCTACAATGATTCATAGATATAGGTTAAGAACACGCTTATAAAATAGGCTGAAGTATCTCCAATACAAAATTCAGATCCTGATTCATTACAGCTACAGAGAAAATTGTGGAGGAATCTGGGGTTTTTTACTATTCCAAAACCTAGTCTAAAACATGTGTTCTATAGAAAAATGTCATATCTAAGGCATCGAAGATCTAAATTGAGTGATACTAGTTGCATCCAAAAGAATATGGACCAAGGTATCTCTGGTATAAGTTTCAGATACAGAAATGAAATATTGGACACATGACATACTGTAAAAGTTCTCTCTTATGGATAGGCCAAAAATAAGAAGCTTTGGGATATTTGCAATAACATTTTTTTTGGCACATCCAAATTACTTCAGACCTATGGGATTGGAAATAGGAAACATAAGGGTACAACATCCTAGAGTTTAAAACCTTCTCTTCTAGGTATACAATATTACCACACCCAATGAATCCTGGCTCAATATCAAGTCACTCTTTGGGAAGACTGGTGAGATGAGAGGACACCAACTCGAAAAATGAGTTGATCTCACTGAGCCTAACTCACTTTGAGATGATCCATAATTTCTTCACAAAGTTCAAATGGGTGGTGCTTCAGCTGAAACAGTGTGGCATTGAGAAGAAAGATGAGCAACTGATCTTGTCCATTCTTTCAAATCTAAGCCATGAGTATCCAGTGTTTGTCTCAACATTCAACTCAGGCAAGCTGATAGTTCAAAATTGGAGAATGCCTTCATTGGAAGACTTCATGGAGTCTTTGACTCAGGAACAAGACAAATTCGTGAAAATGGGTACCATAAAATCCACCAGGGATAAATCCCTTGCTGCAGGTGTTTCGAATCAAGCCAAAGGAAAAAATAAATCCAAGGATTCGAAGCAGCAAGAGAAGAAGAAGTAAGAGAATCCAAAATCTTCAGATGGGGGTTCGAATCCTAGGAAGGACAAAGAGAAGAAGAAGAAAAAGAAGACAAATTTCACTTATTGTCACAAAGTTTGGCATCTAGAGAGTGAATTCATGAAGAAAACCATTGACATGATGGTGCAACTCCTTGAGAAGAACACCATCCCCCTACTAGAAGGTGTAAGGAAGAAAGAGTGAGGTTCAAGCTCAGAGAATAAGGAAAGATGCCATGCTTTGGTTGTTGGATCTTCAGGCTCTTCTTCCTTCATCATAGATTCAGGTTCCTCAAAGCACATGGCTTCCATGAAATATTCCTTCTTAGCCATACATCCTTACAGTGGTCCATCCATTCTCACGGGTGATGACTTTGAGATCCCAACCAAAGGGATTGGAATGATCGATCTAGACAATGAGTACTTCAACAATGTGTTGTATATGAATGATCTCGCAATGAACCTACTCTTTGTATATCAAATTACACACACAAGTATATCCAAGAGAGTAACATTCACTCAAAATTATGTGGATATTTCATAAATTTCTCTAGGCCAAGTTGTTGCAGTGGGTTTTGCTGACCATGATTTGAGAATGTATAAGTTATCTTACTTCCTTCCTTACTCCTAAGGGAATGCACTCCTGTCACATGCCAATGATACCAACTAACTATGGAATGAGAGGTTTGGACATCTCAACTACAAGTATCTTCAAGCACTAAGCAAAGAAAACATGGTTGAAGGGCTTCCAAGTATCAAGTTTTCCAAAGGCACATGTAAGGGTTGCATAGTGGGGAAACATACTGAGCGCAAATATGACAAAGGAAAGGCAAGGAGGGTTGTAAAAGTTCTTGACATGGTCCATTTATATATGATATTTCCTCTTCCCACACCTTCATATGAGAATTCAAGGTACGTGTTGACTTTCATAGATGATTTCTCAAGGTACTACTGGGTGTATTTTCTCAAGCAAAAATATGAAGTTTTTGAGACTTTCAGAGTGTTCAAAGATTTAGTTGAGAACATGTGTGGGAATAAAATCAAGGCTCTTAGGAATAAAAATGGAAAGGATTATGTCAAAAATAACTTACAATAGCTATGTCATGAAATTTCCATTCATATGTATCATTCTATGCCCTACACACCACATCAAAATGGTGTTGTAGAGCGCAAGAATAGAGCTTTGAAAGATATGCCAACATGCATGATGGAGGATAAGTATTTGTATCCTAAGATATGGGTTGAAGCCATAAATTTTGTTTAATATGTTCATAATATATCTCTACACAAAGCATTGGAAGATAAAACTCCATTTTAGGCTTGGAGTGGTGACAAGCCCAATGTTTCTCATTTCAGGGTTTTTGGCTCAAAGGCTTGGGATAGAATTCCTCCTGAGAAGAGAAAGGCCTTGAAAACTCAAAGAAAGGAGTCCATTATGGTTGGATATGATAAATATTGAAAGGGATACAAGCTCTTGGATCCCTCATCTCAGAAAACATTCATTGAAAGGAGTGTACAGTTTGAAGAAGAGCCCATGCACGAGATCGAACTAGTCAAGGGGGAATGCTCACATCCTCCACTCAATGATGATGTAAGTGATGATTATTTCTCTAATTTTTATGATTCTGATATTGAAGATGATGTTGATGATATTCATATAGATCATGACTCACCCATAACACCAAAGTGGACTGAGAAAATCATACAAGCAGCTAGTGATCTTGCTGGAGATCCACTAGACTCTAGGAAGACTAGATCTCAATTTCACAATGCTTTCTACAATTGTGAATTGAATATTTCAGAGAGATTCTTTATGATGGTTGGATCTTATCCTCAGACATATCAGGAAGCATCACCTGAACCAAGATGGAAAACAACCATGCAAGAAGAGTTCTAGTCTTTGCAAGACAATGAAACTTGGGAGTTGGTTCCTCTACCTTCCAAGAGGAAACTAGTGCAATGTAAGTGGGTATATAGGAAAAAAGTGGTTGGAGATGGTTCTGATATAAAGTACAAGTATATTTTGGTTTCCAAAGGATTCTCTTAAGTCCAAGGCGTGTACTATACATATACATTTGCAACGATTGCAAAGATGGATTCTATTAGGTTACTTTTGGCCATTGCCACATCTAAGCGATGGGAGGTTCACCACATGGATGTGAAGAGTGTTTTTCTTCATGGTGAAATTCATGAGGAGATTAAAATCCAGCAACCTAAAATTTTATTTCAATATCCTTCACTTTTTTGGAGGTTGAAGTAGTCTCTCTATGGCCTCAAGCAATCCCCCAGGGCTTGGTATGCCAACATGGACAACTTTCTTATTTCACTAGGATTTGAGAGATGCAAATATGATCCTAATGTATATTTTCATCATATAGGTGATTCATTGCAGGTCATAGTACTATATATTGATGATATTTTGATCACTGGAATTTTCATTGATGATATAGGTTCAATTAAGTCTTCTTTGCATAGTGAGTTTTCAATGACTGACCTTAGATTGTTGAAACAATTTCTTGGCTTGGAGATTGAGAAATCTGATGCAGAGATCAAGGTCAACCAATCAAAGTATGTTGCAGACCTGTTATTGAAGTTCAAAATAGATAAATTTAAGGTATCCAAGTGTCCCTTCCTTTCGGGAGTGAAACTAGGTGATTTTGGTTTATCTCCATTGGTGGACAACTTGTTGTATAGGAAACTAGTTGGGAGCTTGTTGTACCTCACACACTCTCGACCTAATTTGGATTATCCAGTAGGTGTTGTTGCAAAATATATGTAGGAGTCTCATGAGATCAATTGGAAGGATGCAAAAATGATCTTGCATTATGTGCAAGGAACCAAATACTTCGGGATACACTATGTTGCTAGTTCTCCACTAGAATTAGTTGGATTTACCGATTCTAATTGGGCTGGAGATTCCATTGACATAAATTCCACTTCAGGTTATGTATTCATTCTTGCACATGGTCCCATATGTTGGTCAAGTAAGAAAACCAAACTATATCCTTTTCATCAGCCGAGGTTGAGTACAGACGAACATTGAACGCAACTACACAATGTGTGTGGTTGCAAGGTAGTCTTGGAGAACTTGGTTTTGCACTTGATTCACCCACTGTCATTTGGTGTGAAAAAAAATGAAATCAATATTTCCACTGATCTAGTACAGATACAGAGGACCATGCACATTTAGATACACATCCACTACATTCAGAGCTTGGTGCATGAGAAGGTGATATCACTGCAGTATTGCCCATCTGCAAAGCAAACTGCTGACATTTTCACCAAGAGCTTCGCATAGAATACATTCACCTATCTGAGAACACTTATTGGAGTGGGTGACGTAGGGTGATGAATGATATTCACTTTCATATTTTGATCCATGTCCATTTTTTAGGGGAGGTTTTTTTCCCATGAGGTTTTCCTCCTTACCTTGTTTATATGGACAAATAATTTTTTGTAAGAGGTGACTTGAGCCTTAGTTTCCAAGGCCTCAATTCTTGACGTGGTTACACAAATTCAGGCTTAAGGGGGGGTGTTAGAGCATCATACCACTTAATACCATGGTCACATACACCTAGGACACACTTTCATTTGTTTTACACTTATGTCATATGGTCCAAACCTTGGTTATGTTGGTCTAGCAAGGTGTTTGGTGCTTTGGACTCATTAATGCACCCATGCTCTCTCATTTGACCATTTTGGAGACACATTCAACCTCATTTATGACTGTTTAGTACTTGGTGTGCTCCCACTCCTTAAAATAGGGAAATTGGTTGACCAGAGGTGCCCATGCATGGTATTTGGGTGTTTTTGGCTCTTTTGGACCATTTATTGCTGCCTAGAGCCACTCCCACTCACCCATGCACTCCAACACGCTTAGCCTACCCTCATTTACGTCCTAGCATGCTTCATCCATGTTCACATGGCCATTCGTGACCGTTTGAGGTGGGTTGGGAGCTCATTGGTCCACCTAGAGGGGTTTGAGGTCCAATCTAAGCCTGCCACATGTATGCATCCAATTTGCCTCCAAAGGCTAACGATTTTCTCTTATTTTATTATAAACATGTTCCAGACATATTTACATGTTGGATAGTAATAGAGACTTCAGATATTGTCACTATTCCCATGTGTTAATTTTTCTCTTTTCACCGTCTCTCTACATAGATTGTGAATTTTATTGAGTTGTGAGGATTCCCTTAGCTCCTAGATATTGTTGTGAATCATATTTTCACAATAGGGCCAGGAATGGTTAATGGGCCATGTAGAATAAAAAGAGTTTAAACATCTCAATTACTAATGTCATAGACTCAAAATTCATAGTAATGAGCTCATCTAGTGTTGTAGTTAATAGATACAATATATTAGGGTGTTAGGATGTTGAGTTAATAGTCTATACTCTTCTAGCTACAATAAATACTAACCCATATAAAGCTTAACCCATCTAATAGTATATCTTAAGAACTGACAACGTTACCACGCATATAATCTTTGACACATCTAACTAACACATTATATCAACTTTCACCCCAACCCAATTATATTTTGCCAAAAAATGTGAATTTCTACAACGTCAAATTACCAATGTTGGTTCAACATAGAAACAATATTATCGACATTAATTTGAAGTTTGGCATATGTTGAATATGCATCGATACTATGTTTTTTATGTCAAACCAATGTCGCCTATTAACACGTTTTTATTTAAAATTAATTAAACCTTGAATATTTTATATTTTCATCTTTAATTTGTGTTCTTCATATAGTAATGCAAATTGGATTAGAAATAGGATTATGCCTTTATCGTTTAGCCTTCTGTCATAATTATTATTTAAATAACGAAAAATACGGCAGACAAGTTTTTTCTTCTCGTATGTTAACTCACTCAACATTTTCACATTAGGAAAGAGTCATTAAAAGAATGACATTTGAAGTAATTCCATTATGGATGAACACAATAATGCATCATGTTTATACAATGAATAAGAGATTAACGTGGATTGGAGGTTCATGGGCATCTTATGGAATCATTGGGTGAATTTTTATTTAATTTACATGGGAAACAACATGAAATTTGGTTATTATAGTAAACATATAATTATATTAATGTATCTTTGTGTGAATTATTTTTCTTTTATAAAAATCATCTTCGTAAAAGAAGTATTCTTGAGGAGGAGATGGAAGGGATACAAACTTCTTCCCAGGAGAGATAGTGCTTCAATGAGTCCTAGGATTTCATTGCTTATATGAGATATGTGTTTCAAATTGTGCACTAGGTGGCATCCCTCCATCACTTGATTTTCCTTAAGTTATGGTACTTTGGTGATTTTATTTATTACGTCATCATTAATTTTTAAAATCTTAAAAAGTCACTTCTAATTATTTATTTAATGTTTTTACCCAAAATCATTTGGGAATTATTCTTCTCCTCAAGTAAAGTGAGGAGATGTAGAGATATGAAGAGGAACTAAGAAGGAAATTTAATGTTTTTACCCAAAATCATTTGGGAATTATTCTTCTCCTCAAGTAAAGTGAGGAGATGTAGAGATATGAAGAGGAACTAAGAAGGAAATTCATGAATATTAGTAAAGGGTTGCATTTGATAGATGTTGAAGGCGTAGTTATTAAATGTGTTATATGTATTATAGGTTAATATAATCTATAGTGTATTAAGAGGAAAATTTAATTTCATGAAACCTTTGATAAATTTTGAAGAATATCCAAATTGTCTTAAAAATATATGTAATTCCTCGAGTTAGTTGTGAAGGTAAGGTGTTGATAATCCATATAATTGTATAATCCAAATGCATACAACTTTTGCAATGACTATGGACCATTCATTTCTTGCGCATTTTATACATGTTGTGATTCAAGGCCATGTAAACATCCTTTCTCAATTGTAGGGTGGTGTTGACGGGCATATGCGACTATGCACGTAACGGGGAAGACAACCCAGACCGAGATCCTTAGAGCAGGTTCCAAGCTGTTTGGGATGGTTGTTTCCGACAGGTTTAAAGGCTCTGTTAACCTGAAAGTCTAAAACTAAAACAAAGCTATTGTTAAATCTATCAAATACCTACGAATATACACAACAAACTTATTAACAAATGTACAAATTAAATGAGTTAATCTGATTACTAATGAATTATTAATATAATTAAATGAACTAAATCTATACAATTAATCTATTTAATTAACTGAACTTATAAATAATCAAAAATTAATCAAACATGTTAAATGAGTTATAAAATTTACATTATTAACAAATATACATTAATTACAAAAAATCAGGAAAGAACCTGAATGTAATTCAATGGCTGTTTTCCATAAAATAATTTAAAAGAAACAACATATTAATCTATTTTCGATCTTATCCTTATCAAGAGTGAAAAGAATATTAAACCTGGAATCGAACTATGCTGATAAGAATACTGCATGAATACACTTGATAATATTTAAAGAAATTTAAACATTAACAAAACCATACAGTAATCATTACATATTATATAAACAATGATATCGATCATTAATTAAACAACATGACATATCAGCAAGATTAAAAAATCGATAATCGTACAAGACATGTATATTTGCAAAATTCTTTAGAGAATTATAACAAACATAGATAAAATAGAAAAGAAATGACAAAACTGATAGATATCAAAACTATATGCCAAGTATACAAACTGTAAACATATATTAAAAATATCACCAGTTCAATATATCGTAGCTGAAGACAGATAGCTGTCTAAAATTGCAGATAAATCAAACCACAGTCTTGTTGTCTTCTCTCCATCAACTATCGACCTCCGGCAGCAGTGTTTTCTGAGCTTACAAGAGAGAAATCTCTTCAGCTTTTGCAGCCCCCACATTCACCTCACCTTCCAGCAAATTCCAGTCTGCTTAAATAACCAAAAACGGAATCCAAATTAGGTTTTACACAGGCGAAATTTTGCCGGTCGCAACTGCAAAAATCGCGTCCAAAAAACCCCCGAAATCTCCCAGAATCCATCACTTTTTGGCAAAATCCTCGTGAGTACAACTAAATGGGTCCATTTTGAGAAAAACCCATGTGGCGTATTTTTCAGATCTGTCTCCATTTGTTCACAACGTGGCCTGGAAAAACGCCTGTTATTTGAAAACGCGTTTTTAATAACTGACAGAGAATAAAATTCGTCTCCTGGCAATTTCCAGAATCATAACAATCTCCTTAGCATCTGCACATGAAAAACAAAAAACCTAATAAAATAAAGAAGTGTAAACATAATTCAATCATGAGAAAATAAATAGCTTAACCAATGATCTTTCCAGCTCTTTTGGTGTTTCAAAATTTGATATTTGTTTCAATATGTGCAATTAAAACATTTCAGCATCTACATGATATTTGCTTTATCATTATTAGCAATATAATAATCCATAGATTCGGCTGGCATCTCTCAAATCTCTACAATATCGGATAACAGATAGCTGGTTTAATATGAGGATCCCGTTGCAGATAAAACAAAATTCACAAACCTTTCCATTGAATTAATAGCTCCTTCAATTTTCATTGATAACCACATGCCGTTATTCAAATAACCGGTGGATAAATTAGACAATAATCTTCAATAAAAAAGAAAAGTATGCTATTTCTAAGCCTTTATAAAATTCACATTAATTCCTGGTGTTTTTGCAAATATGATAAATTAAAATAAAGTGTTAATTATACCTAATTTTCTAGGTAAACATTTAAAAGATCAAAAAACCTTATTTATTATATTTATACAAAATAATTAAAAGATTTATTTATCTTGTATAAATAATAAAAAATAAATAAAGCCTATTAATTATAAATATACTTATTTGATCTTTATTTATTCAACACTTTTAATAATATAGCAAAAATAATAAGATAGGCTTAGTAAAATATTTTTCAAACTCTTAAATTGAATGCATGGTTTTATCTTTCAATATCCATTGTTAAATGAATCAGAATTGCCAAGTTGAATAATTGAATCAAAATTACCCATTTATAAGGTGTCATCAATACCATAATCAGTCTTCCAATTTCAAAACAAAACCACATAATCGAATGATAAATGATTGGATAAGAAATCACTACTAGGTTATGACCAATTATTAACACTTATCCACTCAAAATAATAATTTCAAAATAGTGATTTTGTCAACTAATCCATAGTTCACAAAGGTTTCTTTAAAAACATTGAATTTCATGTTTCAATAGCTTCTGGAATATTACCATTTCAATAGCTGTTAATTCTTTAGTTTTGCCATATGAAATTCAAACATTTCGTCAAAAATAAAATACAATTTTATTTGATGAAATAATGTTTTTTAAAGGCTGTTGGGTAGGGGCACAACAGATGGCGACTGACTGGGCGAAACAGTTATCTCTACGAAAACATGAAATCTGACTTGTGTCTATAACAAGATAATAAAAATTTTCTTTAACTCAGATTAGCATTTTCCTGAAGATAAAAGAACTGTGCCTTGTGATAAGACTAGATTTCAAACTAATACCAGATTCGATTCTTTTATCATTATCCAGAGATTATCTTCAAAAATGATACGAATTTTAAGTTTTTTCAGAAAACATAAGACTCCAAAAGAAATTAATCCTGGGAAATAAAATGCAATTTTGATATTCGACCAGTTTTTTAAAGACATGATCCCAATACTATAGTCATGACCCTCCTACCCGCAGGCGTCCATAGCCTCGAAAGGGTTGACTTTTAACCATGCATCCTACCGTTCTAGTCCCAAGATAAGATAAAACATGAATATTTAGAACTTCTCAATTTATTAATAGGTAAGCTGCATTGGGACCTCTTCACGAGTGTGGGATGACCTCAGATTCTTATAGATTTTTGTATGTATAACAATATATGATTTGGAATCCAAGTATGCCACAGACGGAGCCCTCCTGCCTGCAGGCATCCATAGCCTCGAAAGGGTACGTCTTTTAACCCATTCTACCCAACGGCTTATATCCCAAGCTAATAAATTTAAAGAAGGCTTCATACTCAGCGTTTAAGTGCTCATCTACAAGAGATTTGCATGTTTATAATGGGGGAACGTAATAGGAAACTCTTTACGAGTAAGATAACGTAAAGGATCTATAGATAACTGATTTTATTATTAAATTGCAACTGCTTTCCCAGAACTGATTTCTAAATAAGTAATAGAATTCCTAGTAATAATGAATTCGATATTCATTAAATCCAATAATTTGAGGATAATGATAAAAGAAACGAAATAAAGTGAAAGTTTTCATCTAGTAGTTTTGTTTGCAACAGTTCAATTTCTTTTTCTTTTATTTCTGAGATAAGAACAGATTTCTAAAAGTCTAGCTTTCTTTATATTTTACATAATCAGATTCCAATTTTATGACATAAAAGCATTCCCAGATCCGAATCATGTCTCCTGGTTTTTTGAAAAAGCAAAAGAACAACAAAAATCAAAAGAAAAAGCAAAATAATATATACATGAGTTTTATTTGGACAAATTGCAAAAACAAATAATTTCAAAGTCTACGAGAAAAAAATGAAATTTTAAAATAAATCATACACACACAACACATGAGTTAAACCAAGATCTCATCAAACAGAAAATAGGTCAAAACAACATATGACTAATTATCAGCAAAAGAAAATAATAGATTAAAATGGATTAACAAGTTTTAAAAATTTTATCCCTATTTTGCTTTTAAATCTTTCAATTTAGTCGAAGTTGTTTTTTAATAAGTGATGAGACATTAATCTAATGTGTTTTATTTAGAAATCAAAGTAACAAAATAAATTCTAAAGAATATGCAGCTATTAAAAGGTGAAAGGTTCTTTCTTTTAATGAGACGACTAAAGAAAACGAGAGAAAGTAAAGAACTACTTCCCTAATAATGATGTCGTCATCTCATTCTAAAAATGATGTCATCGCAACTCCATCTATTTGCATTTATTGAAATGTAAACAAACATAAATCATCTTAAATTATAAACCTAACCTAAACTAATAAAATAAAATATATACAAACTAAGTAAACGAAAATTTCCAATGAAGCCATCGTAATAACTCCAATCCTGCAAAATCAGACAAAATGAAAATCAGCAATGAGAATTGAAGTATTTTGAAACCAAAAATAAATAAATCTGACTTACCATTTTGACTTTCAAAAAACAAAGTAAATGCCAACTTACCATTCTCCGGAAACTTC
>LPNX010293281.1:372334-396829 GCA_001517045.1 Pseudotsuga menziesii
GGCAGGTGGAAAATCATCATTAATTGTTGTAAGATGTAAATTATTAATATGATGATGATTAACATTGACTTTACCTGTTCCATATTGATTTTCAAACTCAAGCGACTGATCATGATAAGATTGTTGATCTAAGAATTTCGATGAATCATAAGAAACTTGTTCAAGTCTGCTTGTTTGAATATTTCCTAATTCCCATGCATATAATTGAGAAAATATCTCATGGGAAGAAAGATTAATTTCTTCATTTTCTAAATGCAAATCATGATTGTATTGTATCGCATAAGATTGTGACAATGTGGAATCAAAATCATAAGAATATGAACTATGCATTGCCTCTTGATTAAAAATATCAGGGTACAAAGAAAAATATGTTGAAGCATTAAGAGAACGAAATTCTTTTCGTGGATAAAAAAGATCATCACTGGAAAACTCTTCATTAAAAAATTTCTCTTCAAAAGATGAGTCTATAGGTGGTTTGGTTTCTTCTTCTAGTATAGAATGATTGATATCCATGACATGATCTACTAATAAATCTGAACATAACAAGTTGTGTGAGACATCACTATGTTCATTATAAGAATATAAATGTGGTAGAAAATCATTAGATTCTTTAGAATTAGAGGAATCGGGAACTAATGAAGATGTGATAAAATGATCAATGATAAGATCTCCACAAGATGAATCTCGAATCTCTTTAGCTAAACTAGAAGTTTTAGATTCAATTTCTTTTGTTTATGAAATAGAAGTAGTATCTTTTAAAACATGACAATTTTCTTCATCAACTTCTTTCTCATTCAACGAAGATATGGACATATCATAATTTGAAATATCATGTTCTTCAAAATCCACATCCGTCAAAGTGAAAAACGTTGTCAAACAAGGTTGGTTTTCTACCACTTCTAAATTTTCATAATTTTCATGAGAAGCTAAATCAAACTGTGAATAATCATTTAATAAAAATTCAGATTGATTAGCTTCTAAATCTTGTTCATTTGAAAGAATAAAATGATGCAGCCATTCACCTAAACAAAGAATATCTTTCAAAGGAAACCTATAACAAAGATTAAGAAATCTATCAATGAAGTCTTCCACTGATTCATCTTTATCTTTCCTTAAATTTTTTAATTCAGTGCACAAACTAATGAAATCATAATCCCCAAAAGAAACTAAGAATGCACTAATTAGATGTTCAAAAGAATGGATGGAGGCTACCGGCAAAGTTTCACACCATTTCTTGATTCGTCCTTCAAAAGTAAGAGTCAAGCATATGCACAAAACATCTTTATCAGTAATCTCGTGAAAGATACATTGATCAATAAATTGCAAAACATGTTCATATGCAGATGTTACTTTCTCACCATTAAATTTGTTTTCTATCAAGAGATCAACTATACTTGTTGGAGTATCAATCATAATTTTTCGAGAAAAACATCTCCAACGAGAAAAACATCTCCAAATCGGAACAGAAGCCATTAATTAATGATATAGCTCCAGTAGACTAACTTGTCACCTACTGGCCCTCCTTCTAGTGCCAATGTTGACGGGCATATGTGACTATGCACGTAACAGGGAAGACAACCCAGACCGAGATCTTTAGAGCAGGTTACAAGCTGTTTGGGATGGTTGTTTTCGACAGGTTTAAAGGCTCTGTTAGCCTGAAAGTCTAAAACTAAAACAAAGCTATTGTTAAATCTATCAAATACCTACGAATATACACAACAAACTTATTAACAAATGTACAAATTAAATGAGTTAATCTGATTACTAATGAATTATTAATATAATTAAATGAACTAAATCTATACAATTAATCTATTTAATTAACTGAACTTATAAATAATCAAAAATTAATCAAACATGTTAAATGAGTTATAAAATTTGCATTATTAACAAATATACATTAATTACAAAAAATCAGGAAAGAACCTGAATGTAATTCAATGGCTGTTTTCCATAAAATAATTTAAAAGAAACAACATATTAATCTATTTTCGATCTTATCCTTATCAAGAGTGAAAAGAATATTAAACCTGGAATCGAACTATGCTGATAAGAATACTGCATGAATACACTTGATAATATTTAAAGAAATTTAAACATTAATAAAACCATACAGTAATCATTACATATTATATAAACAATGATATCGATCATTAATTAAACAACATGACATATCAGCAAAATTAAAAAATCGATAATCGTATAAGACATGTATATTTGCAAAATTCTTTAGAGAATTATAACAAACATAGATAAAATGGAAAAGAAATGACAAGACTGATAGATATCAAAACTATATGCCAAGTATACAAACTGTAAACATATATTAAAAATATCACCAGTTCAATATATCGTAGCTGAAGACAGATAGCTGTCTAAAATTGCAGATAAATCAAACCACAGTCTTGTTGTCTCCTCTCCATCAACTATCGACCTCCGGCAGCAGTGTTTTCTGAGCTTACAAGAGAGAAATCTCTTCAGCTTTTGCAGCCCCCACGTTCACCTCACCTTCCAGCAAATTCCAGTCTGCTTAAATAACCAAAAACGGAATCCAAATTAGGTTTTACACAGGCGAAATTTTGCCGGCCGCAACTACAAAAATGATGTCCAGAAAACCCCCGAAATCTCCCAGAATCCATCACTTTTTGGCAAAATCCTCGTGAGTACAACTAAATGGGTCCGTTCTGAGAAAAACCCATGTGGCGGATTTTTCATATCTATCTCCATTTGTTCACAACGTGGCCTGGAATAACGCTTGTTATTTGAAAACGCGTTTTTAATAACTGACAGAGAATAAAATTCGTCTCCTGGCAATTTCCAGAATCATAACAATCTCCTTAGCATCTGCACATGAAAAACAAAAAACTTAATAAAAGAAAGAAGTGTAAACAGAATTCAATCATGAGAAAATAAATAGCTTAACCAATGATCTTTCCAGCTCTTTTGGCGTTTTCAAAATTTGCGATTTGTTTCAATATGTGCAATTAAAACATTTTAGCATCTACATGATATTTGTTTTATCATTATTAGTAATATAATAATCCATAGATTCGGCTGGCATCTCTTAAATCTCTACAATATCGAAGAACAGATAGATGGTTTAATATGAGGATCCCGTTGTAGATAAAACAAAATTGACAAACATTTCCATTGAATTAATAGCTCCTTCAATCTTCATTGATAACCACATGCCGTTATTCAAATAACCGGTGGATAAATTAGACAATAATCTTCAATAAAAAAGAAAAGTATGCTCATTTCTAAGCCTTTATAAAATTCACATTAATTCCTGGTGTTTTTGCAAATATGATAAAATTAAAATAAAGTGTTAAATATACCTAATTTTCTACGCAAACATTTAAAAGATCAAAGAACTTTATTTATTATATTTATACAAAATAATTAAAAGATTTATTTATCTTGTATAAATAATAAAAAATAAATAAAGTCTATTAATTATAAATATACTTATTTGATCTTTATTTATTCAACACTTTTAATAATGTAGCAAAAATAATAAGATAGGCTTAGTAAAATATTTTTCAAACTCTTAAATTGAATGCATGGTTTTATCTTTCAATATCCATCGTTAAATGAATCAGAATTGCCAAGTTGAATAATTGAATCAAAATTACCCATTTATAAGGTGTCATCAATACCATAATCAGTCTTCCAATTTCAAAACAAAACCACATAATCGAATGATAAATGATTGGATAAGAAATCACTACTAGGTTATGACCAATTATTAACACTTATCCACTCAAAATAATAATTTCAAAATAGTGATTTTGTCAACTAATCCATAGTTCACAAAGGTTTCTTTAAAAACATTGAATTTCATGTTTCAATAGCTTCTGGAATATTACCATTTCAATAGCTGTTAATTCTTTAGTTTTTCTATATGAAATTCAAACATTTCATCAAAAATAAAATACAATTTTATTTGATGAAATAATGTTTTTTAAAGGCTGTTGGGTAGGGGCACAACAGGTGGTTTATGGCTTTGTTTGAGATTCCTCAAATGCATTTCCAAAGAAAATAAAGTTGTATAAGTATAGATATTTTGGTTAGAATGGCATTATGGTCATATTGTCATTAATTAATCTTCTTATGTTGGGTTGGTGTTGTGATCTACTGAACACTAGCCTTAATACAAAATAATTTCAATGGGAAGTGCAGTTTTAGCTTTTGAACCATTGTAGGTCTCCTTTGATAATAAATATGACTATACACAGTTTTTCATTGCTGAAACTTGGGTTCACACACGAGTCATGAGAAATTATGAATCTCATGATTCTTAATGGAGTGGGTCCCTTTAAAAGAGAGAAAAGATGGTGCACATGCTAAGTCCATGTATTAGGTGTGTGCATAATAAGTACATGAGGTTGAGTGGTTAGGTTTGTGTCTTAGGTGGATTAGGTGAGTTACTTAGTGGATTACATGGATTACGTTAGTAGCTGGTGTGGCATAGGTTTGTATATTAGGATTGACACTTTGAAATTATGTGTATCTTATTAGTGTCATAGGGGTAAAAATATTGATACTTTAACTCTTTATCTAATATGAACTATCCAAGAAATTTATTTGATCTCAACTATCCAACCAAGTCACATAGCATGCGAGAATCAATTTAGCATCAATATTTGAATCAAGAAGGATCTCAAATCAAGAAGGGAAATCATAATAGTACTTAAGTTAAATTGGTTGATCACTTTATTAAATAATATCTATGACATATCCATATTAGTTTTATCTTGAGCTTCATCCAATTCAATATCCAACTCATTAAGTATAGAATTTGTATCCAACCCTTCAGAATCATTGTAAGGAATTCCCATAACAAAATCTAGGATATCTAGCACTAATTCATCATCATCATCAATAGGAAGCATAGGATGCGATGCAATGATTGCCTATTCAACTTGATTCCATTTTCATCCAAGTACATTTTTTCTTCCTCCCATGCATCATATTCTTCTTCTTCACAAACATGTTCTTTAGGTAAAATATAATTTACAAGCGTTCCTCTTGGATCATATCTAACAACAAATAACCGACCTACTCTATCTAGTACATTTGAATAAAATACCCGCTCACATTGAGTTGGAAGTACAAAGGGATTTGTATTTGACTCATACCTAGTAGTAATAACTATGGTAAATCTATTGTCATGATCAATAACGATCCTTTCATCGCCTTGTAGCAACATTCTATACCACTCGACCTTTAAAGAGAGCCACTTTTAAGGACTTAAAGTCTATATCCAATATATCTTCCAAATAGTCATTAGTAACTTAGAAAATTTAAGTTATCCCACTGCCACAAGTTTTATTTTTATCATCCAACTATTTGATGTGGTATTTTCTACCATTATACCACATAGCTTGATGATGTTTCACTTGCATGATCAACATGATATAAATGCATTGCCATGAACTGATAACTATAACATTATAAGATAATTTGAGAGACAAAAAAAACATAAAATAGGATTTGAAATGTAAAATTCAAAATAAAATATTGCTTACATTTCTATCTTTTGCACCGTATGCTAGATCAATTCCCCTTTGCATAAAATTTGTATAATGATCCAAATAAGCTCTTATAATCAATTTTCCACCCTAGTCCATGATAATATATGGTAAACTTATTTGCATTGTTCTATCCATAGCTTCATCTAGTTAATATTATTTGCAATGTATAAATGGATTGCATCATACTCTCCACTACCTAGATGAAGGAAGCGATAGATTTAGTGAACCAACCATGCTTCAAAAAGTATGTATGAATATAACAAATACAGTAAAAGATATTAACTTTCACTTTCTTCCATCTACCTTTCCCTAATAACACCCCCCCTTCAATTTTGTTAGTGGATTTGGTATCCCAAAGGAGATGCACATTGATATCACCCACTAGTTGGGGCAAATACCAATTAAAATACATAGTGGATTGATACACCATATAGACTTAAACAATTGAACCCTTTGTATGTGATTTTTGTCTTAAAAATACTTCGATGCATTTAAGTGCCTCTTCACCAACCACATTGACCTTATGTGTATGGGTTCACATATTTCAATCTCCTTGACTAGGTGTATGAAGTAGTGTTCATGTGCATTGAAAAAAATTGGAGGTAGATACTTTTGCATTTCACACATTAGATCGGGAATTTATCTCTTCTAATACTTGAAATCTTCTTTATGGATTTCTTTAGATGACAATGACCTATAAGTGAAAATAAATTAGATGTGTCAATATCAAAATATATAACGCAAGTAGTGAAAATAATAAAAACCTCTATAGTTAACATTTCAATTATAGTTGTTTACATACCTCATGTACTTGTCGGGATCATATAAAAATTGCTTTATGTTACTATCAAAGTTGTTTTGGAGAGCTAGAGGTAGAACATATTGCAACAAGGAAGGAAGCATTAGAATTAATTTTCATGAGGAATGAACTTGTATAACTCACAAATAATGTATATATCATAATATGATAAATAATGTAAAATGTCGAACCTTAATAAAGGTATTCCAATCGTGAGTCTTAGCTCCACAAAAATTATCTTGCTATGCTAATATATTATTTATGTTCGAAGAAAAATTAGTGAATTTTTGTTATCTTTCATATAACTTATTTTATAACATCGCTCTCTTTCTTTTTTAATAACCATGGAAGATCAATCAGATTTCCATCACTATAGAAATGACTTAAATGTTGAATTATGTTGGATTCCTAAATGTCACTAATAAATTTATCAATCTTTCCCTTGTTTTTCCTACCATCTATAAGCTTCCATAAGCATTCCACGGCATCCTTTCCTATATGCATTATGTTGAAACAAATGAGTTACTTGTAGGTGCTCATAGTATGGAAACCCACTGAATTGGATAGAGTGTGATTTCAAACCTTATGGAAGCTAACCTTGACAACATTTGAGAAGCACCATTGGAAGCAAATTTTTTTTTATTAAAGTAAATATAGAAATATAAAAAATAATACAATTGACAAATATGAATGCAACTAGCACTAGAGGAAATTTGGGATCTAAAATGGGCCTCCTAAGGAAAATTATAAAATAATAGTTAACATAATAAAATAATATTTGTGAATTTTGGAAGAAGAGAGGAAAAAAACTATTTTTTTTCTTCGTATTTTCAACTACATAGTAAAAATTCTATGATTTGGATTGGAATAGGTTGATTTTTCTAGCACAATTTTGATAAAATCCTGCTGGAATTCAAAAAATGTTATTGTTGTCAAGTTTTGGTTTTTTGGGCGCCCCAAGTGTTTTTGAGGGTGCTAAATCCATTTTTACATTCAAAATTAGGATTAAAACATAGTTACATTTTGATTTTGCAAAATAAAAAACACCAGATTCTGGGGAAAAAATGGTTGAGTAGTCCAAATCGTTGAATTTTTAGACATTTCCTATTTTCAACATATCTCCTTGTGGTTTTACTCAAATTTCGAATGAGAGCACTCGTTGGATGCATGATTCAATTCCACGTCTAACAAATACCCACAATGCATACTTTTGATGGACCCAACCCCACGAAAAATGAGAAATACATTAAAAATGTGTTAATTTCAAAGTAACACATTTTTAAATGCATTTCTTATTTTTCATGGGGTGGGGTCCATAAAAAGTATGTAGCATGGGTAGTCGTTGGATTTGGAATTGAATTATGCATCCAACGAGTGCTCTCACTCAAAATTTGATTAAAACCATAGGGAGATTTATTGAAAATACAAAAAAAAAATTTAATGGCAAATATGCCAAGTCAGCCATTATGGTTAACTATATTCTTAAAATTCTATTGTTTTTTGTTTTTTGTTTTTTTTTAATGAGGCCCATTTTGGTTGGCTCTTTTTCTTATGAATCCCATTTTAGACCCCAAATTTCTTCTAATGAACCAATTTCTTACCATGAATCTTCTCAAACAGCTTTTTCCATTGTTGAGGTGTCATTCTTCGTGTTTTTTCCCACTCTTTTCCTTCTCATTAAAGATATTTTTTTTGGTCATTTGATACCTATGGTCATTAGGGAGGAAACACTTGAACTTGTTACACACCTCATTTCCTAAACTTCTTGAATGTTTGAATATTGTTATTGGACCATATACTAGACATGGATTTTTACCCTTTGTTTAAATCCTACAAGTTAGAGAATAATGTTCATTGCCAATATAATTCCTAAAATATTCAAAAACGCTTGAGTAATGAATTATATATAGAGTTATATTACAAATTTAAATAGCACAAAAATGTGTAAGCCTCAATGCATCATGAGTTGTCCATGTAAGTATTCCTTGGAATTTAAATTATTTATGACCTATTGGCTTAGAGATGTCATACATACTGATGTTGACCCATAATTTTAAAATTTAATCTATAAGAGGCTCAAGATATACATCCATATCTCTAACTTGGTGCTTATGTAGTTATTTGAAAAGATACATACTTAAGTCCTTCTACACACAAAAATGTAAAAAATAAAATGAATTGGCTATATATTGTTATTGATATTAACAATAAATACATGGAACAATTAATGCCAACATGGCATGCTCCCTCTTTATTGATATCCAAGGAATAATGTTATTGTTTGTAATAAAAACTAGCTAAACAAAGTAATTGGTTCTAATCTTTCCAAATGGATTGACACCACCAATTTCCATTAAAAGATTACAAGGTTCTTCTTTAAAAATGAGTTGGATTTCCTCAATGCCTCTAAATGCAAAACGATGTCTAGGAATTTGCATCATACCATATTCACTTCTATGGTGTGCATGATAGTCCATAAATTGTGCTATGTTTTTGCACTTGAACAATCATTGGAAATGTGGAATTATGAGGATACAACGAAGAAATTTGCGGGGAGCCTTATTTGTTACCTAATATGTATGATATGTACTAATTTTGACATTTAGGGCATTCACTTTTTTATACATGTTGTCAATAATATATTTAATGGTCGACATGAAAAAAATCAATTGTGTTATACTCCATTCCTATATCTTTCAAAATGGTGCTTTGTATGTGCAAGGTAAAATATTTGAGAATGATAGAAGAATATCACCTAGGATTTTACAAGAAAAATTAAAATAGTATATTGGAAAATCAAAATTAAGGGTCTATATACTACAATCACAAGAAAATTCACAGACAATTGTAATTATATAAAAAAATGTTTTATACCTTGACACCTCCGTCATTACTGTGTTTGAAAAACTGTTCATTACCTTCAAGTTGACCAAGATCAAAAGAGAAGAGCGAATATTTGTATTTAACTTTTTGCATAAGGATTTGTGTGCCTTATCAATAAGAGGTACATCATAAATATCTTCATAGATATGATCAACATGTGCATTCTCATCCATGTCAACAAGTGTATCATGGATCAGTCTATGTATCACTTAATTATCAATAATATTACAGTCAGTTTTTTCCATAGTATCAACTTCAATTTCATCACCCTTACCATCTCTACTATGAATTGTAGCATGTGTAATTCCAAGCATTGACGTTCTTTTCTTGTAGTAATTACGGAAAAATAAATACATTTTTTTAATGTTGTTCATGGCCTCAGAATATAGAGGCATTGCTATGTCTATGGTAATAATTCTTAGGGGGGCACCCGAAGGGGCCTCACCTTGTCGGTTCCAGGTTCAGGAGCCTAACCCCAAAGAACCTAGAGAATTGAACCTACGACCTCGATCACTTCAGTCTTGGACTCAAAAGCACCAACCGAATGAGATACCCCTCAGGGATAAAAAAATAAATACAATTAGCATCGAAATAGAAAAATATTAAAACTATTGAAAAATGTCAAAAAAACATGTTTTTGTGATCTTACCAAGGGGTGATTTTTTTTTCCACCGTCCAAGTGCCCATGCTCTAAGTAATGTTTCCTAGATGTCTACTTAATAAATCTTTTTATATTTATCCCTTTTCTTTGGGTACAAGGGCAATAACATTTCCATTATCAATATCATGAAGACTAGGATGATTATGATCATATTTTTTTTTATCATAGCTGCTAGTTTGTGAAAATGAATTGCTTTCATTAGTAGAAAGATACACAATGGTAGTGTATACAAATTTGAGAACTAATTGTATATAATCATTTCAGTTGAATACACTAGCGCCCTAGTTATGGTTACCTGGTATTGTTTTCTATCTCAACAAAATACAAAAACCATTTGTTAGTACACTAAGAATAAATTCAAAGAAGTTCACAAGTAGAAAATTAAAAAATGTATTAAAAAATTCAACTTTGTTGAAAACTCTTCATGGGGTAGTGTTTTGAAACATATGCGTGATAAATGTGGTAACGTACATACACACAAACATAAAAAAATGACCCTACTCTTCTCAAAACAATAGGAAATAGTTCAAATAACATAAGAATACTTTCAGGAAACAACCAATATAGACAAGGGTACATGATGGAGAAATGGAAAATAATAAGTTTGTTAATAAAAAAATAAATTATAGTTTCAAGGATAATCTCAAACCAAAGAAATTTTTATCTATAATTAAATTTAACCTTCTCCCAGCTCTTCTAAAAAAATGCATTGTTTTCTTTAGTCCAACCAACTTTTTAATGTTGCAGAAAAGGGAAAATAAGATCTAAGCAACTTTAACATTGAACATTGGATGTTTAATGGACATACATTTGTAAGGTCTCTTATTGGGCATTCCCTAATGTCGCTTAAGCGATGCTCTTATCCAAATGTCACTCAAATGTCACTTAAATGATATTTTTTGAGACATAACATACAACCTCCTTATTTTTTTGTTATTGTTTGACTTAATTTCAATGTTAAAAGTTGGATTGTTCATCAAACATTGGTCACATTGAACATCAAATTTTGACCCCAAATGTAATAGTGAATACATTGATATTTCCTGTGAACATGAAGAATATATGGATACACACAAACAAATGTTATTCCTTTGAGATTAAATATATTCCTATAGTTTGTGAACATGGGGAATATATGGATGGAGTTGTTGTAGAGCATGGAATTGAATCAAATAATTTAATGAGTGTTGCACAAACATTGCTCTTTATAGTTGTTAATGCATGAAAGGCTCTAAGTTGATTACTATTCTAATGCTTTATAATTTGAAAGCAACATATGGATGGTTAGGTGGTATATTCAACTCTTGTTAAGGTATAAAATGTGATGTGTAATATAGTATAGTGTGGGTTACAAGTTATTTAATATTGTTAGCTTAGATTGTAATTATGATTTAGTTGTTAACGTTAGTTTGGATTTGTTTGTTGTGGGATAAATTCTTGTCAGTAGAAAATGTACTTCCTATTGCATGTAAACATGCTAGAAAATTGTTATCTAATATGGGTGTGAGTTAGAAAGTATATTATGCATGTTCAAAATATTGTATCTTATGTAAAGGGTGACATAAAGATAGTTCCATCTGTCCAAAACGTGTTAGAAAGTATATTATGCATGTTCAAAATATTGTATCTTATGTAAAGGGTGACATAAAGATAGTTCCATCCGTCCAAAATGCAGCACAAGTCACTACTACTCTGGTGTAAAGGGAAAAATGTTCCACAACAAGTTCTATGCCACTAGCTCATAATTCCATGATTGCAATGCATGTTTCACTAAAACTATTTATCTATTTATTGGATTTTTGTGCTAAAAATAGGAGTAGATAAGGCATGTTGCACATTATTATAGATTCTAAGGAAATCTAACACATAGAAAATACATGAATTGGAAAAATTATACATGAGTAATGAAGTATAAGACTTGGATTAGCGATGGACAAAGTGAATCCATTCTCTTTCCAGTCCATAAACTGTACAATTTGGTTCATTCTCCTAATAACTTATAACATCCCTCCTTGGATGGTTATGTGAAAATAACATTTTATGTTGTCACTTATTGTGCCTAGAAAGCATCATGTTAGAGAAATGGGCATTTATTTGAACTATTAATAGAGATGTTTCTTCTATGGAATGGCACTCAACAGTATGATCTTTGATGACCCATACATGAAAGGTCATTTATAACATATGTTGTGATTTGTTTGACAATCCACAACTTTCTAGGTTGAGAATATGCTCATGTATAACATTAATTTTGGTTAACATTGTAAATAATTTTACTAATTATAAGTCAATGTGGTTCATCAACATTTGACCCATCATGCCTATTTTTCTTACTTTCATGGTTTATATCTAAGGAGAAAACTATTATTCACTTGTTTACATTGTGGTGAGGAAATTTGTTAAAGGTATTCTAAATGTTTGCATAAGTGTGTCTATGAAGGACATAGGTCATTTTTACCACCATACCATTGTTTTCATGAAATGAAGAGAGATTTTAATAATAACCCCTCCTTGTAGGATGATACCAACAAATTTGTCAAATAATATTGAATCTTACAATGAATCAGTGTGGAGCGATTTGTTTAATGGATACTCACCTAATATTAATGATTATCTAAATGAAATTAAAATTCCTCTTGATCACATGCCCAATGGCATGAAAGATCCTTCCAAATTCTATGATCTCCTATATTGGAAATAACTTAAAGTGGCTTGTTTATTGGATCTAATCCACATGTTCAAAAATGTATCATATTTCCTTTGCAAACATATTTCTTCCACTTAAAAAGATACAAATGCATATTAACCATATCAAATGCAAAGAAATAAATATGAGAAAAAAAACTAAATTGGATGAGAAAATTAATTATCTTGTTACACCATGGATATTGACTAAGGATGGCTTAGAGCTTGTCAAGTACATGATTCATACAAATGAGAACAACAACAACAAACAAACAATTTTTAATTGAAAAAAATCACTATTTATGGAAAATTCATGGGTCTCAAAACACATGATCACCATAATTTGTTAAGATATATATTACCGATGTGGTTTTGGTATAAATTAGTCTACAATTATTAATTGAGCACCCCTTTTAATATTAGGACCATATTCTAACCAATTTCAGGATGCATATGTTCAACATATATATCTAATACCTAAATGTGGATGCATTGGTCTTACACAAGTTTGAGTCATTCCATTAGACAATTATCCATATTTGTAATGTTGTTTTCTCACATTTTCTATCTAGACCATAATTTATCTTCATTGAGTATATATGTCAAAATATGAAGGTCAATTTTATATATGAAATTACTAAATACTAATTAACTAGAATCATATTGATGTTATGTGGACAACAAATTACAAGGAGATACAATTCATGAGCATCCCTAAATGACACAATGAGATAGTGTAAATTGTTTGTATTTTCTAGAAAATGTTGCCCACTAGATTTATTGATATGTATGTCCATCTTTTGGTACATATAGTTGAACAAATTCAATTATGTTGGTGGGTGAGTTGTAGATAGATGTTCTTCCTAAATAGGTACATGAAAACACTTAAGGCATTTATAGTGAAACGAGCACGTCTTGAAGGGTATATGACTGAATTTTACATTGTTAATGAATCTCTTTTTTTTATGTCCAAGATCTTGAAACATCTGCATGTAGATGTTGCATTAATGTGAGATGGCAATCATGATGTAGAAAAACTAGAAGGGGAGGTACTTGAAACTAATGGAGAAACACATTTTATGAGAGAAAATATAATTATTCCACACATATATGATATATTTGTGTATTTAAGGAATAATTCATTGTCTTGTAAAATGAATAATACAAATTGCTTTGACATTCTAAATGAGGATGAATGGGATAAAATGAATAAATTCATTTTGTTCAATATGGATAATATTAAGAAATGGTTTGTGATGTATGATGATATGTGGAATGACTGGAAAATATACAATCATTTAGAATGCCAAACCACTTGTGTGTTCTACTCCTACTTAAATTTGTGATCCATGGCTTGTAGTGTTCAAAAACACCCAAGTGAAGGAAAAAATAAAAAATTGGGACTAGCCAATAAGGAAAGTGAACTAAGTGCATTTAACATAGGATTTGGATGTGAAAGGATAGTATGTGATGCTAGATTAATCATGAGATTTGTAACACCCTGGTTTTGACCCCGTTTGCACTAAATGCATATGATGTATATATTGTAATTAATCATGGTGTGGAGCTAAAGGCAAAATCCCCACCATCGATTTAGCGTTTTATGTTTTGGCGATTAAAAATTGTTGCCGATGGTACTTTGTGCTAGCTGACACATTATAATTTTGGACATCATGTAAATATGCAATTTAATTTTAAAACCCACAACCAACTATGTCAATGCAACAAATAATGAGATGGGGGCATGGTTTCCTAAGGATAAGGGGGGGAATATTCAAACCTTTGGGGAACAATGGGGAAATGCCAAATGTCAAAGGGAGAATCCATTAAACTATCAACTACCTTTCTTGTCTTATTCACCCAATCATTTATTATTTCCACAAATTGGTTGAGTTGGTTATTGCATGGGATGGGAAAGGTATGGCAATCCAAATTCGAATTTGAGAAGCTATCAGTTTTTGGGAAACACAATTTTGACTTATGGGGCAAGTTATTGCCGAAAAATGCTTCCCATTCCCTCATGCATTTAGGTTGTTGTCTTCCCACGTTTTTGGAGCTGCTGGTAGTCTGCATTCACATTTTTTGAAGTGTTCTTCATTTTTCCCATGGCTGGGAAGTGTTTTTGTTAATGTTCAGTGGATGGGATCACTCTTGGGCGTTTTTGTGTTGTTTCCACATCTCCACGGTTGGGGATTTTCGTGTTTTCAGGGTTGTACAACCAATGGGGGACAGAGCCACGAATTTAGGGACTGAGGGAGCCATTTTTTCCCACGTGAAGCCATAGAACGATTCTGGAAATCGAATTTCTATCAAGGGGTTGTTTTACCCATTTGCCATTTTTGATTTTGGCCTCTGTGATGTTTTCCTTCAATCCCAGATCTGTAATTGCTGTGTATGCATATTTTGTTTGGTCTTTGAATTAGTTTGGGAGTGGAAATGGGGTCTGACTAGCTTGATAAAACTAGTGTGAGAAGGAACCTCCCAGAAAGATCTAGGGGGCTGCTTTTCTTCTTTGCACACCCTGAATTGCACTAGAAGGGAAGGCATAGCCTGAGGGACTGTGTAGCAGAGAAGGGGATGCTTCCTTGTGTTGGGTGTGTTGATGTTTTAGAAGTCAGGATAGATCTCGTGCAAGTGTCCATAGCTCTGGGGTTGAGCTCACTAGCTTAGCAGTCACCTTTCCATCTCTTTTGCAGCCTGATAAACCCATCTGTGTTGGCTTGGCTGAGTTTTTGTTGTATCCTTGGATATGTGTGAGTCTGCTAGTGTTCCCTTATTCCTTATGGGAATCATGTCCAACTCGGGGGTGGCAGTGCTGCTGATTGATTGATGAGCACACTGGCTTATGGCTGGGTGGAACGTTGCAGCGACATAGTTGGTTGCAGGACAAGCTTCTTCTAAGATAAGTATCTCTTGTGTTAAACTCTGCATTTGTCTTTGCTTAATGATAAATGATGAACATGTCTAATGTGTTGAATGGATGAATTTTGCTTCCGCTGTATGTTAATAATTTATGCATTTGTGTATGTTTAAGTTCAATGCATTTTTATCAGGTGTATGTTCATGGGATTTAAATTTCCTGGATTAAATCACAACATCGTCGCTTCCTCCCTCTGGTAGAAGAGTGGGGATGTGACAAGATTAACTACATAAATTTAATAGAACATATTTATGTGTTTCTAGAATTTAGTTTAGGTCTAAATATTGGTTTTAATATACACCCAAGTATAAATGGATTATGTGATGTGGACATGTGGTCAACGTCTTAGAGGGGAGAGTGTGGATTGTGGCAAAAAAACATGTGATAGTGAAGTGTTTATTTCATTTGATCAAACAAGTCCTGTAAGTTCAAGAGATACAAATCTAATATAGGGGAAAATTTATTATGTTGGAACCATTCAATAGGTAATTGAGTTGGATGATAGGTCCTTTAAATGTGTGATTTTGAAATGTAAATGATTTGATATTTTTGATAGGAGGTCTATTAGATATGACCTCAATAAGTGAATTATATTCTCTTAATGTACATAAATAAATGTTAGCACCTCATATTGAACCACTTGTGCTTCTAGAAGATTGTGTGTAGGTTTTCTTCCATCTTAATGTCTATGACGAAAATCAGTGGTTTATTATTCCACGTACACTTCGAGAATAAAAAAGAGTTTTTGAAAATTTGCAATTGTTGGACCAAGTTAAGAAGAGGATGATGTAAATGTAAGTGGTGTAGTAAATGTGGGTGATCAAGTAAAATTAGGAGTGTAGTTTGGCTCCACAGTATTCATTGTACTCTTAGTGGCTTTTATTTTAAACATACACACAGACATATATGGTGGTTTCATATGGTTACTTTGTGAAGTTAAATGAATTAGAGTTACTAATTCACAAACTATACTTAATGAACAAAAAACAACTAATGTTTGGATCAACCAATTAATGAGCATATAAGCATAAATAGGGTTTAAATGATTTCATTATATAAATATATGATGTCCAATATCTTCATTGTTTTTCTTTGATTCTTTGATAAATTGAATGATTGGGTAACTGATATATATAAATATTTGTAGTGAACATAATAGACTATAATCATGATTAACAATTTCTTATAAAAAACGAGAATATTTCGAGGATGGTACCCCGAGTAAACCCTAGATTATCTAGGGCACACGGGAATTTCAATAATATTCTCATTATGAGCTGCACATGTCACTTACATGAATAGAACCTGGGTGGAGACGATAATACTCCATCTCACAATTACTCGGGTTACACCCAATTAACTTTTAATTTATAATATTATTAACTAGTTGTTATTATTATTATTAATTATACATTTTAAAATTTGATTACAATCATTAATATTAGTTATTAAATAATCTTTTATAATAACCATGTTTTATTTATTAAATATGATATATTTTATTAATTAAAGATAATATTAATTATTAATAATTATTTTCAAATTCGTGATATTCTTGAATATGTCATTGACTACGTATTATCAATCCCATTGAAATTGAATAACCTAATAGGGGAGAATCCTTTAGCATGAACCTGGACTAGGTTGTATATAACAACATTAGGTACTTAATAACAACTTGAATGGTGGATTTAACTCTCTAGTGTAGTGTATTACCCTGAATTTTGATGAGAAAAGATGAATCTCATGGAGGATGCATGCTTGTCTAAGTACAATTTTTTTTTCAACCTCTTGTCCTATGGCATTTCCTTCAGAGTTACCTTATGCGTTTTCACATCAAATTCTGAAGAGCGAAAGTTTGCTAATGGTTAGTTGGAATTCCTTGAAAAAATGGCATCAAAAGTATGTGCAAATATGTCAACAATTTCTCAACATGTAATTTTTTATAAAATATAATATTATGACACTAATGTGAGATTGATGTGGCATTATATATTTATATATGAGATGATATTTCAATGAAACACAATGAAATCATGATGCCCACGATGCTCGACAAATTTTTGGCAAAACCTAAAACTAACATAAAAATGATAAAAGATGATGTTAGTTGACGCAATAACGATACAATAATCTTTTTCAATGTTTTTAGTGTTGGAAATTAGACGCGTCTTCAATGCAAATTCATGTCATAAAATCTCAAGACTCCAAAAAAAACTAATAAAATAGGTTGAAATGCTAGAAATAAGCAATGCTACAACCATGTATTATATTAGTGATTAGAATGAGGGTGTCTATGGAATTTCATAATTGGGGTTATAATAGATATTCAAAGAGCCCCAAGGGTTAGCTCAATTGGTAAGACGTGCATACACTCTCTTGGTTCGGGGGGAGGTCACGGGTTCAAGCCTTGAGTCCTCTGGGGTTAGGCCTTCTGCTAGGATGGCCGACGGTTTACCACCTCTACCATCCACGAATGTGGGGAAGTATTGCTGGGTTTCCCGTGGATCTTTCCATCTGAAAAGATATTCAAAGAAGTACCATGGAACTTATATTCATTTCAATTTGGCACCTTGAAACCCTCACAAGAAATTTCAACAATGCAAGTATCTCTCTATTTATGAACCCACTTAAAACAAGAAATTTCAACAATGCAAGTATCTCTCTATTTATGAACCCGCTTAAAATGAGAGATGCAAAAAAATAAATAACGTTGTTTCAATGTTTTCAGTCTCATAAATTTGACACAACTTTAGTGCCATTTCACATAATAAAATTTGGACACGCTCTATTAAAAACAAAAATAATAAAATAGGTTGCAATGATGCAAATAAGTGATTCTATGATCATGTATTTTAGTAGTGATTAGAATCAAGGTAGCCATGGAATTTCATAATTGTGGTAAAAATAGAGATTCAAAGAAGTACCATTGAATTTATATGCATTTCAAGTTGGTGCCTTGAAATTTTTGCAAGATTTTTTTGCAATGCAAGTATCTCTCTATTTATGAACCCGCTTACAATGAGACTAGTAGCATTAGCGGAAGAGTGCATGTGCCATTTATAGATTGGTATCATAATAATGTGTCTAATAAATGTTAAGGAAATTTAGGTCCATTTAAAATATGTATCCTCAAAGCCCTAGCAGAACCAAAAATTGGAAAAGTTGGGAAACAAGGACGACTATGACACCAAGCATTGACAACTTGGAAATAAATTAAGGATATTTACATTATTTGTAAGACATAAATTTCATTCAAGGAGAGTATACACGAGATAAATATTCCTAGGTTGAGTTAGAGGAAGCTTGTGCTAAATTGTATATAGACAATTGTAATTTATGAAAAGACAACTAATTCTAGCTTCTCTTTGATGAGTCTTCTCCACCATATGAAGAGAACATCATTGAGGAAGGCATGGGTTGAAAGTTCCTAACCGTTTACAGTATGACTCTTCTACACTAATAGTATCCCTTATAGAGACACCCTTTTATGAATATATGATTGATATTTTTAATATGGATGGTTATGTTTATTTGGATCCACATGACCATGGTGGGATTTTGGAGCAAACTACTCAGCCATTTGTCAAGCGTAGTTATAATCAATTGGGAGTTAGCATGATTCCTTGGACATGGGGCCTAGGTTTATTAATGAGCTTCTTGTACTACTTCACAATTGAGGCCACCACCTTAACATGGGGCCCTGGTTTCTTGGACTGGTTCAACATTTTGGTTATCACTCATATATGAGACCCTGGTTTATTATTATACATCATCACTACAAGCATTGAGGACAATGCTTCTTAATGGCGGGATAATCTCTATGGGTGTAGTAGGAGCTTGTGGGCCCATTAGAGTAATAAAAAAAATTAGTATGGTTTCCATTTAATTTAATGAGGATTAGTTCCACAATTTTAGTTATTATTAAACAAGTCCCATTACGTAGTTATCATTGAATAAATGTATCATGGCCTCATTAAAGAAGGTCAACTAGGTAGTTATCATTTGGTTATGATTAGGATTTTCTAGATACTTATAGATAAGGATGGAGTATCCTCATGAACCATGTATGGAATATTATTATATTGAATCTTAGTTCATTGGGTGGTTTTCATCTTAAAGAGGCAAGTGAATAGGAGTTGATCCTTCCATCAAAGGATCATTATTAAGTGTTACCCAACGTTGGGTTTTCTATTTTTTTTGTAGCTAGGGGAATAAAAAAATGGGATAGGGTTGGTACTCATGTGACAGGAAGTCCAAGGATCCAATCCCGTTTGCTAGCACTATACCCCTAGGTGCATCCACACAACCCGCAAGCATGGAGAACAAGTAAGCCGGGGTGATTTGAACTTGCGACCCTCATTTACAACCTATCCTACATATAATTCAATCTTATTGGATAAAGATAATAAATTTGGCACATATAACGTCTTACATTACTTCAAGTTGGACCATGGGAGAGAATCCATATTTTGGGATTTACGTGGTTGGTTCATACGATATCACTCTGGGGATGGAGACAACCTAGAATATTCTTCACACTAGGTTGTGGCGGCCAACATTATTCGCTAAAGAAAATAAGTAAGCTAATGCTTGTGATGTTTTCTGCAATAGGGGGAGCATTCGTTCTCAGATGAGATGCCCCTTGTCTCATTTCCATAGTTTGGGATATTTTGGAAGTGGGTAATTAATTTTTTTTGGTCCAATTGACCAACCCATATGAAACTCTAAGGCAGGCTATACCATCACTATCACTAGCACTAAATACCTTACTAGGTGGGATGAGATTGTGCCATCTAAGAATTGCACAATAAAAAAAAATATTTTAAAGCAAATTCTAACCATATACATATGTTTGGATGGTATAAAAAGTGACCAATGTTAACACTTTCTGAGCATGAAGGATGAATCACTTACTAGTGAATTCATGATTCAATGTCACAAGACTTCTCTATATCACTCACAAAATAATGGTATAATACATGAAGTTAAAAATATTATGGAATGTTGGATAACCAAGATTTCCATTATCAATGGAGATGACTAGGATGAGCAAGTTCCATTGCTCCCAAAGATTATGTCATTATCATTTGCTTTCCCGGTTTATGCATTACTAGATACTAATATTACTATGTAAGAAGCACTTTAGTCCCATTTCAATTATTTTTCACAATAGGAATAAGAATGGTTTTTGGTTTTGCACCATTAGGTTATCCAAAAGTATTGTAAAAAATATTAGCATGAATACAACTTAAAAATAAAGATTCATGTAGTTGGGGACCTTCTACTAGTTTATGACACAGTGTTATTGAAACACCCTGACAAGTTACACTTGTTGGTTGGGACCTTTTTACATTCAATATTTTCATGATGTCGATATAATCAAGTTGTAACATCAAATGGTCACTTTATGAAGGAATTGTTGAATGTGAATGATTGAAACTCTTCTCTATGTTGAAGTCCTAAGCACCCTCTCATGTTTTTTTAGGGGTAGGATGTACATATTACGGAAATATATATTGGATGGAGAAAAGATTATCCAGCGGGATATTATTATCCTTCTAAGGCTCATATGTCTGTTGGTGTTGATCAATTTTCTCCTGGTCATTCCATTGCTCTTGCTTTAGTTTGGTTGAATTTAATGTTGTTGTTCTTTTTAAAAAAATCTAGGATTTTGTGGTGATGATATTCTCTTCAATTTGATTGAAATTTATGTATCAGTTGTCCCTTTTTTCCATGGTTGATTCGACACTTTAATTGTAAATCTTGTTCCTTTCTATTTCTTCTTTTTAGCTTGCTAGGATGTATGATGTTCTCTCTGCTTCCTTATAGACTCCATATTGTTTTGTATATATTTGTTTATAGTTATTTTTTTCATAGCGTTTATTATAATTTATTTTACTCACTCTAATGCTTCAGTAGGTTCAGACCCAACACTAGATTCTAACACATGTTTCCTCTTCTTTACTTGTTCTCTAGTGACTTTTCCTTTTCCTTCTTCTCTTGCTGATAAGACTTTGTGTGCAACTTCATTTAATTTATTTTTAAGTTGAGGATATTCAAATTCTATTTCTTTAGTACCTTAGACTAATGTTTGTATATCGTCCTCAATCAATGGTGTATATAAGTCAGCCTCAGTGTGAGTTGTCTCAGTCTTTTTCTTCTTCCCCACTGGCTTCCTTGGGTGTGGAACTCATCGAATTTCCCAATTAATGTACATGGGGCACCATGGAATATCTTATCTCATTTTTTCTTCTTTTTTTCCTTCCAAGAGAGATATTATAAAATGGTTGGTCAAATTCCTTGCTAATGGTGGGATCAAGTATTTTTCTTATCTTGTTATTTCTTAAAATACCTCATTAATCGTGGGGTAGTACTCCATCTCTTTTGGTTTTCCTCTTCCATATGCATACTGATACTTTGTGAATATGAGTCCCAACTTAATATGTACAAGTGGAGGAAAAATTATTTTAACGCATCAAGGTACTCTCCCTCTATTGCAATATGACTTCATTAATATGAACCCTTCTTGAAACATCTCCTTAGGTGATAGGGTTTATTTCGGTTTGTTCCACTTGGATGAAAAAAATGAAAGTTCCACATATTCAGAGTCATATTAAGTGTTAACGTTGTCTCCCCAAATAGAGTCACTCTTGAGATTACTATACATATCATAAGTGATGGATACTTGATGGCTTTGTTCTATTCTTGACATTCCTCATACTTTTCTTTAAAATTTTAGCCAATAGTTCTTCTCAATTGTAAGCTTTTCCTTTCTCAACCATTTGACTAATAGCCTCTAACATGTTCAACTTTACATCCAATGTGTGATTGAAACTGGTTAAGAAAAGGGAAACTACAATGCAGGTCCCTTTAACATGTTCTTCTTTTACCTAACCTATGTCGAGGCATTTTCAATTATTTGTTGATGTCGATCATGTAAAATTTTGTATTGTACCCTTGCATCATTCATCTTGGGATAGGTTCACCTAATTTTGGTAGTCTTGTGATTTATCTGGCCAAGGTAGGATTAGTTGCAATTGGTTCGTTGAGCCATATATTCCCATCATAGAACCGATTGATAAAAAACGCAGATGCTTCTTCTTTCCATCCATTAAACCCTCTTACTTGGGGGAAATTGACACGACTGAATCCTTTCTTTTTTCAACATCAATTATTCATCTCTCCAATTTCCTAAAATTTTGCTAGTGCATATCCTAGTCAATTTCTTCCTTTTTCACTTGTTATATTTTGTTCATTATGGATTCTAATTTTGTACCTGGCTCCTTGTGTCATTTTTTAATTCTAGGCTCAACTATTTTTTATTTCATAGAACTGCTAGGTGAAGTTACTTTCATATTTGGTGCCATGCTTTCTAGAGGAGTTTATGTCAAACACGATCAACTATGCTTAGGATTCTTTGGTCTTTTATATATTTTCCTATGTTTACAATTTTAGTTTTTTTCCAATGGATTTATTTGTATTTATAGGAAATTTGGCACTCTGGGGTTGTTAGTGACTCATGTAAAGGTCACTTTGATGGTGTGGTTCATTTAAGTCCCAAATTAACAAATATTCCATGAACCTTCCTTTTTGTGAACCATCACAATTGGTGTAGAGAAATAACTTTGACTAGGTTGAATGATGCTTGCATCTAACATATCTTGAACCATATTCTTAATCTAACTCTTTTCTACACGTGAATACCTATAGAGTCTAATGTTAGGTTGCAAGTGCATAACATTGTCATGATCTCAAGTAGGTGGAAGACCTTTAGGAATATGTCCAAACACTTTCAAAATATTATCATAATGTGTTGGAGATCCACTACAATAGAGGGTGTAAATGCTTGAACATATTGCGGGTACAATTTTTCAATTACACTACGATGTCCCTTTAATTTTTTTTTTGTCATGTTAATATATATTATCACTTTAAAGGGTTTCCCTGGAATATCTCTAAGTTCAATTTCCTTTCCTTCTAAGTATAATCCCATGAAAGTTCAAGAAAATTAAGGGCCATTTTTCACAAGGATAGTTATCCGTTGAACCCCTAGTACAAAATCAACACCGCCCATTTGGATTGCAACCATTGCACTATCTAAAAAATACTCCCCCATAGTAAGTTTAATACTATGGCACTTCAGTGAACAATTTATGGTACCTCCACCTACAATAATTAATTGAAATTCTAGTGTTGGATATATAAAGTAATTAAGAAGTGTAGCTAATTTGAAATTAAATAAGCTATGGGTAATACCAAAATCAATCAATATTGTTACCTTTCTCTTTTTTATATATCCTTATATCTCTTGATTTTAAAGAGTGCTACTTCTAGCCAATACATGGAAAGATATGGTTGGAGTAGTATATGTTAGATATACCTCTTAAGACTATTATAGTTTTGGATCTTCTTCCTATTGACAATCTATGTAGAATAATTTTTTCTCACTTCACTTATGCCCCTTATTATTCTTTCTATCACAATTGAAACATAGTCCCTTTCTCTTCTTCCCTCCACTTGCTGAGGTACCCCTAGTACAAAATCAACACCATCCATTTGGATTGCAACCATTGCACTATCTAAAAAATACTCCCCCATAGTAAGTTTAATACTATGGCACTTCAGTGAACAATTTATGGTACCTCCACCTACAATAATTAATTGAAATTCTAGTGTTGGATATATAAAGTAATTGAGAAGTGTAGCTAATTTGAAATTAAATAAGCTATGGGTAATACCAAAATCAATCAATATTGTTACCTTTCTCTTTTTTATATATCCTTATATCTCTTGAGTTTAAAGAGTGCTACTTCTAGCCAATACATGGAAAGATATGGTTGGAGTAGTATATGTTAGATATACCTCTTAATACTATTATAGTTCTGGATCTTCTTCCTATTGAAAATATATGTAGAATAATTTTTTCTCACTTCACTTATGCCCCTTATTATTCTTTCTATCACAATTGAAACATAGTCCCTTTCTCTTCTTCCCTCCACTTGCTGAG
>LPNX010293281.1:396929-465014 GCA_001517045.1 Pseudotsuga menziesii
CACTTTCCCATGTTTTCGTCGCATGTCGACACTTCCATGACGACACTTCAAGAAAGTCACTAAAAAAACACCTAACTTGGAGGACCCATATATTGAGTTTTGTAACTCTATTTGACCTCATCTCCACACCGTTGGAAAGGTATTTTAGTTAGCTAAAACTTTAAAGAATACACCAAAGTCTGAAAATGCCCAGAAATATCCTAAAAATGAGTTTTGGATGTGTACGCAACTTTCCTTAAGGAAACCCACATACGTACGCGAGTTGCTATATATAATAGTCACGTACACCTTAAATACGTGACCCTATGCAATACAACCTATGTATACCTCCTCGTGTACGTGACTGTTGTCTCTGCAACTCACGTACGCCTCCTGAAAATGTCAAAAAAATACGTATTTTGAAATTTGGGTAGTTTGGGTAGTTATGCAACTGACTCCTTTAGTTGTAACTACTTTTTCTTCGACCCTAACTCTTCATTAAGCATAAAAATAGAGGTAGGGAGGTCCATGAGAGGAGACTTGAATCTTTGCATCATTATGCTGGAGGAATCGAGACTCTGTTTTCCCACACCTTTTCCCTGGTGATCATCCCCTTGTGTTGCAGATCTTGGAGGCTGAGTTCCTTGGAGAAGAGAAGCAACAGAACGGGATCAAGGTTTCGTGAGGTGCCGAACTTGAAGAGAAGGTATACTTGTACTTGTTTTCAATATTAATAAAGATGTGATGTCCTTCTTCTTCCCAAATCATTATTCAATGTGTGATTGAATCTTTGTTTATGATCATATGATGATGTTAATCAAATTATTATTTCATGTTTATTTGATTATCATTGCTTTATATGTGGTCATAATGGTTTGAGAAAGGTATAACTTGTTTTGTAGGTCTCTTGGAGCGAGAGGAGTGAGAGGAGAAAGAGGAGGATTGAAGGGTTGCTTGGATCAACCTTCGTTTGGCCAAGGTATGAACCATTCTAATCTCTGAAACTTGCTTGTATTCACTTGCAGAACCATTTGCATCCACCTTTCAACCCCAGTACATTGATGGCCTCTTAAACCCTAGCCATATGATACTTTCCTTTACAACAGTTAGCAATAACCATATTTTTATTTTCAACTTTCCTTTTCAATACTAAAAGAATTATCCCATGATTTAGATTAAAACCGGTATACCTCATGTTTAATGTTATCCATTAAAGTTCCCATAAATATATTTAACAAAGTATCCTCTAGAATGTTGTTCACTCTAAGGCTTAGCTTTTGAAACTACTTAATATTCTCTGTAACTAGACCTTTTTACTTGAGATTTATCAGCTAGATAATGAAGGTGTTGCTATTAGTATCCCCATAATGTGCTATCAATCCATCTATAAATATAGACCAAGATACAATAAAGTCATTTTTATGGTCACAAAGCCATTGGTACCATACAAATTGATCACGTTCTAAATGCAAGGATGCAATAGTTACATTTTGTAAAGTTATCTCTTGGGGTAGATCAAAGAATCTATACGTCTAGAATATACACGTTAATGGATCATTTACAGCAAACATTCTCATATCAAACTTGGGAATAAAGTGGTTACTTTTTCATGAGTTCAACCCATGATGATGCAGATTATGGAGTGATGAACTATCAAGTGGTAAGGACTCAAACCTCTTGTTCTCCAACTATTTTTCAGTTTGCTTAATATGTGAATAGGACAAGTACCTCTTGTTCACATTATGCTCTTCTTGAAGAGATTATTTATGATCAACTCAACTCATTTATAATTACCCCCTTCATAACTTTGAGATGCTCTTTACTAGATATCTTTTCGACATCATCTATACTAGCCATCTTATCTAAATCCTCTTTACTAGAAATATATTGATCCATATTTTTCAACTCACTTTATATATCCTTTTTTTTAATTTGTCAAATCAATATGTGTCACTGAACTATCATTTAATTCCTTAACTTTTCCCTCCAAATTGGATTCCTGGTTACACATTTCTTCATTTTCCTCATGAGTAATGGTTGAGCTCTCTACAGGATTAATTGGTGAAATATTTTTTGCATAATTCCTTTTCCTATGATCCCAAAACAATATTTACATCTAGTTATATTTTATTTCCTTTTTACCACAACTTGGAATCATCGAAAATAGATATTCCAATCAAAAGTTATCAAAGTTTCAAGTTAACATGCCTTTAGAAACCGTGGTTTATAGGTTGTCTTGGTAGCCAACCTTGCTCATGAATTTTGATGAAATTTCACCCCCTCTAAGTTTGAAATTTAGTATTATAGTATCCTAGTATGTATTATCTACAATTTCATAAGTTTGACCCAATTATGATGTGCTAAGTGAGGGTTATGGTAAGTTTCCCAAAACTTGTTATATTTTCCCTTCAGGAGAGTGAGCTTGTACATATTAACACATGTTTAGTTTTCATTTTGTACTTCTCAAATTTTTACCACAAGAACTATGTTATTCCTTACTTATGATTCAATAAATGGCACTCAATTTGGATGTTTATGATCCACCCAGCAGTTGGAAATGTTTTTCGACTTCGACAGGTTCAACATCGACTTCAACAAGTTCGAACCTCAACAGGTTCAACATCGACTTCAACAAGTTCGAACCTCGACAGGTTCAACACCTCGACATGCATTGTTGACACCGATGATCAACAGGACTATGAAATATTGTCTCTCTATCTTCAATTCATGTGTAACAGTTGAACTTAAAAATCATTCCAACTTCTTGTAACTGAATGTAACGAGAAGACAACCCAAGCATTCGCAACACTCTATATAAAGATGTACACTATTGTAATATACAAGCATAGTATTGAGCATTATACAACAATGACGAAGTAATAGATATTGGTTCGCATTCTTGCATTTTGTCCGTGTTTAAGTTTCTGTGTGTGTAGTGTATTTCCTGCTTTTCTCATTCTTAATATGCTTCTGCCATAACAGTAGTCGATTCATTCAATCGTACTGTTGTCCTTGTCATGCGCCTGGGCACATAGATCATTGGTATCAGAGCAGATTCAGAGCTTGTTTGTGCTAAAGTTGTCTGTAGGCACTTCTATTGAGGTTACCTAACTTATTCCTCTTCAAAGACGCTTGCAAACTCAACTATCCAATCATACACTACCTTCGACTTCATACTATTTATCTACTCGCACTACTAGATCGAAGATGGCTGAAGAAACACACAATAGACATGAAACTAATGAGATAGAGTAACTCATAGAGAAAGCATTGAATCGCCAACGAACCAAAATGCTCATCCAATTCAATGAGATTCTCATGTGATTATCCTCAACCTTAGGAGGATCCACGACAAGATCCAACTCCGACAAAATTAGTTGATTCAAAGTTCAAATGAATTTGGACATACTAAATATTGAAGGCAATATTGACATGGAATTCGTAGACATCTGGGTACAACAACTGTAATCCTATTACTCTATGAATAAACTCTCAGAAGTTGAAAATATCACCATTGCATCCCTAAAGATGTCAACCTCTGTGCACTGCTAGTAGGAGAATTTATCGACAAATATGGACAAAGAAGGAGACCCCATAGACATATGGGAGAAATTTGTTGAATACATCAGGAAGGAGTTCTAACCACCTAAATACATTGAAAAACAATATAAGAAGTGGAAACAGCTAAGGTAGTGGAAAGACCAGTCTGTGTAGAGTTACACCGACGAGTTCTATCAACTGATGGCGAGACTTGGCTTTTAAGAATAAGAGAAATTACTTGTTTTTAAGTATGTCAATGAATTGTCCCCATACATTCAACAAGAAATTGATTTTTTAACTGCCAGTACGCTTGTGGATGCATTCCACTACGCCAATAATATTGAATCTAAGAAAACAATAATATTGAATCTAAGAAAAAAGGAAAAGGACGCTCTATGACTAAGCCAACATGTTGAACATGTGACAAGAAGTTACCCGTTGAATTCGACAACTCAAGAAACCCTTCTCATTCGACCCCACCAAAGCTAGACCATGGAGAAAATCACTCTTAGAAATACAAAATGGAAGGTAGCAAGCAACCCCCTACCGGGAAATGGTGTGATTACCACAATTCATCATGGCATGATACATCTGGCAAGGCTCAGAAGAAATTTTTGGAAAAGTTTTCTACCTCCGACTTGTTTGACAAAACTATGGTATAATCTAGCCCAGAATCATTGACCCTTTTGACATCGACATCGACTGCTTCAACAACCTCGACTATCGTCAACGAGGAGGAACAAGAGTGTGTGTTCCATACACAGATATGGGTTCAAACCAATCCATTGCATTTGATCGTGGATAATGGTAGCCAGAAGAATTTTGTTTCTAAAGATCTCATGAAGAAAATAGGTCTTGTCACCACTCCACATCCTCATCCTTAGGATCTCCCGACAATGCATAATTACGTACTTCATTAAGAATTTTGAAGATGAAGTACTATGTGACGTGGCATTGCTTTCTGTATCCAACGCCCTATTTTGGAAACCTTACTTGTGGGATCGACATAGGAGTTATTAGTCACGACCTCAGAAAGTGATTGTCAAAGTACAGAACCAATGGTATGGCATACCAGAGCGATGACCTACAGCAACGGTTGTGATGGTATCTTCCAAACATACAAAGAATCTCATCAATCATGCTAAAAAATTCACATTAATCATGATTCATCCTCAACATCCCAGGAATACTGCAACAACTAGTTGAATCACTGACTAGTTCAAATCCTGACAACAACAGCAGATCGACAACATTCTTGATGAATGACATAACGTATTTCAAGAGCCAAACGAAGTACCACTACATTTCCAAATAAAACACTCCATTGAACTTGTTCTTGGTTCTTCATTTCCTAACACATATGTTTATAGAATATCCATTATCAAGAATGAAGAGATTCATAGACAAATTCAAGATTTGATCAACAAAGGTCACATCCGACCCATCTCCTCTCCTTGTGAAAGTCCAGTCGTCCTCGTTCCAAAGAAAGACGAGACTTGGTGTATGTGCATTGACTATCGAGCTCTCAACAAGATTTCGGTAAAGAATAGATACCCTCTTCCAAGGATAGATGAACTCATTGACTATCTGAAAGGTGCTAAATTATTTACTAAGCTCGTCATCAAATTTTGATCGAGCCCATCGATGTATGGAAAACTTCTTTCAAAACCAAGGAAGGATTGTTTGAATGGTTAGTCATGCCTTTTGTCTTAAGTAATGCACTTGCAACCTTCATGTGATATATGGATGACATTCTTTGAACTTTCATTGGAAAGTGTGTCATTGTTTACCTAGATGATATCTTAATTTTCAGTCGATCATGGGAAGAACATGTATGACTGTTTCGAAAAGTCCTCGATAGTCGACAACATTGACTCTATTTGAACATGGAAAAATTCTCATTTGTTATGAACAACATCAAATATTTGGGGTAGGTAATCGACTCTGTAGGCATTCATGTTGATCCAGACAAGGTACAAATCCTCAAATTTTGGCCCATTCCTCAAAACATTCATGAACTAAGAAGTTTTCTTGGCTTGGAAAATTTTGATTGACGATTCATACTCAGCTTCAGTCATATAGCCCGGCCTTTGAATTTGTTGTCTAAGGGAAATGGGAAAACTGTCTTCAAATGGACATCAACACAACAACAAGATTTTGAGCAGCTCAAACAAAAGCTTTATTCTACACGAGTACTTGTGTTACCTAATTTGCATCAAGATTTTTAAATTGAAACAGACGCATTGGACTATGCTTTAGGTGCAATCATCACTCAGTCTGGTCACCCAGTTGCTTTTCATTATGAAACTTTCAACGACACTGTCAGAAGGTATTCAACATATGAAAGGGAACTCTATTGCATTTTGTAAGCCCTTAATCAATGGAGACATTACATTCTTGGGAAGGAAATGATCATCCTTATTGACCACAATCCCTTACAGTTTTCCTCGCCCTAGTCGAAGTTACAAACAACTCGATAACTTAAGTGGATTAATTACCTGCAACAATTTTAGTTGGTAATTAAGTATTGAAAAAGTAAAGCCAATTCCACAGTTGACTGTCTAATTCAACCACCCATTACTCTACTTTTTACAGTGATGAGTATGCAGGGCTATGACACCACTACTTGGCCTTAATTATATTCGGTAGACTACAATTTTTTTGCAATTTATCAACAGCTTCAAACTGACCCATCATCCACTATCGACTACTTCCTGAAGGATACCTTGCTATACAAGCTTGGATAGCTTTGTGTACCAACAACTGAGCATTGACAAAAGCTCATTTAAGACATGCACTAAAACAACACTGTAGGACACTTTAGATTAGCAAATACCCTTGCCATCCTCCAAAATTATTTTCATTGGCCTTCACTTAAATATGATGTCAACAGGTACATTTGATCATGTGTGGTTTGTGCCATTACTAAACCACAGAATTGGCGACAAGGGTTGTACACACCTTTTTCGGTTCCTAGTCGGCCATGGGAATCTATTTTTATGGAATACTTGATGAGATATCCTACTACCAAGCATCAACATTATGCAATCTTAGTAGTGGTCGACAGATTTTCCAAGATGGATATTCTCATTCCATGCAAGAAGAGTATGACAACACAACATACTGTTCAGATCTTCTTTGAACATGTCTAGAAACATTATGGCCTTTCAATGGCCATCATTTCTGAAATAGACTCCAACTTTGTCATCATCTTTTGGAATACTCTATGGAAACAACTTGACATAAGACTCTCTTTGTCGATAAATTTCCATCCTCAGATAGAAGGACATACGGAAGTTGTGAATCGCTTAGTAGTACAACTTCTTTGCATGTACAACCACAAGCATCATCGAACATGGGGTGAAAGTCTCCAATTATACAACATAGTTACAATCATTCTCAATGCATCTATGTATTTCAACCTACAGTGCCCATCGAATTGATTAGTTCATCAACACAGTCGAACAACGCTGAATCTGATCGACGATAAGTTGAAAAAGCATTGAAGTTTCGCGATCAAAGCTACAACATCCAGAAACTAGCAGATGAAATGTTGTAATGAGATAACGTGAAAGCTAAGGCCTGACATGATAAGCATCGTATTCCTCATTCATTTCAAATTGGGGATCAACTCTGGTTTCGTCTTAAGAAGGAACACTTTACTCGGCCATATAGAAAGATGAATCCTTTGCGATATGGTCTGTATATTATTCTTAAGCATATTGGAGAAAACGATTTTTATCTCAACATTCCTTCATGCTTGGGTCTGCATCCAATATTTAATGTGGATCTACTTCGACCATACCATGTACCACTGTTGGAACATAATAACTTGTAGATAGTAGAACTTGAATAAATCCATCTAGATGTTTAGGAGCCTCTTCCTTGCGACACCATTATGGGATGATGCATACGCCATACAAGGACGAATGCAATTCCCTTATTTCAGGTGGCTAAATCCGGGAAGCTCCCAACACAAGGAAAGTGGTACTCTTCTACTGAACTCACCAACAATTTTCCTCATATGTACGAGCAAATAACGGGGACCACTATTTCTTAAAGAAGGAGGAATGCTCCATCCAATAGTTGGAATTGTTTGTCAACTTCGAAAGGTTCAACACCGACTTCAACAAGTCTGAACCTTGACACAACCTCAACAGGTTCAACACCTTGACATGCATCGTTGACACCAACAATTGACACGACTACGACAGATTGTATCTATGTCTTCCAGTCAGCCGTAACGGTTGATATTCCAAACCATTCCAACTTTGTGTAACTAAACGTAATGAGCAGACAACCCAAGCGTTCTCAACACTCTATATAAACATGTACACTTGATCCAACCAACATCTGGCAGGTTCACCTTTGACAAGTCCGCCTCGACATGTTCATTCGACAGGTCCACCTTGATAGGTTCACCTCGACAGGTCCGCCTCGACATATATCATACCAACATGCTTTGCGATAGTTGAACTTATGAACCATTATAACTTCTTTTGTAACTGAACGTAATGGGTAGTCACCCAAGCATATCAACATCCTATATAAGCATGTACACATATGTAATATAGATAATCTGACTCCTCCATTTTTCATGGAGAAGAAGTAATAAATTGGTTCGAATTCTTGCATATTGTTCGTGTGTATATTTCTTGTCGACCTGGTGTGTTTCCTGCTGTGTTGGTTCTTCTTATATGCTCCTGCCATAAAAAATATTGACTCATTTAATCGATTGTTGTCCCCATCGTGCACCTAGGAACATCCTGGATCATTGGTATCAGAGAAAGATCTTGTTCAGAGCTTAAGTTACATAAGCACTTCCATCGAAATTATTTAACTTATGCCTGTTTAAACAAACTCACAAACTCACAAACTCAGCAACACAAGTAGACACTTCCTTCGAATTTAGAAAAGATGGCCAAATAAGCAGACAATAGACATGCACCTAACGAGATAGAACAACTCATAGAAAAATAACTGGCTCATTGGCGAACCGAAATGTTCACCTAGTTCAACAAGATTCTCATGAGAGTCACTGCGAACTCCGGGGAATCCTCGACGTGACCTCACTTCGATAAAATCATCCCCTTCAAAGTGCAAATTAATCTGGACATACCAAACCTTGAAGGCAATATTGACGCGGAATCCGTAGACAATTGGATACATTGGATACAGCAACTAGAATCTTACTATGCAGTGAATAAATTCTCTGAAACGGAAAATATCACCATTGCATCCTTAAAAATGGCAACCTCTGTACGTTGCTGGTAGGAGAATCTATTGACAAAGATAGAAAAAGAATAAGAACCCATAGACACATGGGTAAAATTTATCAAATATGTCCGAAAGGAGTTCTACCTGCCCAAGTACCTTGAACAACAGTATAATAAGTGGCAGTGACTTGTTAAATTTTCATATGCTTAACTAAGACATCAGTATATCATTTCATTTTTCATAATAAAAGCATATAAAACAGGATCACTGAAAGAAACAGTATCACAAGAACAACACAGATTTATCCTGGGAAAACCCTAAAGGGAAAAACCCAGCAAAAGCTTCCTCAATATAGATGCCCCAAAAAGGGAAAAAGGTAAAACCAACAAGGAGATCAAAAACCTGATTCTCCTCCTTCTCCAGCAACTCCTCTCCTCCACAAGTGCACTATTCCAAGTGAGTGTGCGCGTCTCAAGTGAGGAGCACTACACCTCTATTTATATTCATCCGTTCACTTAAAGTTTACTCAATTAACATGTCGGCTTAAGTTATTTCATGTAGGCTTGAGTTACACATGTAGGCTCAAGTAACCACACTGGGGTGCTGATGACCCACCTTTACAATTTGAGGGGACTACCTCATGAATCTTATTATTTCTTCCGATTAGGAGCATCGGGGTACAATGAAATACAAATGGTTCTCCCGGTTGGACCATGGGGGACCACAAAAGATACATAAAGAATATTCTTTGAAGTTACAATATTTCAACACTCCCCCTTAACGAGAAGGGTATTCTACATCAACAACAACAAGAGCAGAGATGGGGGACATCATCAAAATCAGCAGGGTAACACATCTATAAATCATTGGAATCTTTTCAACATCATGTAGTCTTCATCTTCAATCTTCAATATTCATCATCAGCAACATCTTCAGTCTTTGATCAACAACATCTTCAGCATTTTGATCTTTCAATTAGCAACGACATCTTCAGCACTTGGATCTTTCGATCAGCAACATCTTTAGCACTTTGACTGTCCGATCAGCAACAACATCTTCAGCATTTTGAACTTTCGATCAGCAACATCTTCAGCACTTTGATTTTTCGATCAGTAACAACATCTTCAGCATTTTGTCCTTTTGATCAGCAACATCTTCAGCATTTTGACTTTTCGATCAACAACAACATCTTCAGCACCTTGACCTTTCGATCAGAAGCAACATCATCATCATCATATTCTGATCTGTCGATCATAATCATCATCACATTTTGATCTTTCGATCAGAAACATCATCATCATACTCTGATCTTTCGATCAGAAACATCATCAACATACTCTAATCCTTCGATCAGAAACATCATCATCATAGTGCGTCATCATCATACTCTGATCTTTTAGATCAGTACATCATCATCATCATACTCTGATCTTTTGATCAGTATGTCATCATCATCATACTCTGATCTTTTGATCAGTACGTCATCATCATCATACTCTGATCTTTCGATCAGTACGGCATCATCATCATCAGCAACAACCTGCAATCCACAACTCAAAGACAAAAAATATTTGGATCACTTTTGGACTTAAAGTCCAGGGATGATACAATCCCACCACATTCTCGACAACCGAAGTTACTGGATTGATTATGGGAGAATTAGTCCCTATCACTTTAGGACTAAGTCCAAGGACGATGCAATCCTACCACATTCTCGACGACCGAAGTCACCGGATACAATTATGGGATAATCACTCCCTATCACTTTAGGACTTGAGTCCAAGGATGATGCAATCCTACCACATTCTCGACGACCGAAGTCACCTGATACAATTACGGGATAATCACTTCCTATCACTTTAGGACATGAGTCCAAGGATGATGTAATCCTACCACATTCTCGACGACCGAAGTCACCGGATACAATTATGGGATAATCACTCCCTATAACTTTAGGACTTGAGTCCAAGGATGATGCAATCCTACCACATTCTCGACGAACGAAGTCACCGGATACAATTACGGGATAATCACTCCCTATCACTTTAGGACTATGTCCAAGGATGATGCAATCCTACCACATTCTCGAGGACCAAAGCCACCGGATCTATTATGGACAGATGTCCCAGGATGATACAATCCCTCTTCATTCTCGAAGACCGAGGTCTCCGGATCACTTTAGGGAAGGTTCCCAAGGATGATACAATCCCATCACGTTCTCGATGACCGAGGTCACCGGATCTATTATGGACAGATGTTCCGGGATGATACAATCCCTCTTCATTCTCGAGGACCGAGGTCTCTGGATCACTTTAGGGAAAATGCCCAGGGATGATACAATCCCACTGCAACATCACTACTCCCCCTTTCGAGGAAGGTCTATCCGAAAAACACCAAGCTTGTCTCGAAAGTGTTCGAACTCTACTCGAGGCAGAGGCTTCGTCGGTACATCATCATCCAAACCATCATCATCGACATCTTCAATATCTGAATACTGATCTATCACCATCTGTATCTGTAGTATGTGAATACTAAAAGCATCATCATCTATATCTTCAATATGGGAATACTGAAACACCATCATCTCTATATTCAGTATAGAAATACTAAATCACCATCATCTGCATCTACAATATCATTATCTTCATCTTATCTTGTATGTAGAAATACCAGATTTCTACGTGTTATGTGAAACACAGGGTTCTTTGTCATCACAACTGTGGTTATCACATAGAATCATTGTTGTATCCATCTTTAGGTCAAAGAGACCTGATATCGGCTTCTGAAGCCATATGGATTCAAAACATAGTAGAGCAATTTGCTATGTATTCTGCTTCAACCGTGCTAAGAGAAACACTGGACTGTTTCCTGCTAAACCATGAACTCATAGCAGACCTCAAAGCATATACTTGATTTGATTTTCCTGTCTGAGATACTTCCAGCCCAATCTGCATCTGTGTAGCCATACAATCTATACTCATGGCTACCATCATAGTATAGACCAAAGTCTATAGTCTCTTTCAGATATGTTTTGCAGCTACTAGGTGAACCCGTCTTGGTTGAACAAGATATTGACTTAAGGTGTTCATAGCAAAACAAATGTCTGGTCTGGTATTTGTTAAGTACATCAATGACCCAATGATCTGTCTATAGTGAGTCACATTCACTAACTCTAATGAGTCATCAGCTAACAGCTTCAGGTTGGAGTACATGGGTGTGGCCATGACTTTGCATTTGAGTCTCTTCAATATCTCTACCACATACTTTCCCTGGTTGAGAAAGATTCCTTCTGAACTTTGCCATACTTCCAAACCTAGGAAATAATGCATTAACCCAAGGTCTTTCATCTCAAATTCTTCTGCTAGTTTCTTCTTACTTTCCATGATCTGTTTCTCATTCCCTGTCAAGAATAAGTCATCCACATATAGTAATAGAATGACAGGTACATCTTCTACAACCTTGTAGGAAAGGTTAGGATCGTCTTTACTCTTGGCAAAGCCCATGCTCATCAGGAAACTATCTATTCTTCCAAACCAAGCTCTGGGAGCTTGCTTCAGGCCATAGAGGGCCTTCTTCAACTTGCATACTTGATTCCTTCTGTCTTCAGCTTCAAATCCTCATGAATATTCGATATAAGACTCTTCCTCAATCATACCATTAAGGAAGGCTTGTCTTTACTTCATCATGGAAGAAACTACCATGATAGTTTTGAAGGAAGTGTACCTTGCTACCTGGAGTAAGTGTCTCTTTAGAATTAATGCCCTCTTACTAATAGAAACTTCTAGCCACAACTCTTACCTTACTTCTATCAGCAACATATCTTATCTTGCAAATCCATTTGGAAGATACCACATTCTTGCTTTCCGGTTTGAGTACTATATCCCAAACATCATTCTAGTATCACAACATCTTCTATGAGTTTGTCTTCTCAGGTCATCAACATATCCTAGTCTTCTGCATTCAACCTTGAAGGTTGGAACCCACTTTACTCTTGGTAAAGTCTCGATCCATCACAAAGCTATCCATCATGTCGTACCATGTCGAACTCAGATATAATTTTCTGTAGTCACTCCCCCTGAGGTGGAGTATCATCTTCCCTCTTCATTCTGTATAGGTGGTTCTATGCTTGATATATACTGGTCAATAGAGTATATTCTTTCTAGGGAGAATCACAAACCTTGCTTTGTACACTTGTTCCATCATATCGTATACATCATTCCCCATGATCAACTATTATTCTTTGATCATAGCTTCTTTTATAGCATTCTTTTCTTCATCTTGAGTTATCTCTTGTACCCATGGTGGTCTTCATCCTTCAAGGTGGATCTACCATTCTCTGAAGCTCTTTCTTCCGTCATGGTGTCTCTGACCCTGGGAGCTTCAGATTCATGTCTATTGGAGTGAATCTTGAATTGTCATCACTTGTTCTTCGGAACAAGTCTCATCCTTCTTTTCTTGTAGGAGGTTGTTCGTGACCTTTCCTACAATTCAAATGTACCAGTTTCATGGTTAGAGATATTTCATAAAACATATGTATAATGACAAATTATTATGCATCATGCAACTATTTAGTTAATACAACATTCATCCATATCTCACATAAACTTTATATATGCCTTCCATCTCTACCATGACATTATTGAGATTTTGCACTAATCCAATATGTCAGCAAAGAGGTTTGATAAGTAGTAATGGAGAGTTGTATAGCACCATGAGCTACTTACCCATCACATGCATTTTAGTAGTATACAGTCATTAATGCAAACAATCTATCATGCATAACACATCACTGAATATAATCAAATGTATAACAAAACAATATCATGAAATGACAATTGAATACTTATCTTTATTTGTTTCATGGGTATATTCCTTCTTGATTCTTCAACTTTATCATCTTCTTCATTCATGATAGCATCGTTTCTTATCCAAATGCTGAGGTGGATAAGAAGTTCTTCAAGAGTTGAGATCTTCATATTCCTCATTGATTGAGGGATCTTCTTTGGAAGATGAGAGCTTGATCTTCAGAGACGAGATTCTTCTTCTTCCCAAAGTTTGCTGAAAGTAATCAATTCCTTCTGGAACACATTCCTTGAATGAATGAATTCCATGATCTTGGGAGGCCATTCAAGGTGGCCATCACCACTTCTGCATTCTTCACTTCTTCTTCAGCTGGTTTCTTAAGGTCATATTTCGATGTATGTTCTTCCCTTCAAATAGCTTGGTCAAGGAATCAAACCTCATAGATGTCTTTAGGGAAGACACTTGTAGAACAAGTTGATTCGAGACTGAATCATCAATAATCTTCTGGGCTTTGACCAAGTTTTTCTTGTGAAAGGCTTCTAGCCTCATCTCCCTCTGAAACTGGAACCTCTATGCTCATGTAGGTGTCCAATCCATTTTCTTCGGAGAGATCATATACTTATAGGCTTGGAAGTTGTCAACTTCACCAAGCTTATCATCAAGCTGATGTGATAGATCACTTTGAAATGAGAACCTCAAATGAACATATGAAAGGATTAGATCTTACCAATTTGAGGTGTCCGTCCTTGTTCTGGAGTTGGCTGATCTAGGGTTTGTCACAGAAACCCTAATTTTAAAACTTGGAATCTTTCAGATTTGATTGGATAGACAGATAGATCTCTTCAAATGGAGCTGTCCAATGTACTCCATTTCTGAAAATAGTGGAGGGAAGCTCCCAGAACAGGAAGCCCTAATTTTCCAATTTCTTCTGCAGAAATGCCTGTTACTGTTTCTATGATATCTCTGAAATTTATGCTCCTATATGTCTAAAATTTTGTACTGAGGTAACCACGCATGTCCCTGATCCACCACCATATTTTTCATCAGAATTGGTTTCACCATTTTGTATTTATGATCCTTTTCCCAAGGTGACCTGTTACAGGACTGTTCAGAACAGCAAAGTTGTACGGGATGCCACGTGTCACTGGTTCATCTTATGAGTCTGATATTTAGACCACCGAAATTAAATTCCATGTCCTTTCTGGAAAATCTCTAGGAATTCCATTTGGACCTCTGTAGCCCAAGATATTGCAATTCTCCCCAGGTGTCCTGTTTAGGGATGAATTCTGGAAGAGGCTGGAACCCTAACTTGGAGAGAACATATCTCTTGGAATACAGTGAATATGAGGATGAATTTTGGACACAGTGTTCATCAGTATTTTATCTTTGGCTCCTAAAATTTTCAGCTCCTGATCCTTCGTAAATCTCAGAATATAGTGAATGTGCCAAAACGTAGCATTTTTAGTATTTAGGGTTTTTCTAGCTCGGGGTCAAACTAGGGTTTGACTTTCCCAAAGATTCACCCAACCAAAAATCTTGATCTAGGTCTCTAAACTTCGGTTTTGATGAGGAGAAAAATCCTATGCTGGTCTCACTAAAAAATTCCTCTTTTGTAGAAAGCCCTAATTTCCACATCGAAAATTGAAAATGCTCGGAATCGAATTCCGCTTCGACAGAACGATGCACCCTTCAAAGGAGAGTCAGCCTAGCCTTCTTTTGCTGATTGATTATGGAGAGAGAACCAAAAAATAAGAATCCCTAGATTCTATAACTTGTGAAAGCTTCCCTATTCAGGTTAGCTCTGATACCATGTTAAATTTTCATATGCTTAACTAAGACATCAGTATATCATTTCATTTTTCATAATAAAAGCATATAAAACAGGATCACTGAAAGAAACAGTATCACAAGAACAACACAGATTTATCCTGGGAAAACCCTAAAGGGAAAAACCCAGCAAAAGCTTCCTCAATATAGATGCCCCAAAAAGGGAAAAAGGTAAAACCAACAAGGAGATCAAAAACCTGATTCTCCTCCTTCTCCAGCAACTCCTCTCCTCCACAAGTGCACTATTCCAAGTGAGTGTGTGTGTCTCAAGTGAGGAGTACTACACCTCTCTTTATATTCATTCGTTCACTTAAAGTTTACTCAATTAACATGTCGGCTTAAGTTAGCTCATGTAGGCTCGAGTTACACATGTAGGCTCAAGTAACCACACTGGGGTGCTGATGACCCACCTTTACAATTTGAGGGGACTACCTCATGACTCTTATTAGTTATTCCGATTAGGAGCATCGGGGTATAATGAAATACAAATGGTTCTCCCGGTTAGACCATCGGGGACCAAAAAAGATACATAAAGAATATTCTTTGAAGTTACAATATTTCAACATGACTAAGGCAATGGAAATACCACTTTGTATAGATTTACACCAACGGGTTCTATCGACTCATGGCTAGACTTGGCATGAAAGAAGAAGAGAAATTGCTTATCCTGACGTACGTCATCGGTATATCCATGTACATTCAACAAGAGATGGAGTTTCTGACTGTCAGTACACTTGCAGATGCATTACATTACGACATCAAGCTTGAAGCTAAATAAAAAGGAAAAGCATGTTTCGTGAACAAGCCAACAGGTCGAACATCTGACAAGAAGTCACCAGTCGACTCCAACAATGTCAAGAACCCTTCTCAACTGACTCCGCGAAAGCTCTATCATCAAAAGAAGAACTTTCAAAAAGATAAGAGGGATCACAACAAACAAGATCCTACCGGGAAATTATGTGATTATCACAGTTCAGCATGGCATGGCACCAGGAATGATTTTAGAGGCGAATTATAGCCCATAGGCGAATTTTAAGGGGTGCCCAAAAAAAGGTGGGAGAATTTTTAATATTAAAATGGATTTTTTTAATTTAATAAATTAGCCCATTTTTTATTTTATATATAATTTTCCCCAATTAAATAGCCTACGTGGTTAAACTATGAAACTTCATACAATGGAATTTATCCCACCAGTCAATTTTAAAATCGTGACATTTGCCCGGATTTCTTCCATAATGGAGGTTAAATTGCCAGAAATTTCTAGTTTTGGACGAGAAATGGAGATGGTTCACCTAGATTTTATGCATGACAGGTTATTAATTTGGCATTTTTCCCCTATTTATGGATCTTTGGGTAAACATGTCTTAGTTCGTACCTAATTTGCAGGCTCATGGATGCAGGACAATGTCCAACTTCAGGTAGTGGCTAGGCCATGGACGCAAGAAAACGTTTGATTTCAGGTGGTGTTTTCCTTGGTTGGCCAAGGATGCAGGATAGACAAGGTTTGGACGCTAGACATGGTTTGATTCCATGTGGTGGTGGTATTCATTCTCCATGAATGTAGGACAGGATTTGATTTCATGGGTTTGATATGATGTGATTTCATGGGTTTTATTTCCAGGGCCTTCGTTGGCCATGAAAGATGGGCATAGTCAGATTTTGTGTTTGCCGTGTTTTTCTATGTTTCTTAAAGCCGTTGCAATTCTCTTTGGTTTTTTTGTTTCTTGCTAGCTTCTGTATTTTTTTAGCATGGCCATGCTAATTTCTCTTTTGGTATATTGTTTATCCTGTTCACTTTTGTATCATGATTTATTTCACGAATTTTCAAGCTCTGGGTTTAATGGGTCTATGGTTTTCATTGTGTATTTTCTTTTTTCTATGGGTTTAATGGTGAGCAAATTAGGTAGATCGAAATAGCCCAACTGATCAGATTCATAGATGCAATGTGTGGAGGCTACCCCACTGTTAATTTATGCATAAATCTACCCGTCCCATCAGCGGTATGCTACTCACGTACCACAGGCTCACATGAGGTCAAAGTTGAAGCAAGATTGGGGTATTGGTGAAATTATAAGCTAGCCCACAAGACTGCCCATAGAGACTGACACTATAGCACCCTGCTGCTGAGCTCTTTTCGAGAAATCCTGCGATTTTTATCTTCTCAATCATGAATATTTCCATTCATACGGTTCCAGCGGAAGAGCTTCCAAAGAGGCAAATGTCAAGGACACGGTATGTTTGGTTTTAATATATATCATTTTCTGAATAAATTATGATGTGATTATATATATAAATTTAGAGTAAAAAGAGTGAACCTATGTGATTATTTTCATTTCAAACATTTTTAATCTCCTTTCCCCTTACCAATTTAGTGTTTACCATTTTTGTCTCTGTTTAACATCTTTATAACTTATTATTATTTAAGTGTGGCTCTAACAACCCATCTGATGCAAACATTATAGGTTTAGGGGACAGTAGAGGGGTTTAATGGTGAGGAAATTAAAGCAAGTAAAAGCAGCCCAGGTGATTAGATTCACATGTGCAGTGGGCGTAGGTGAAGATCAATGAGACGAGATGTTTGGGTTTAACATATCTCATTTTCTGTATAACTTATATCGTGTTTTTGTTTTAAAATTTAGAGTTCATTTCAAACACTGTTAATCTCCTTCCTTTTACAGATTTAGGGGGCAGGGGGGGCGAAGGAGAAGGTACCCATGGTTTAATTTAACTCATTTATGCTACATAATTTTATCATGCCTTTTATTTTTAAATTTAAAGGCAATGCAGGTGAATAAAGGTGGAGGAGGAGCGCTGTTGTGTGAAAAGGGCAGAAGGTGAGTCCTCTTTTTGTTCAAAACTCTTGTAGTCATTCCATTTCAAATACAATTGTTATCCTCCATCCTGATTTATTTAGGGTTTAAGATTTTTGGTCTTCGCAAAGGATGTATTTACTTTTGCATATAGTTTTTAGTCTTTGAATAGGATGTACTTATGCCTATAATTTTTGGTCTTTGTTTAATATTTATTTAGTCATTTATAGTTCATGTTTAAGATTTATCATGATATTTTTAGTGTCTTCTTAAGATTTCTCATAATATTTACTATCTAAAGTTAATATTTCTCATGGAATTTTTGGTGTCTACTAAAGATTTCTCATTATATTTTATGGTTTTGTATTTGCTAGACTTAGTGGGTGGAGAAATTATGCCTGGCCCATACAATCCAGTTGACGCAGATTCCAAAGTTGCACTGGGTGCATGCAGAGGAGAAGGTGTGTATGGTTTAGTGCTACATAGTAGCATATAATATGTTTTTAAAAAATAAGACGAGATAATTATATAATATGGTTTAGTGCAATCATCCTTATTTAAAGTACAATTGTTCTCCTTCCTCCTTTCATATTTTGGGTTTATGAAGAAATTAAAATAATAGTCTTTCCAACACTCCAAACAGACTTTTCATCTTCTGTTGCATCCTCCAATTTTACCAAAACTGCTAAACCAACACTAACTGAAATGTCCTATTTATTAAATAATCTTCTAGAATTACGAGGCATAGATTGATGGCCTAAATACAGACAATATTCAAAACATACACAAACAAATTAACTTCTTTTAGGAAGTTCCAACTTCTAACATAAAAACTATTCTTTCATATAATAAATCCTTCACCATATCTGCAAACTAGTAAAAAAGGGAAAGCATTTTGATTGAGATTAAGGATCCATTCATTTCTTCAATGACAGTTAGCATCCCTACTTGAAAGGTCAGAGTTACTTTGAGAGCTCATCTTCTTTATTGTTTATAAACATTCTGAAAGGAGACATACAAATTTAGATATGACCTCTTTAATTCAATCCATTATCAAGAATCTGGAGTAGTAATAAGTTTTCTAGATTGTAATTTTCTTTTTCCTATTCTGCAATGATCTTAGATTCCCCAAAATTTGAAGGGCATTAAGACATTTCTCAGATACAATTTTTAGCATCAATGAGTTGAGCATAAGTTTCAGCTCTAATGTTTGTACCCTCCAATAGTTGATTCGAGATATGCAGCAATTTCACTTAGTAGAATAATCCTCCCTCCCCACAGACACCAGGAGTCCATTGACAGGCTCCATTGAAGTAACTTTCTGCCTTTGATTTGTCAATATTAGGATTTTTTATAACTCCTAGATTATCTTTTTAGGACTCCATATATATAATTTGATGGTATATTTGAATTGTATGGATTTTCTTGCTTTGAAATGTCATCATTTCTCACCAACCATAGGGCCCATGCAATTGTTCAAGTCAAGGATTTATGTTTTGCTTACTACTTTAAAGTTTATCCCTATACCATTGCTCGAGTCTTGAAACAATCAAATACAATCTCCCTTTCCCATTTTCCTTTCCTAGTAGTTAGTTCAAAGTTAGATTCATCATCTTTATCGCATAGAATACGCCAGCCAAGCCCCTGCCATGTTCTAATTTTGCAACTATCTTAAGGTTGAATCTTGTTTGATAATGCCAACATCCTAGTTTTCAAATGGGATTTTGAGCTTCTGTAAAGCTTTCCACCATCTATTTCTCCCTCTTCATTGTCTTTGTTTTTGACATCATAGCCTAGTTTTTCTATATAATTTTTTGTATCCTTGTTTTTTGACCAAATAATTTCATCATCCTTCTCACTTAGTTTGATAGCAGCAAGTTTAAGGCTTGAAATAAGCTGATTCCTTTCCTTTACCTCTTCACCTTATAGATCTAACTGTATGGTTGTTTTCCATCCTTGGTTTCATATGGAGTTAGACAAAAGGTTTCCTGCATCCACTACACCTATTCTCTAGGTGTAGTTGTTAAAGATAATGAAAGCCTATAATTTCCTTTACAACCCATCCATGGGTCCTCCCGAGTTCTCACTCTATCTCCTTTCCCAGTCTTCTAGGTCAACCATTTTCCTTTTTCCCAATATTCCAGGCCAACCATTTTCCTTTTTCCCAATCTTCTAGGCCAACCATTCTTTGAGGAATAGAGAATATTTCACTAATGTTTTTTTGATAATTGAGGCCCCTCCAAAATCCTTTCCTTCATTTCTAATCAAATTCTCCATTGACCCAAGAGTTATATACTTTTCTTTCATCACTTCTCCTCATAAGCCTTCATTCCTTCTCATTCTCCATAGACTTTTTTCTATCTAAAACTTGTTCAAATAGTTGGATATTCTTTAACCCCTCCCCTCTTGGTTTTGCCAATTTTTCCAACTTAAAAAATGGTATTCCTTCCCTTTCTTTTTTTCCTGTCCATAGGAGGCTAAAGCAATTTTTTGTAGTTTTTCCTAACATTCCTTTCATAGGAAGCTAAAGCACTTTTTTCTAGTTTTTCCTATCATTCCTTTTGATATGTAAAGCTACAAATGAAATTGAATTAATATCCCCTCCAAAACTAATTTGACCAAAGTTACCTTGCCTCCTTTAGATAACCAGTTTTAGCACCAATTAGTCACCATCTCTTTGATTTTTTTCATAGCGCTAGTGCTAAATCCTTGAATTTCTGGTAAGTATGCTTGAGATAAAACCCTATACTTTCATTCTTCCACATCCTTAAAAATATTTTAATCTACCAAAATCCTATCTAAACTCTTCAATACCCAATCCTTCGTTTTCCATAGTTCCTCCCTATTGGAGTCAGGATAATAGGTTTCACCTCACAGATCCCTAAATATTCAAACATATGAGATAACTAATCTACCATTGCATCTTGTTTGGTGATTTCCCCACATACTTCTCCAATCACACCCTAGGATGACATTATAATTTGACCACTACATAAACTTTGGAATTGTCCTAGAACACCTCTCCATTTCCATATGCCTTGGATTTTAGTTAATCTATATAATTGTAGATATAAATGATGAATTTATAAGTGCCATAGAGTTATTCCATATAGTTAGGTTATGTCTTGAACTTCCTACTTAGTTTAGAGAACAAAAGGACCAATTTGATAAATAGGATGATAGTATAGCATTTGCTTTGGAGCCCCTACACACGATCTTTTGGATCATTATTACACCTAGTTTGTAAGTGGAAAACAATCTTTTGGGGGTTGGATTGTTATGGGAAATTCATACCCCTCTCACATTCAAGGTGAGAATTTTCATGGATCAACCCTCTCCGAGGCACACCCTCTTTAAGGCCCCCTTGATAGTCATTTGTTTCCCTCGACTTCCTTTTTTAGTTCTTGTACTTAATGATAGGTAACACTTCCTACATATTGTAGAGGGTTGTTGGGGTTCAATGCTAAACCTCCCTCTATCCCTGAGTCCTATTTTTAAGAGTTTTCTATTTTGGGTCATAATTTATAACAGACATATTTTTTCCCTTCCTCTTTTTCATTCAATTTCCTCAACCTCTTCAAATGAACTGCTCACTACAGATACAACTTTAGAATTATGTCTCCCATGTGATTTGTTTATCAAGGAAAGTCCTTTAGGAAACTCTTCCAAATATTTAAGGTTTTTGAGGACATCAAATTTTTCTATGGAGTTTGAATCCTTAGCCATAAGAGAAACTGGGTGTGGAAGGTCCTAGAAATATTTTCTACTTAACTATCCAACTTCATTAATGAATAAGAGTAGGGATTAGTACTGTTTTTAAGCATACCTATTTTGGACGACCCACATGGCGATTCCCTCATCAAACTTGCTTCTACACTTAACTACTCCGAGGTCATGTTCTTGCTATTTTCATTTTTTGTTCTTTTCTAGCGCTCATGCTACCCTCAACTTTTACTTTTAAAGGGAGATCTTATTCCCTTGAGGATTCCAAGATGCCTTCAATTTCTTCCATTATACTATAATTCTATGGTATTTCCTTTTTCTCTGCTAACAATTGTTCTTGATTCATCTAGACCCATATTTAGTTGTTTTTGGTGTAGTCTTTCCATAAATGCCATATTTGATGACCTTAGTAAAAATGAGATCCTGTGTAAAGAACCTTGCTAAAACTACCTGATTTTTTTTTAACTGTGGAGTTTCTTTGGTTGAGGACTTCCATCAAACACTTTGCCAATTGACTGCTTGAATACCACTATGATTTATTTCTTACTGCTAATCTGAAGAGGTCTGCTTGTTTGTTGGGTTTGTAGTTTAATTTGATGGTTTGCTTTAGATCTCAGTGACGCAATAGTTTCATAATAAGTTTGAAAGTATTCATGCGCATTAAATCCAGAAAGACAATCCCATAGTATGGATAAACAACAACAATCTTGTAATAAATATAACAACAGTTTGAAGTAAGATAATATGAATATTTTAATGACTGTAACAACTACTATATGATGACAACTACAAGTAAATCATATTTAAACCCCTTGTTTGACCTGTAGGCTTAAATGTAACAACAACTCCCTTTCATTGATGAGAAAGCTTCTTGAAGTGCCACAATTTGTTCGAGTATGTATACTGGCAGCTGGTAAAAGCAAAAGGAAACTCCTAGCAGTCTACTTTGAACTCCTTCCAAGCAATTCATAGTAGAAATGGAGGCAGTGTGGGGTGTCACTTTTCCTTGGTGTCTCTCCACTCAAATTGTGCCCCCAAAACCCCTTCAAACTGATGTGAATGTCCACACGCCATATAATGTTGTAGAAGACTTCTTATAAATTACCAGAATGGTCGTAGGTGGCCTCTCATGCCTATAGGGTGGCAATAATAGTGCCCAATAGTGAAGGAAGCTCTAGAATGCTTAAAAAATAGCAGTTAAACAGCGTGGGAATGGTGATGTATTCTTCCTTAACTCTTTGATAGAGACTATTCCCTCTAGTAGTGTGCCCTCTTCATTAATGCCCCCATGATTTTGACTGAGATCGTCCCCTCTTCAACCCTGGCATTCAATCAAGGCCATGTCCTCCAAAAAGTAACAATGGTTGCGCCCTGTGTTCATAGATCTGGGCATACATGAGATGATATGAGAAAGATATACTGAGCCTGTCTTCTATGTGACTCCACGGAGAAGGCCTGGAATTAATGGACTGTTGGAAATAGAATGCAACCTTCACAAGGGAACTCACCCTCTATAAGCTCAAAATATATTATGTATGAAATACAAGAAGTAGCAGATAATGGTTGGCTATAACATCCTTCTTGTGCTGCTTAGAAATGATGTTCGAGACCACTGGTAAATGACAGACTTAAAATAAAACACTCAGGAGGTGTATAACCCTAAAATCCTCCTCCAAAAAAGTCTCCGAACAGATCTGCTGTGAAAAAATGTAAAAGAAGGAAAATATTGTTTGCCTTGAATTGATTTTAATTGAATTAGGAGACAAAACTTTATACAAGAGATTTCCTACAATCACACTGACCTATTCTAGGTAGTCTAAGTATAAAAGGAAACTAAACAAAAATACAATATTTTTCCAACATGTCCGGATATTTCCGGATATTATGGCCAAATATTATGTCATTCTCAACACTCCCCCTCAAGTTGGAGAGTGAATGTCAAGAACTCCCAACTTGCATATCATAGTTGAGAAAATTTCTTTTCCCAATGGCTTAGTGAACACATCTGCAGGCTGATTTGTTGAAGCAACATGTTTGGTTACAATTGAGCCATCTTGTATTTTGTCACGAATAAAATGACAATCCATCTCTATATGTCTGGTTCTTTCATGGAAGAAGGGATTGGCTGCTATATGTAAGGCAGTTGTGTTATCACAATACAACGATGCTAGCTTCAGATGCAATATTATCAAATATATCAATAATGAGCGTAGCCAAGATAATTCATAGCATGTACCTGTCATGGCTCTATATTCGGCTTCTGCTGAGGAGAGAGATATGGTTTTCTGCCTCTTTTTCCACTAGGAAATCAGAGAGGATCCTAGAAAAACACAATAACCCATAGTGGATCTACGAGATATTGGACAACCAGCCTAGTCCGAATCAGAAAAGGCTCGCAAAGACAAATCATTCTGAGAAGGGAAAAACAAACCTTGTCCTGGACTGCTTTTCAAATAATGCAACACACGCAAGGTAGCTTCCAGGTGTGGTTTGTGTGGTGCATGCATGAATCTGCTTAGCACATGGATCGAATAAGTGATGTTTGGTTGGGTAATTGTCAAATAAATTAGGCGTCCAACAAGTCACCTATACTGAGATGGATCTTTAAGCAATTCCCCTAAATCCGAGAGTTTTACGTTTTTCTCCATGGGAAAGTTCACAAGTTTAGAACCTAAAAGTCCACCATCTTTTAGAATTTCCAAAGTATATTTTCGTTGCAAAATGGAAATACCTTTCTTTGATCAAGAAACTTCGATGCCCAGAAAATAATTCAAATTACCCAAATCTTTAATCCGAAAACGACTATGTAGAAATTGGTTGAGAGTTAATATGGAATTAACATCATTACCCGTAATGAGAATGTCATCGACATATATCAAAAATTCTGTAAAAGACTTTCCTTTCTGGTGTATGAATAACAAGTAATATGATTTGGTTTGAACAAATCCAACAGCTTGGATATCTGTAGAGAACTTAGCAAACCATTGTTGTGAAGCTTGCTTTAATCCATATAATGACTTGTGGAGGCGACACACTAGATTCTCCCCCTGTTGCCAAAGACCAGGAGGTGGAGACATATAAATTTCTTCGTGGAGATCACCATGGAGAAAAGAATTGTGGACATCGAGTTGGTGAAGTGACCAATTCTGGGCAGCTGCTAAAGCCAATAAACAACGAACAGTAACCATTTTAGCAGTGGGAGAAAAAGTATCATGGTAATCTATACCTTCCAGTTGTGTGTAACCTTTCACAACCAAACAAGCTTTGTAACACTCTATAGTTCCATCCAAATTCCTTTTGATTTTGTAAACCCAATGAAAACCAATAGGCTTCTTACCAGGAGGAAGGGAAGTGACGGACCAAGTGTTGTTGGCTTCTAAAGTAGCCAATTCAGATTGCATAGCTTCTTGCCAATGGGAATGAGAAGCCGCTTTGGTATAAGATGTAGGCTCAATATCTTGACCGGCAGCAGTAGTAAATGAGTAATTCTATGGTGAGTAACGATGATAAGAGACAAAATTACAAAGGGGATATCACGTACCTTGTTGTGGACCTGAGGACAAAGTCGACAAATGGTTGGGAGACGTCACTTGGTTGTAGAAATAATCATGTAAAGCCGTGGGAGGGTGATGAGGTCGGTGAGAATGACGTAAAAGGGGTTCAGGAGGAGGACCAACAGTTGGTGGCTGAGAAGAAATTGTATCCGGTGGTGAGGGTTGTTGGATGGGTGAATCGGGTTCCGGTGGTGAGAGTGGTTGGACTGGTGGGGAAGGATTCGGTTGGTGATAGGTGTAAGAAATAGAAAGAGGAAGGACATGGACTGAATTTGTGGAAGTGGATGGAATGCACTCATAGGGAAAGACGGTTTCATGAAAAAAAACATCATGTCTAGTGAACATTTGATGGGTTGTAAGGTCATAGAGTTTATAAGCTTTCTGGCCTACTGGATATCCAAGAAAAACACAACGTCTGGCGCGAGGGGCGAATTTATGGGGGACATGTACAGCAGTAGAATAGGAAAGAAACCCAAAGACTCGAAGATGAGAATAAGAAGGGAGTTTTCCAAAAAGTCTTTCCAAATGGGTTTGGTGAGAAAGAAGTGGTGTGGGAAAATGGTTGATTATATGAACGGCAGTGGAAACACATTCTACCCAAAAATGTAAAGGAAGGTGGGCTTGAAAACAAAACACGCGAGCGGATTCAAGAATATGGCAGTGCTTGCGCTCTACAACCCCATTTTGTTGAGGGGTGTAGACACAAGTATGTTGATAATTGGACCCTTTTTGTTTAAAAAAATCTCGCATAGAAAAGAATTCTCCACCATTATCAACCCAAATGTTAGCTATAGAAACATGGAATTGTGTTTGGACAAATGAGAAAAAATTGACAAGTAAATGTTGTGTCTCACATTTTGTGATGCATAAAAAAAACCCATGTGAATCTAGAATAATCATCCACAATAGTCAAAAAATATTTCGCACCAGAAAAGGAGGCAATTTTATAGGGGCCCCAAATGTCACAATGAATTAATTCAGAAGGCCTAACAGATGAAATTGAACTAACATAAAATGGAAGTCGACTCCGTTTTTCAAGAGCACAAACATCACAAGAATTATTAGACTGGGAAAAGAAATTCAGCAAATGTTTTTCCATAAAATCTAATCTAGAGGAAGATAAATGCCCCAAATAGCGATGCCACAAAGCGGTGGAGGAGGCGACTTGAGAACTGGGTAAATGGTAGGAAGTGGTTGCTGCAGATGGAGGTTGATGTTTTGACTTCTTTGATGCTAATGCAACCAAGTAATAGAGTCCATCTCGTTGCTTACCCAAACCAATCATCTTCTTCATCCTCAAGTCTTGAAAAATACACCAATAAGGGAAGAAGGTAACTGAACAATGGAGGTCTCTGGTAATTCGACTCACAGACATTAAATCCACCTTAAAATATGGCACACCAAGCACATTTTTTAAAGTAATAGTTGAACTCAAAGGAAAATTCCTAATGGAGGTAATGGGAGCCTGTTCTCCACTTGGCATAGCAACTGGCGGCAATAGAGTGTTCTTATGTCTATTGACAATCGAAGTTGGAGATGAAGTAATGTGGTATGTTGCACCATTGTCAATAATTAATTGATGGAGGTGCAATAGTGCTTGTAACAAACCTGAAAAAGTAGTAGCAGCATTAGCTTTAGGATTGGCAGGTTGTGTTTTCCCTTTGCCCTGTATGATAGACAATATTTGTTGGGGTTGCAAATCAGAGAGCCCATGTGTCACCGACGACACGTCCAGAATTACTGGACCCTCCTTGACATTGTTGGCTGAAGATTGATGGCTATGGTTGCACTTAAAATAGGAGCTTCCTTGATTGGATTTGTTGGATGCATGTTTGGGATGTTCTGGCGGATACCCATTCAGTTTCCAGCATGTTTCTCACACATGATGGTGTAGAAGGAGCAACTCGATAAGTCGACTTGAACGATAGCCTACTTAGTCGATCAGCTGACTAAGTCGATGAGCCAACTTTGTTGATTAGCTCACTAAGTCGGTCGGCCAACTAAACTAGAGATTATGTTGGCCACCTAAGGTCGTGTCGGTTCACCGAATTGACAGGTAGTTATTTTGTAACTGTTTTGTAATCATATATATTAGGCTGTTGATCTAGATGAGAACTCAGTTTAGTTCTCTATGTTGTATGGACTCATTCAAGTAATATAATATGTTAATTCACCTACGTGTTCTTATCTCTTGTCTCTGTTTTACATGCATGTTTTAGTATGTATTATTGGCAACCTTATGTGATCTGTGAGATTACAACATTGGTTCCATTGCCGATAGTACATGTCTGAAATGTATGCAAACAGATGATACCAGAGCAGGAGATTAAGGACTGGTGGGAATGTAAAGTTGCAAACTATTTGTAGAATTATGCACGAAGGAACATATTAACAATCGCACAAGCAAAAGAAAGATTCTTCACAGAAACACATGAGAAGTTTGTAGAATCAATGCCCCAACTTCTGAAGAAACTCATGGATGAGAAAGTCGGAAGGGACTAAAGAACAACAGTTGCAGGAAAAAATGATACGAGGAGGTAGAACAAACTTGTTGGAGTGGTTCGATAAAATTGCTGATGACTTCTGTGAGGAGAAAGTAGTCGAAGACAGAACCTCGGTGGAAACCGTCAAGGAGAAATTTTACACAGATTTCACCAAACAATTTTTGTGTTCCTTATCGACTTTGCTGTTCAAATTTTTGATCGAGAAAGGCATAGGACATATTGTCGAACCTCATCCATCACTTCACGAACTGCCATCAAACTCTAACTAGGCGAAAAAGAAAAGGAAGTGGGAAAAATTTATTGCAGAAAGGGAGTGGAAATATTTCCTGAGCAAGTAGACCAAACTATCGAGGCTTTCTAAAAAGCACCGGGTAGGCTATGCGGGGGTAGCTGGTCATATGTAGAAATAAATTAGAGTGGATTCTAGTCAACTAGATGCAGATACCATTCACGAGTAATGAGAATTCAACCAAAATTGAAATCAAGAGAATAGTATCACATAACAGTATGTCGGACATTCAGAAAATAGAGAGGGAAGAGAGACAACAGAGGAGGGAAGCAAGATGAGAAAGAGCCTTAGCGCTGCATAGAGGAAGAAGTACTAGGGCGACCGACCAAGAAGAGAATCCGCTAGAGTCGGGTCATGACCGACATGAAGAAGGAATCCCCTAAGGAGGAAGAATTATGGATAGAGCAGCCAGAAGTTCTCCAATCAAGAGCTCCCCATGAAGGAACAACTCTCTCTCCGTTAAATCCGCGTACCCGCATACAAACTATTGTCGAAGAGGACCTCCAACTATGGGTTGGTGACTTTGGTATATGGATTCGACTAGATGACAAGACCTACACTAGTCGACACCTCATTATCCATCAACTAGAGGAAGGAAATTGGGTTACCTTTCAAGTGGTACCCTCCAACTGAAGTATCCACTTACTCTTACCGACACATGAAGGAGGACCCCCCTTCCAAACACAGACTTGGAAGACACCGAACATTTAGAACTACGGACAAGTAGTTGCAGTGGGCCATTGACAACAGAAGTACACATCAATCGACTGCCGGTCAAAGAAGAATCGACAACTGACAGGAACAAAAGTTCCATCGACCATAGTGCCGCAGAGACGAATAAACCAATAATCCCACCTCCACCTCCGCCACCTCCTGAGAGTAGTGATAGTGATTCCAACATGGGTCACGGATCAGCTCACATTCCTATATACGAGGGTGATGAGGACCCTAGATGACATTGGTTCGTCTGCGAGTCGACTTGGGAGGCCAACCAAGTTACAGACAAAGATAGACAAATGGCACAGTTCGTCGGTGCTTTGAGGAAAAGGGCATTGAACTGGTATATGAACTTTTTGGAAAGGCAACCTAGAGAAACCAAAGCCGATATCAAGGTGCAATTTCTATCATTTTTCAAAACTCCAGATGCCAAACATCTGGTAGCGAAAAAACTAAAAACTACATCACAGAAGCCAGGGGAAACTGTTCGCGACTATGATAAGCGCTAGAAAGACCTTCTGAGCCAGCTGGACTATGTTATAGATGAACAATTACTAATCCAGTGGTTTCTTGCAGGGTTATCTCAGAAAGTCTGCTGACACATCAGTCTGGAAACATTCAAATCCTACGAAGATGCGCTCACAAAAACTCTCCAAGTGGAGATGGATGAGGACATACCTGCTTACTCCACTGACCATAGATTGGAAGAATAGCTGGAGAATGTACATAAGTCTTTAAAGGAGTTAAACCTCAAGAATCAGGAGATCTGGTGCACCAAATGCTTGATGGTCGGCCACTCCAAATACAACTGTCGACAAGAATACAGCCAATAGGACGTTCGATTCGTGCAGACCAAATATTTTTGTGACATTTGCCAGAGCACGGGAATCACTCGACAAAATATTGCCTGTTCAACATGAAGAATGGCAAGGCATCCTGGTGTGCAATCTGTGAAACCAAAAATGATAATACAGCCAACTGCCATTTGAACCTGAAGAACTGACAGAACTACCATGCAATCTACCAAACCAATGCGGTTACACAACACAATGAGAAAAACAACTTACCAAATGATCAAAACAGTCAGAGGTACAAAGGCTAGAGATAGGAGCATCGGTACGACAACCGACGTGGAGGCTACGGAGGAAGAGGTCGATTCCCTGGGAATCCTGACAACCGACCACGTAGACCCATCTAGTGCTTTACATGTTATAAGGAGGGACATCAGTATGCAGACTGTCCATATAAAGACAGAAATGACCTCAAATTTTGTACTCATTGTGGAGTAGGGTATCACTTACTAGAGGATTTCCCTACCATGTTGGAAAAAATAAATACAAAGAAAAATGTTAATGTCTTGTCCTGTGTGTAAAAAAATGATGTAATAAACACAAAAAAATTTGCATATTGTAACTTGACAAGGAACAAAGGAAGTGATAACCCAAGAATCAACAAAATAAAAGAGAAAAATTTCTATCCTGATCCACTTAAAGAGAAACAAACATACAAAGAAGAAACCAATGTATTCAAAGAATTTGCACGACAAGAACAAGCTAACGACAATTGACATAACACAATAAACAAAATAATACAGCTTGTACAAACAGACAACTTAGTCTCTCAGTTAATCGACTTACTATATGAAATCAAACATAGCAACTCGGAAAAACAAACAAAGAACATCTGCAGCTTAAATAAAAAAGACAAAGGAGATGCCGACCCACTTGTCGACCTAGAAATCGAAGGATGCCATGTTCGACAAGTAGTGCTTGAATTTGGATCACAAGTAAACATCATGACTCGTGACACTTGGGAAAAAATGGGCAGACCTCGACTACATGAATCAGGAATATTCATGAAACTAGCCGACCAAGGCCTAATTGAACCTATTGGAGTCTAGAAAAGCATCGACACGAATATAAAGTGAATCTCGACCAAAGTCGACTTCGAAATCATTGACCCTAAGGAAGGATCCAGTTCCTTCCTAGTGTTAGTAGGTCGACCTTAGGGTAGAAATATGAAATCATCGATATCCCTGGACAAAGAGAGGATCAAATTGAAAGGAAATGGACAAAATGTCAGTGTACCTATTCACCCATCTCAAGGAGAACCTTGGACTGAACCTATCAATGAACAAGTCGACATTCGACAACTCTACCAGATTCAAAACAATACAGATTATACAGAACCGAATATCTATGGAGAACTTCATTTAGGCAACCAAGACTCAATTGGTTATAATTCAGACGTAGAATTATATGATTGGGAGATAAAGAACTACGAAATGCAAGCAAGAGGGTGTTGGAATAAACAAAAAGTGCAGAAAAAACCCACCTAACAGTGCTTCATAGTGTCCACTGTCCCAAAAATCTTTGAGAAAAAAATTAGGGAATACCCTACCTTACAACCTACCAATGTAAATACTATACAAATACCAAGATACAAGGAAAGGGAATCACCAGTCATGCACGTAGAATAAGTTTCCAAAAATATTGGTGAACATGGCCGACTTCAAATCTTAGTAGAAACTTTTACAGGACAAGCTGCTCGATGGTGGGATACCCATCAGACAATATTGTAGACTTGGACAACAGCTTCGACTTACTTTGTCGAAAGGTTTGGAGGGAAGAAGCTAACCCAACAGGCTCAGATACTTCTATTCACTCAAGGATAGAACCTAGAAGATCATATTAAAATCTGTGAAAAATAGTGGAGAAGACTTGGATACAAGGATGAACGAGCATGACCACACCTGTTTCCATCAACACTCACCGATTTACCAAACAAATGGTATAAAATGGAAGAATCTAGAGGTGAAACATTCTTATGGCATGAACTTAGGGAAAATTTCATTAAATATTTCAACTTTGTACCACAAAATGAAAACTTGGTCGAAACAACAAAAAAGATTAAAGAATTTATCCAGCCGACCGAAAACAAACACTTAAAAGATAACCGACAGACAATGAAATGCAACAATATACAAACGAGGACAAAACCATAGTCGACAAGACTACAGTTAGAAAATGAAAATACAAAAGGAAAAAACTTTAGATGGAAATCAAACCATGTCGAAACGACCAAACCTATCTGTACAATCCTTAAAGTAGAGACAACTGACAAACAGGACACCGATAGAATGACTGCAGCTGACTTCCTTGCCACATTCTCATAGTTTAAAGAAGGAAGTTGATCGATCAATGAAACCAAAGCACCAGAATGGATAGATGCTAAAGTCAAAACTAGGGAGTTCAACATCTCAAATGATGATCGACCAAAAATGGCAAAGATTGGTGACTAATGGAGTGAAGAGCAGACCACAGAGATAGTGAACTTATTAAAAGAGTTCTAAGATGTATTTTCTCAAGATTTTAAAGACCTCAAAGGCTTAGTCCATGAAATGGGAGAAATGAAGATTGATACTAAGCCTGATGTTAGACCTGTGAAGAAAAGGCCATATAAACTACCTCACAAATACAAAGAGATAGTCAAAAAGGAAATTGATAACATGCTTGCAACATGCATTACCTATCCTATTGACCAATCAGAATGGGCAAGTCCAATGGTTGTATAGCCTAAGAAACATGATCCGACCAAACTAAGAATTTGTGTCGACTTCAGGGAACTAAATAAAGTCACACTGACAGATCCATTTCCAACCCCTTATGCAGATGAAATCTTAAATGAAGTTGCAGGACATGAATGCTACTCATTTACAGATGGATTCTTAGGTTATAACCAAGTGCCAATAGCTAAATAAAACCATAAGAAGACAACCTTTGTGTGTGAATTTGGCTCATTTGCTTACAAGGTTATGCCTTTTGGATTAATAAATGCACCTGCAGTATTTTCTAGAATTGTTGTCAAAACATTTCGGGAATATATTTACAAGACCATGGCAGTATACTTTGATGATTGGACAATATACTCCATGTTAAAGGATCATTGCAAATGTCATAGACTTATGTTGGAGAGGTGTCGACAGATTCAACTCTCTCTAAACATCAAGAAATGAATATTTGTGACCCCCATAGGGATACTATTAGGGCACATTGTCTGTAAGGAAGGTATTAAGGTTGACTTTGCAAAGATCAAAATTATCGTCAATCTAAAACCACCAGTAAACCCAAAACAAGTCAGAGTGTTACTTGGCCACACAGGCTATTACAGAAAATTCATAAGACATTATGCAGATATGACCTATCCACTTGAAGAAATATTAAGGGAATATCAAGAGTTCAACTGGATAGAGGAGTGCCACATATCATTCAAAAAATTAAAAACAAAACTAGTATAATCACCAATCCTAAGGTTTCCAAACTGGTTGATCAAATTCCATGTTCATATTGATGCATTAGGCCTAGCAATAGGAGCAATCTTAACCCAACCAGGAGATGATGGAATGGATTATCCTCTAGTTTATAGTAGCAGAAAATTAAACAATGCTGAGAGAAACTATTCGACAACAAAAAGAGAAGCACTAGGAATGGTCTTTGCACTACAAAAATATCGACATTATCTTTTAGCTAACCCATTTATATTCTATACAGACCATCAGGCACTTAAGTATCTCGTCAATAAACCACTACATCATGGAAGAATATGCCGATGGCTATTATTATTCCAAGAATTCAAATTCGAAGTCGTTGTTCGACCAGATAAGTTAAATGTTGGTCCTGACCATTTATCCATAATTGACACAGGAGAAGAGACTACAGGAGTCGAAGATGACTTACCTGATGCACATTTATTTTGGATAGAAGAAATCCCAGCAGAATTAGAAGAAATAGCCCAGTTCTTGCAAGATGGACGTGCATGAAAAGGAATGAGTACAAAGAAGAAGCAAATCTTAGCTATGAAGGCTGCACCATACAGTCTTATAAATGGATTCTTATACAAAATGGGATTAGATGACATCCTTAGAAGGTGTGTACTAGAACACGAATGAGACAACATTATGCATGAAGCACATTATGGACCTGCAGGAGGACATTTCCAAGCAGACACAACTACAAAGAAAATCCAACAGTCAGGGTTATGGTGGCCGACATTCCATAGAGATTGCAAAATTTTTGTCAGTCGATGTGACAGATGTCAATGACTAGGTCGACCCCTTCCTAGCAAAGAAATGCTGTTGATATCAGTGAACCCAAGTTTGACATTTGAAATTTGGGCCATAGACTTCATAAGACCATTTTCTATACTAGCAAAAAAGATAGGTGCAAGGTATATCATAACTGTAGTCAAATATGTAACTAAATGGGAAAAGGCTGAACCAGTTGATACATGTTCTAGTGAGATAGCTGTTAAGTTTATCTATGAAAATATCATCACTAGATTTGGATGCCCACTAACCCTAATTAGTGACCAAGGAACACACTTCATCAATAAAACTATCAAAACCCTAACCGAATAGTTCCAAATCGACCATCGTCGAAGTACAACATACCATCTTCAGTCAAATGGAGCAATTGAAGCATTTAACAAAACATTAACAAAAGGACTAACCAAAATATGTAATGCTGATAAGGATGTCTGGGATGAGAAAATACCAGCAGTATTATGGGCGTACAGAACAACATACAAACGTTTGACAAACCAAACTCCTTTTCGACTAGTCTATGGACAAGAAGCAGTAGTTCCACTACACTTCCGACAACAGACACCTATCATCAGAGAGATACTACATGTTGATGTCGAGCAAGGAATAAAGGACCAATTATTGCAACTAAGTAAACTCGAAGAGCACCGACTAATGGAAATACAACATTAAGAAATCCAAAAACAACAACAGAAAGCATGGCACGACTGAAACATCAAGAACGAAAACTTGTTGTTAGGCGACCTTGCTTTACTATACAATAGTCGAGTAAAAGGTAAACCTAAAAAGCTCCATACCAAATGGATGGGACCCTACGTTGTCGAAGAGATACATACCATCAGATCAGTCCGACTAAGGATGTTACAAGGCATAGTATTTCGAAAGCTCGTTAATGGAGCCTGACTAAAACGCTACAGAAACTAGTAATTCAAAAAAAAAAATCCTATAATGACCATAACTATAAACCAAAAACTATAAAAACCTAAAAATACAAAAAACAAAATAGTCCCGTACATGCAGAAAACTATGACAGGAAATTACCATTTCGACAATCGACATCATGCCCATCGACATAGCACCATCGACCATTTTCATCGACCGATCACTTCCATCGACCATTTTCATCGACCGACCACTTCCATCGACCATTTGCATAACCAACATCAATCGACGAACTCGATAGTCCCATTTTGCATTCATGACATCAAGCGCTGAAAGCAAATTACCATTAATGCACACTCAAGCATTCCAGCTGGAACATCACGTCCGCAATTAATACACTCATCGACGAACACATCCACACCATCGCCTATAAATACTGGACCACCGAAGGTTCATTCACCACAATTCATACAGAGAGAGCATTAGAGCATCTAGTCGACTAAAAACCGAGAACCCCTTAGTAAAATCGACCACCAAATAGACACAATGGCACCCAAGCAAACTAGAGCCTCAACCAAAACCAAGGAAATACAGGCTGCGGTTACCCCTTTAGTCCGCAGGTTGAAAAACATTAAGAATGCCAAGGTGCAGGAAGGCTCATGGTAGAAACTCTGGGCTGAGATGCAAGAATGGGCCTATGTTAACAAGAAGGCCACTCTAGCCGCAGAAAAAATCAAATACAACACCATATTAAACTATGTGAATGCACCAATCATGGCTAGCTTCGGTGGAACCAAGGGAACTGCTGTCAAATTCATCATAATCCGGTACCACAATGGACGGTTCTACTTCGACCAACCGGTCAACATATCTGGAGAAGTCTTCTCCAAACTCACCAGTCTCTCAAACGAAGGAAACCCAGTACCAGTCGGTATTAAAGAAGGATTGGTCCAAGAGCTAACTGGGTCGACTTTGGGAAAAAAATTGAAGGGGTTGATGATTAGCCAAATCACAACCCGAACGCCATAGATTGTGGCCAAAATCATAGCAATCACACTCACCCTGGAAGGTCGAGGCAGCAACCTTAAGTTAGACATGCTAGAAGCTGTCGACACCATTACGACAGATGGAAGAATATACAGATGGGATGAATATGTCGCCGACATGGTCAAGACCATCTGTGAAAGATGCCAAGAAATGGGAGGAATCATCAAGTTCCCCTCCCTAATCTTATGGATAGTCATGTACCACATCTGCCCAGAGGGGAATCCAATCTTTCAGGAACCGTTGAGGTTCCACATGTGGAGATTTAAACCATTCTCCCAGAGAGGAATGTTGTAGGAACTGGAAAGTGGAAAGGTCCTATTGGAGAACTGGCTTCAACAGCTCAAAGTCTGCACGACTAGATGGAGGGTGCCTCAAAACATCAGAAGAAGTCTACCGAAAAACTACCACATCCAGCTAGAACTTGACCATACCTCGGTGTGGTACATGCAAGGCGACAATTCAAATGCTAAAGCCCTCGACTACTATCCATCAGTCAACCACATCTTTCAGGAGCTGTCTCGACAGGACAAGACCAAAATACCAGTACTAGCAGCAGGAAAGAAGATCGACTTCTCGATCGAGGAGCTGCTCACTGACCAAGAAAAATAGGAAGACTATGAGCTCAACCTCTATATCAGCACCTTTGTGTCAGAGGAGACACTGGTCGAACACACTGGCCGAATTCAAATCATCATCAAACCTCCGACATCACAGAGGAAAGAACCCAAAACAGTAGAACCACAACCAGAGCCGCAGGTAATTACTCCAACTGCCAAAAGTGTCATCCCAACCCAGGAGCCAAGGGGAGAGACAGAGCCAGAAGACCCAGAGTATGCTGTCACAAAAAGCATTATTAAAAAATTGTCGAAAGAGATAGCAGCGGCCAGGAAGAAGCTCAAGACACAACAACAACAACAAGGAAAGGGTAAGCACAAGCTTATCCTCGCAGACTCATCAGAAGACGAGGAGGAACTGGAAGCTATGGCCCTCGACATCATGGAGTATGCCACAGCAAATAAGATGCCGATTGAAACCCAGTTCCAACGATTTGTTGACGTAGGAGCACCAGCGGGTCGACCAAAGAAAGTCAAGACCACCGACACGACGATACTTGAGAATGTCGTCAATCTAGTGTCTACACCTCCACTCCCATCACCGACGAAATTAATCGAGGAGCAAGCATCGACACAGCAGTTAGTAAGCCCCCTCAACTTGTGCAAAAGTGTGATGTCGGAAGCGGTGAAGGAAAAGTTCGACAAAGACATAGATTTGCAGGGATTCATTGAGAAATTGCCTGAGATATTTATGTCGGCCCAGAAGATATCCACAAAAGCACCTCTCTTCAAGATCGATGGATACCAGCCAGGACATGAAGCGTAGTCCAGAACCTTTGCAACCATCATGTCGAATTTTGAGAGAAATCCCGACAAGGAAGCTGAAGTGGTTGCACATCGGACCTCCACAATCACTCCGACCGTACCCCAAGCCGACCTACTAGCCACTGCATCGACTGGAGGAGAAGAAAATGAGGAGGACATAGCCGGACAAATTAACCAAATGTTCTCCAACTTAGACTCACCTCCTCGCCCCGACAACCCACCACTCACCCACACATCCCCACACCCAATCATCCCCAACCATTCTCCAACACCATCTCCACCACCACCACCACCCCCTAACTCAGAGCAAACCCCCCCACAACCATCAGCACCAACTATGTCCACTTTTGCACCCCTTGCATCTAACCAACTAGAGGAGGCAGACATCCCACCTCCCCAAATAGAGAAACCATCAACCACTCTCCCAGTAACCAAAGATCTCGACTTGAATTTTGCAGGTACACAGGTGTCGACATAAGCAGAGAAGGAAATGCACAAGAAGAGGAAGGATAAATAGAAGAAGGAGCATCATGGACAGTCATTAAGGGTCCATATCAAATTGAAGGATGCAACTTCACTGACCGACGCAGAGCTAGGACAACTCCTCAAGACCCTAGCAGGTGAAGCGAAGATAAGGAGCGAGCAGAGATGTAAGGAACTCGACGACAAAGTTGCAGAACAAGTCGAGTTCCTCAACAAATGTAGGAACCTGGCCCAGTCCGTCATATGGGGCCCCATAGAGGTCGACACAGACAAATCGCTCGAAAGGGTGTATCAGCTATTTGAGAGCATGGTGTCGACACTCCAAAATCACATGCAGGAAACAAAGGAGGAACAAAAAGAAGAAACTACCCGACTCCTAATGGCACAACACACCGCCTTTTCTGAAGCTTATCGAGTGCTGCAAGATCACATGGAGGATTCTATCATAACTGAAGAAATACTAAGAGATTGGGTTGCTTACGACGAGAAAGTCTATCAGCAAACTAGGCAGACCCGACAAGGGATTCATGCATTGGAAAGCAGGAAAACCACTGAGGAAGCACTCAGAACGACAATAGAAGAACAAATAATGCTTAAAACAGCAAAGCTGTAGAGACTAGAGAGGGAAGCACATCAGTGGGTGCAGCAAGCTATCCCCAATTTAGAAAAAGTTGACGTCATCTGCCCGCAGATGAAACGACTGATCAAGACTACAGAGGAGAAGGACCAGTTTATGGGTCCCGACATGGAGAGAATAGCAGAAGTCTCCATCAAAAAAGATGTCGATCCTGTCAAGCCTGACCACAATTACCATCAACATCTAGAATATTTTGCAAATTTGGACAGACTTCCAACATCACCTCGCAGTAACAGCACCAACCATTGTCGAAGTCTGTGTACAGAAGCGACCGACCATCAGACTTCACAGCCCATGAAGACCAGGCAAATTACAGTAACTATTGAGACCAGAAGGATTTTTTGTACCTCCCTGTTTCTTCGAGACGAAGAAACGTTTTGTTCATGGGGGAGATGTAGAAGGAGTAAGTCGATAAGTCGACTTGAATGATAGCTGACTTAGTCGATCAGTCGACTAAGTCGATGAGCCGACTTAGTCGATTAGTCGACTAAGTCGGTCGACCGACTAAACTAGAGATTAGGTCGGCCACCTAAGGTCGTGTCAGTTCACTGAATCGATAGGTATTTATTTTGTAACTATTTTGTAATCATATATATTAGGCTATTGAGCCAAATGAGAACTCAGTTCAGTTCTCTGTGTTGTATGGACTCATTCTTGTTCTTATCTCTTGTCTCTGTTTTATATGCATGTTTTAGTATGTATTATTGGTAACCTTATGTGATCTGTGAGATTACAACAAATGGTCACAGTCACAATAAGAGCAATGCAAAGGTTTTCGAGTATATGAGTTGGAACGAGAAGAGGAGGAACCTTGTCCATGTCGAACAACTAGAGCCACTGGTTCAGCCCTTTGGACAGCCATGGCTGAGTTTTCTGTTGTCTCATGTGCAGCACCTAGAATTCACTGCTTCTCTTCTTGTACAATGGAGGAGTAAGCATTTGAAACATCTGGTAGTGGATTCATCAATAGAATCTACCCTCGGATTGCACTATTGGACTCATTAAGTCCCATGAGGAATTACATCAATATGCATCTCTTGTGGTCCTCCCCATAAGAGCAAACGATGTCATTATAGGATCCTAGTTCATCCCATAATTTATTCAATCTTGTGTAATAAGCCGCAACAGTCATTTGATCTTGAGCAAGACAAGCGATGTCCCTGTCAATCTGAAAAATGCGAGGGGCATTGCTTTGAGAAAAATGATCCCGAAGGTCTTCCCATACCTCTTGGCCTGTGGTCAAAAAAATAACACTATCTGCAAGATCCTATGTGAGAGAATTGAGAATCCAGGATATAATCATATTGTTGCATTTTTTCCATGCAGCATAGTCATCTGGTTTGGTTGTGGCAGACAACATTGTGGTTGTTTCGTCTATGAAACCCATCTTGGATTTGGTGTTCAAAGAAATCGGCATGGCTCTACACCATGTCGAATAATTATCCCCATCAAGAGGTTTGGAAACAAGCACCATTCCTGGATGATCAGAATGATGAAGAAAAAAGGGATTGGAATATGGTTGACAGCAGCGAGCCTGCCTCCATTAGAATATTGCTCGTCTGCCATGATGATGGGAATGAAAAAAATAAGTCAAAAAGAAAGGCAGAGAGCTAGGATATCGTTCCCTGCTCTGATACCATGTGAAAAAATGTAAAAGAAGGAAAATATTGTTTTCCTTGAATTAATTTTCATTGAATTAGGAGACACAACTTTATACAAGAGATTTCCTATAATCACGCTGACCTATTCTAGGTAGTATAAGTATAAAATGAAACTAAACAAAAATACAATATTTTTCCAACATGTCCAGATATTTCCAGATATTATGGCTGGATATTATGTCATTCTCAACATCTGTGTCCTTCCCAAATGTTGACACGACCCTCCCACAAACAACACTAGACCAACAAGGAAAGAACATGGCCCTCTTAGGGAAATGTGGCCTCCAAATGGGGAAAACTATATCCATAGTGGTCTATGCAGTCTGTAGAAGGTAGTACACTTATTTTTTAATAAGATACGACCCCCACAATGATAGTCACTCCCTTCTTCCACTTGTTTTGCTGCTAAGAGATGAAAATATCCCCTCTATAACCCCACAACTGGTCTTAAATGATGAAATCAATCTCTGCAAGCTCCCATAAACTCTGAAGTGTGAATCTCTTCCTTTGCAATGAAGAACTTGTGAAAGATCTAACCAATTTGTCCAACCAATTGACTAGGGTTGATAGTTTCAGAGGAGGTGCGTATACAATTCCTCAAATGATGAACAAGTAATTAATAAGAAGTGCAATATTATCGTACAACTTTATAAGCTTGTGTATATAGCAGTGTAATCACAATAACATGCATTCATCTCATTAATATGTCAAGTATGAAAACAATGTTGTATAGCAGCAGTATAATCACCTAGATGGTTTTCCTTATTTCATGATGGAAACAACAACATACATGTGAAAATGTCATTCAAATACAAGCATAAATAGTTACGACATGCATGCATTAAGTAGTAAAAGGTGGTGATCATTAAGTAGTAAAATGTGATCACCATTAGGTAGGGTATGACGAATCAAATTAGCGGCGAACCATTACCAAGTACAATATATCAGGCCCTATCATTTCTATAGTCTCAAACTTTTATTGTGAGCAATCATTTAACATGAAGAGACCAATAATGAATAGCACCACACCTATGAAAACACCCAACACATATGCATCTAGTTGAGATAGTAAAAAGAGGTCTGAAATTGTAAAAGTATCATATGCACCAGCAATATGTGCATAGTTATTTACTCAAGCAATTATAGTAGCATAATAACAATATTAGTCATAGATTATCACTCATTGAAACATAAATTGTATGTGCAACTAGAGGAACCATTTAGTGGTAATTACTGCAAAGTCTGAAGTAATTATATAGTTGTTTTGCAGACTGTATATATTTGGTAAACACAGTGTTGTGGTGATATTCTCGTGCTTCAAAATGTGCTCACACTGTACCTTTTCATCAACATTTAAATATTAATAATAACTTTGCAAACTGTGTGTGTTGTATGTAGACTGTATACGATGAAAGGATATGCCAACAGTCCAATTTCATTGGTAGTTAACGATCCAATAATTAAATCACAATTTGCACTATCAGTAACATTAACTACGCCACATCGTCCGTGGGGGGCAGAGAAAATGGTAAAGTGGAATTGTTTGTAAATGGAAGGTCTCGAGTTCAAATCCCCCCAAATTTACCCGTGCGCCATGGTTCGGGCCCTATGGTTGTACCTAGGGTTATATTGGTGGCAGGATTGGATCCCTGGACCTCGTGTCACGCGAGTACCAACCTGTCCCCAGTTGTCAATTCCCCTAAAAAAAAAAACATTAACTATGCCACATTGTGTTAATTGTTGTTTGTTTGAATAAAGGTGTCTGGAAGGATACTGCCCAGTAATTTTAATTGTTTTCTATCTTGGCTATGGGCATGGTTTAACTCACTTTCTTGTTTTATATCTCGTTTATAACCCTGTTAACTAACTATTGTAGGTTTCTTCTCTTGTAAATATGACTTCTAGACACATTTCTACTGTTGATTTGGCTCCAATATTTAATTGAACACTTTGGATATTTCTTGTTGTTATTGACTGTCATATATCAAGCTATTGGGAACATTGTTTGGTGCTTACATGGTCATAGTTATAGTGTTTTCTTGGGTGGAAAAACATAATATGAAAAACATATATAATATTGCACTCCCAACAAATTGTCTAGCACACTAATCAGATTTGAATAGATAAGAACAAATCAGATCTGCATATTTTATTAAGAAGGGGTTTACATGCCTGGAAATGTTGGGCAAGGAATTTTGTGAATGCAACTTATAGTCAACAAGAGAAATTCCAAACCCAAGCTTGACTGTTCTACCACCAAGGATCATGACTTCCTTTCAAGCTCATTATGCAAATAACAATGGAGAATGCTGGAAATAACTTGCCCTTAACACTTGAAATTCCGTAGAGCCTATCACACAGAAATTTGCAAAAGCGCTAACAAATTTCATGTAGCTTGATTTTTCACTATTTTTTATAGATTTTGAGTTTTTGTGAGGTTTCTAAGGATGTTAAGTCCAAAGTAACTTCATATTTACATTTTCTTATGTTGATAAACATCAAGTATATGCTTAGATTTGGATAAAATGGTGAGGATATCCTTAGTGTTTGTGGATTTGACTTGCAACCATGTGGGATGAATTCTAACAGTGGAAACTACTTGACAAGGAGAGAACACCATGGAACTGTATCCCTTATTTGAAAGTGAGACTTCTGAAATATGATGGCATATATTTGATGTAATTTAATTGTAATACCAAGAATAATAAAGGAGTAGAAACACTAATTTAGAAAATTTTCAAAAATTATGCACCCTATGGATTGCATATTCATGCAGTTGCATTTGCTTTTCCACCATTTGTTAAGAAGGAATTGTAGTCCCTTCTCATGCCCGAGTCTCAGGACTTTAGACGATCCCAAGCATCAAAAGGCTTCATAATTTCATAGTGGACATGGATATCTAGGTTCCCATCGATGTTGTCTGAAGCTTTCTTTCATGATGTTTTGATTACATTTTTGGGAGCCTGAGTTTATTTGTTTGTCATTGGGATTCTTCTGGATTGATGTATAAACCATAGTTTTTGCTCAGCTTCATTGTGCGTCATTCACATGATGAATGTTGTATATAAATTAGAGGCATGATTAATGAGTTAGTAATGCACTTTGTCAGGGATATCTGAGGCAAAAAAGACGCCAAGAGTGACAATGAAAAATCATAAGAAGGATCACATGATGTTGGGGTAATTCTTGGAAGGCTGCAGGAGCTTGCTTCAACAAATTATCCCAGGTTTGATCAGTTTCTATTGACAGTGCATTCGAGGTTTGTCACAGTTGTATAGAATATCTTCAAGTAGCTAAAATAGAGGTTTCATCTTATGAATAAAGGTATGTTGTACATAAATTCTTTGTGCATATGACTGAGGAGCAGAGGTGGAGTTAATCTAAGCACGCAGGATAGAGAAGAGGGTGGAACTCATGTGGAAGTTGTCAGAAAAATAAGCAAGCCAAGGAACAATGATATTATGGGCAGAAGATCAGACTAGAAACTGAAGGCCAAGGATCAGGGAGGGAAGGAAGAGGCTGGAGGTGCAGTGATTGCTACAGTCCAAAATTTGATATGAAGAGTGCAGACTGAGGTTAAGGCTTGTGTATTTTTTTGATCAAATTTGGCATACTCCTTTGATTATGGCTGAATAGTATTATGATTGAGGTATGCATGGTGTTCTACTCTATGGTAAAGAGAGTATTCTTGTGCCCTTATCCATGCAATATGACCATTGTTGAACCAATAGCAATAAGCCCTAAACTCTTGAGTCTCAATAGAAACAAAATATCTAGGGAAGATCTACATTGGCTTGTAGTATGATTTGTGCATGGATTTATTAAGGATTTCCCATGGTGATGACCAATGGGTTGTATGATTGGACCTTGTACACCTGATAGTAACTAATCATATTGCTACAACAAGAAACCCTAAGTAACAACTAAACAAAGGCGTATAATAGCAGAGACAGAGTTTGAGAAAATGAAAAAGAAAGTGACTTTACTATGACAGTGAAATGACAAAAAAATTGGAGGAAGAGTAGTGAAGAGTTGAGAAGAGAATGAAGCTAACAGATTGGAAAAGGTTGTCATTACCATCATCATTTTGTGCACTGTGTAGAAGTGGGAGATTTTGCCAAGAATATTGAAACCTTCACCAGTCAGTGGAAAAGTAAGAGAAGTTGGAGCTTCTATCTCAGTTGGCGCTGATACTTGTGAGAGGTTGGAGCCTCTCTCCATTGAAGTGGATAACATGAGTTGGAGCTTGTGTATAGAAGGTTGTAGCCTCCTTCCTGTTGGTGCAGGAGATCTAGGGAGTTGGAACCTCCTTTGATTTGGTGCCCATAAAGTCTGGAGATTGGAGTCTCCTCATATCTATGTAAAAGACTATGGTTTTATCTATGTTATATTATTCAGTTTCCATATACATCTTATGTGTTCTTACCATATACATTTTGTGTTAGTTGATGAGTTCTTATTAATGATGAAATATTTACATACAATTAATGATAATTGGTTAAATAATATATGAAGAAAAGTAATATAAGTGTTGGACACTGATTCCAACACTTAAAGATTTGGAGTGCTCTTGTGGCCTTTGCTATTGGGATAAAAACCCTAAGAGAAAAAATATTTGTCCAAGAGGGCACACCTTGGTTTTCTCTTGCTTACTATCGGAGGCATTTTGAGAGAATCATTTCACTCCAATCTGTACTAAGAGGAGATGAATTGAGTACCCACACAACTTCATTTCATACTATTGTTGATATGACTAAGAAAGGGAAAGCCACACATTGTCATTTCATATTGTTGTTCATATGAATGAGAAAGGGAAAGCCACACACCGTCATTTCGAATTACTGAGAAAGGGAAAGCAACTTCCCTTACAAAAATATCATCAAAGAATACTACTGCCACTTATTGATTGTGGGTGTGAAAAGGAAGGGAGTGCACTTGATGAATGTGAACGCCATCACTTATTAAGTTATTCGAAGTCTGTAGCACATAGGGTTATCATTTGATACTTACTACTGCCACATTTTTACTGGGTGAGACATATTCCGATCATACACAGTGGGTTACCTTTTTCAACAGTAGTTGTGGGCCTTTCCAAGTAACTTGTGTCCATTTTGAGAAGTAAAGAAGGATTCATCGCCTTTCCAAGAAATATATAAGTCATCTACATCCATATCGCATCATAAAGAGGATTGTACATTCTCATTTGGGGCTGCCATCTAGAATCATTCTCAAGTTTGAAATTATTGATATAAATCTAAATTATATGGTTCTTTTAAAAAGGTAATGTATCAGCCATTAAAAACTCAGTCATCTTCTTGTTTCGTGTGAGTAGTTTGGAGCCATTAAATGTATGTTGCAGACTGGAATTTATGCAAGGAAAAATCATATTCATTTTATAATCTTTTGGCTACATGTTTCTTGAATGAAATCTGAACCTAACTCTCAAAAAAAATTATAAAAACCACAATAAAAATCAGATCATACTTGAGAGGAAACCTACAGGAATATCACAGCAGTATTGACAAAGTGTTTGACAAAAGTCTTGAACCACTTTGTATAAAAAGTTAGCAAAAATATTTAGCTCAAATTCGGTTGGGGATAATATAGTGGTATCAGAACTGGTGATTTTTCCAGCTTGTGTATTGCATGCTCTTTAATGAATTCATAGGACAGCAGACATATCACATATAGGAGAAAATGGCAGAGGAGAGAACCAATAAACATTTTTTTATCAAAATTTGGGGAAGAGGATCAAGTAGAATCAGAAAAAGAGGAGCAGCTAGAAGCAAAAGAAGAAGAAAAAGAAATGGGGGACAAGAATGAGACACTTGAGGGAAAAAGGAATTATTTGCATCAGGGAAGTAATTTGAATATTTTGAATTATCTGGCAAAGGGGTAGCAACTGTTGGTCCAGCACATGACTCAATTGATCACCAATACTCAGGCCAACTAAAAAAATAATGGAAACAATGGGAACCATGCAAAAGGGAGCAACACACATATTCCCTTCCCAAGAAATACTCAGGTAGGCAGTAAAGTGACCCCTAGACCTCTTTTACCTCAATTCTTGGATGAGCAGCAAACAAGAATTTAAGGTCAGCCAGTACCAAGTGACAGTTTTAATGAATACTTGAGGGAGTACCAATGTTACAAGAACTGGATCGGAACTGGAAAAACCAGTTGGTCAGACCGAATCCAAGGGTTGTTTGGTCCAGTCTGGGTGTTTGACCCATTTTGGATCAGTTCAGTACCGGATCCATCAAACCGACTGGTCCATACAGGTTCATACAACGCTGTACAGTGGGCCCAAAAAAGTTTTTGTTTTTTAAATACCAATTCGATCGAGTGGGGGGGTGAATGTGGACAACCCTAATAAGCCTAACTAAGTTATAAAAAGAGCCCCACCCCCTCTCTTTCACTCACACTATTCATTGGAGTGTTTTCGAGTTTGTTCTCGAGGGTCTTCGGTTCTTTTAAAGTGTTGATTGTTGAGGGTCTTAGAGCTGGTTTCTAAGATGATTTGAAGGTAATATTGAAGGAGTATTTTGAGAGCTTATGGGCTGAGTCTTTTTGGAGACATTTGCAGTAGATTTGGAGCAGATTTGGAGCTGGTTCAAGGTTGGTTGGAGGGTGATTTCAAGTTCATTAAAGCCTGTATTTCATGGACAGATTTGGAGGTGCTTCTTCAAGGTATGTAAAATGTGCCCCGTATTCCTTTAATTCTGTAGTGAATAGTCTCTTTGAAATCGTTATTTTTTTCATAGAATTTTTAAAAAATAGGGTTTTTATTTGTAGATTTATATTGCTTGCCATGGATCCCAAATATAGAAAGGATGTTGCATGGTACATTGTCAATTAGTCGAGGGAAAATGATGTGTAACTATTGTCAAAAGGAGGTTGATGGGGGAGGTATAAATATGTTGAAACAACACTTAGCAGGTGCAAGGGGGAATGTAAGACCATGCCTCAAAGTCTCTGATGACTTGAGAGTTGAGATGCTTGGTCTTCTTGAATCCTACCAAGCTGAAAAATCCAAAAACAAGAGGGTGCAAAAAGAGATAGGAATAAGTTGTAGCTCAAATTTTCTTGAGAGAAACACTAGTTTTGAAGAATACTCTAGTTTTATGAATCCTAACCATGATATTTATACCATTACTAGAAAATAAAATGTTTCAATTCATGGTAGTAGTGCATCCCAATTTTAAAGACCCTGTGGTAACCTTAAGTCTTTCTTTGAACCCCACACTACCCTTGGTGCTCAGGCCAACATTGATGCCAAATCGAAGAAGGTGGAAAAGGAGGTTGCTTGGGAATGCATTGCTAGATGTGGTATGATGCAGACATACCTTTCAGTGCTGCAAGGTCTATATATTACTAACCTATGCTGGATTTTATAGCTTCATGTGGTCTGGGCTTCAAGAGCCCTAGTTATGAGGATATTAGGGGGGCACTTTAAAAAAAAGGAGTGGAAAGAGTACAAGAATACCTCTCAAAGTTCAAAAACACGTGGAGAAAAAAGGGGTGCACAATCATGTCTAATGGATGGACTGATTCAAGAGGTAGCACCATTCTGAAGTTCCTATTTGTTTTCCCAAAAGGAACTATGTTCCTTAGATTAGTGAATGCATCTGATCAAGTGAAGGATGCACATTTACCATTTCAGCTTTTGGATGACATAGTGGACGAGGTGGGGGTGGAAAATGTAGCACAGGTTATCATAGATAATGCCTCCAACTATGTTGCAACTAGAAGGTTGTTAGAGGAGAAACATCCCACCATTTGGTAAACTCCATGTGCAGCGCATTGTTTTGACCTCATGCTTGAGGATATTGGAAAAATTGAGTGGGTGAAAAGGTGTGTGGAACAAGCCAAAACCATAACAAGATATATTTACAACCACACATGGGTTTTGACCCTTATGAGAAAATGCACTGGTGGAAAAGAACTTGTTAGCCATCTATCACAAGATACGCAACAAATTTTCTTACATTGCAATCCTTGATTGAGAAAAAGGCCAAATTGATGAAGATGTTCTCTTGTGATGAGTGGAATGCATCTCCATGGAGCAAGAAGGTTGAAGGAAAAGAAATTGTTGATAAAGTCTATGAGAAATCATTATGGGAAAAGGCAGAGGAGATTGCACTTTTTAGCCAACCTCTTGTGAAAGTCCTAAGAATGGTGGATGGTGATAAAGCACCAATGGGGTTCATTTATGAGGTCATGGATCAAGCCAAGGAGGCAATAAAGGAAGAATATGAGGGAAAAAGACAAAAGTATCTTGCTTTGTGGAAACTAATTAATGATTGATGGAACAAACAACGCCATCGGTCTTTACATGTTGCAGGCTATTACTTGAATCCATGGTAACTAATTTCAAAGTTTTTTAGTTATATTATTAAAATTTAATTGCAAAAGTTAATCATTTTCTAAAATTGATCATCTTCTTTGTCTTGAATCTTCTAAAGGTACCATTACACAAGATTTTGAAGCAGATGGGGAGGTAAAAGAAGGATTATACAAATGCATTGAGTGCATGGTCTTTGATACAAATAAACAAGATGACATACACAGCAAGCTCTTGTATTCCAATGAGAGTCTTGATATCTTCAACCTGGCTACAATCGTATGATCTAGAGTAAAAGATCCTCTATTTTTACAATATTTTATAAATCAGTGAAAGATTCTCTAGTTCTTACAATTTTTTTATAATGAAGTGAAATATTCGCAAAGATTTTACAATATCTTATAATTTAGTGAAAGAATCACAAAGATTTTACAACATTATATAATAAAATTAAATATTCGCTAGGATTTTACAACATTATATAATAAAAAGAAAGATTCACCAAATTTTTTATATATACATATTATATTATTGATAAAATCGCCTTCAAATTTTCCTATATATTGGAGAGATTCGTCCATTTTTTAGACATCTAAATCTAGGGGGGTTCTTAAAATAATCCTTGCATGATACATCGGAATGCAAAGATCGGAAGACATTTTTGGCAAAATTGTCAACATCCGACTTGTCCAACAGAACCCTGGTAGAATCTGATCCAGATGCATCAACCCTCCTGCCTTCGACCTTGACCACTCTGATAGCCTCGAACATCGTCGATGAGGAGGAACGAGAGTGCCTGTTCCATACACAAATAGGGGTTCAAAAAAATCCATTACATCTAATTGTGGATAATGGTAGCAGAAGAACTTCATTTCTGAAGATCTTGTGAAGAAATTAGGTCTTGTCACCACTCCACATCCTCAGCCTTACAATATTGGCTGGATGAAGGATGGGTAGGAACTAAGGATCACATGACAATGTTGACTTGCCTACTTCATTAATCCTTTTGAAGATGAAGTACTATGTGATGTGGCACCTCTTTTTGTAGCCGACTCCCTATTCGGTAAACCCTACCTATGGGATTGACATGGTACATATCAATAACGACTTCATAAGGTGATTTTCAAAATCCATAATCAATGGTATGGCATACCAGAGAGAGAACCCACATCGACGGCTGCTATGATATCTGCCAAACAAACAAAGAAGCTTGTCATTCATGCTCAAAATTTTGCATTAATCATGATAAAGCCTCAACATTCGAGGAATACTTCAGCAACGAGCCGACTCACCGACCAACACAGCTCTCGACAATAATAACAGATCGACAACATTCTTGAAGAATACCATCACATATTTCAAGAACTCGACGGAGTACCTCTGCACTGTCAAGTAAAACACTCCATTGAACTTGTTCCTAGTTCTTCATTTCCTAATGCATTTGTTTACTAAAGATCCATTCTAAAAAATGAAGAGATTTGTAGACAAATCCAGGATTTGATTGAAAAGGGCCATATCCATCCTAGCTCCTCTCCTTGTGGAAGTCCATTCATCTTAGTTCCAAAGAAAGACGAGACTTGGTGCATGTGCATCGACTATCGGGCTCTCAACAAAATTTCAGTTAAGAACAGATACCCTCTTCCACAGATTTATGAAGTCATCAACAATATTAAAGGTGCTAAATTTTTTACGAAACTCGAGCTCAAGTCGGGATACCACCAGATTCCAGTTGATTCCACTGATGTATGGATAACGAATTTCAAGAGCAAGGAAGGAATGTTTGAATGGTTAGTCATGCCTTTCGGCTTAACCAATGCACCTACAACCTTCATGAGATATATGGATGACCTTCTACAACCTTTCATCGATAAATGTGTCATTGTCTATCTTGACAATATCTTGATTTTCAGTCGATCATGGGAAGAACATGTCAAACAACTTCAACAAGTATTTGACACTCTCCAACAACATGGACTATATTTGAACATGGACAAATGCTCATTTGGGATGACTAGCATTAAATATTTGGGGTATGTAATTGACTTTACAAGCATTCATGTCGACCCAGAAAAAGTACAAATCCTCAAATATTGGCCCATTCCTTAAAACATTCATGAACTAAGAAGTTTTCTTGGTTTGGTGAATTTCTATCGACGATTCATAGTTGGCTTCAGCCAAATCGCATGGCCTTTGAATCAGTTGATGAAAGGAAATGGGAAAACTGTCTTCAAATGGACACCGACACAACAACAAGATTTTGAACAAATAAAAACAAGCTTTGTATTGCACCAGTACTTGTTTTACTTGATCTACATCAGCCCTTTGAGATTGCGACAAATGCATTGGACTATGCCCTCAACGCAGTGATCACTCAGTAAGGTCACCTAGTCGCGTTTCATTCAGAGACTTTTAGCGACACAATTAGAAGGTACTCGATGTATGAAAAATAACTGTATGCCATTATGCAACCTCTTAAGTAATGGAGACACTACATTATTGGCAAGGAAACGGTCATTCTCACTTACCATAAACCTTTGCAATTCTTTCTATCCCAGTTGAAACTACAGACAACTCGAAAACTCAAAAATATTAATTACCTACAACAATTTCAGTTGGTAATTAAGTATCGGAAAGGAAAATCCAATGCTGCAACCGATTGTCTCAATAAACCACCCATTACTCTACTGGCTACAGTAACGATTATGCAAGGTTATGACACCACTACTTGGCTGCAATTGTATTCAATAGATTGTGATTTCTCTACAATTTGTTGATAGCTTCAGACTGACAGGTTGTCGACTACCGACTACTTCCTAAAAGACACCTTGCTATACAAGCTTGGACAACTTTGTGTACCAACTGGTGATCAGCAACAGAAGCTCATTTGGGACGTGCACTACAACAAGATTGCAGGACAATTTGGAGTCACAAAAACACTTGTTATCCTACAAAAGTATTTCTATTGGCCTTCACTTAAATCTGATGTCAACAAGTACATTCGATCGTGCATGATTTGTGCCATTGCTAAACCACCAAATTGATGACAAGGATTTTACACACCCCCTCCAGTTCCCAGTCAATCATGGGAATCTATTTCTATGGACTACTTGACAGGATATACTACTAACCAACATCAACATGAAGTGATATTAGTAGTAGTCGATAGATTCCAAGATGGCTATACTCATACCATGCAAGAAGAGTACGACAGCACAACAGACTGTTCAACTCTTCTTTGAACAGGTGTGGAAACATTTTGGCCTCTTGATGACCACAATTTATGATGGAGATGTTATATTTGTCAGTGCCTTTTGGAAAACTCTCTGGAAACAGCTCGACATGAGACTTTATTTGTCGACAACCTTCCATCCGCAAACAGACGGACATACAGAAGCTGTAAATCGCTTAGTCATACAATTTCTTCGCATGTACAACCACAAGCATCGTCAAACATGGGATGAAATCCTTCCATATATACAACATAGATACAATCTTGCTTAACACAACTCTATGGGTAAGAGTCCATTTGAGATTTGTTACGGATTTCAACCCTCGGTGCCTATCAACTTAATCAGTTCCTTGACACCGACTTCGAAGGATGAGAATTGGAGAAAGCATTGAAGTTCAGAGATCAAATCTATAACATTTAGAAGCAAGCACGAGAGATGTTGCAATGAAATAATGCAAAAGATAAGGACCGACACGAAAAGCATCATATTCCTCATTCATTCCGAATTGGGGATCAGGTCTGGTTACATCTAAAGAAGGAGCTCTTCACTGGTCCATACTGAAAGATGAAACCTTTGCGATATGGTCAATATAGTATCCTTAAATAGATTGGAGAAAACACTTTTCAGCTCAACATTCCTGCATGCCTTGGCCTACATCCAGTTTTCAATGTAGATCTACTTCGACCATACCATGCACCATTGTTGGAACATAATGACATACAGACAATAGAACCTAAAGACATCCATCTATATGTTCAAGAACCTCTTCTTTGCGAAAACATTGTGGGATGATGCATACGTCATACAAGGAATAACTCCATTCCCTTGTTTCAAGTGGCTAAATATGGACAACTCCCCGTGCAAAAGAAATGGTATTCTGCTACTGAAATAGCAACAAGTTTCCTCACTTGAATGAATACACAATGGAGACCATTGTTTCTTAAGGAAGGAGGAATGATCCAACCAGCATCCAACAAATTCACCTTTGATAGGTCCACCTCGACATGGTAATTTGATAGGTTCTCCTTCGATAGGTCTGCCTCGACATGTTCATTCGACAGGTTCGCCTTGATAGGTCTGCGTCAACATACAACATACCAACATGCTCTGCGACGGTTGAACTCCTTAACTATTATAACTTCTTTTGTAACTAAAAATAATGGGTAGTCGCCCAATCGTCTCAGCATCCTATATAATCATGTATGCTAATGTAATATAGATAATTTGATTCCTCCATCTTTGATGGAGCAAAAGTAATAAATTGGTTCGAATTCTTGCATATTGTATGTGTGTATATTTCTTGTCGACCTGGTGTGCATTAGAGGAAATTTAAACTCAAAAAGGGCCTTTCAACCCTAATTCAAATTCCATGTTATCATGTGTTAGCCAATGAAATTGCTTTAAATTTGAAATACCGTATAGGTCTTAAACAAATTTTTAATATAAATTTGGGGATAGGTATCATAAAAAAAAACTACTTTTTTTGTTCGTCTTTTCGACATATCTCCCTGTGTTTTTACTCAAATTTCAATCAAGAGAGCTCATTGGATGTGGAATTAAATTTCGATGAAATGATTACCCACTTTGCATACTTTTGACGGACTCCTCTACCCCAAAAACAAGAAATACTTGAAAAAAATGTGATGATGATGTCATCATCACATTTTTCAGGTATTTCTTATTTTTGGGGTAGCGAGGTCCATCAAAAGTATGTAGAAAGGGTACTAATTGGATGTAGAATTTAATTCCGCATCCAACGAGCTCTCCCGATTGAAATTTAACTAAAAACACAGGGATATATGTCTAAAACACGAACAAAAAAAGTAGTTTTTTCTTTTTTTTTCTCCAAAATTAATAAATATTATTTTATTATTTTCCTTAGGAGGCCCATTTTGAGTTGAAATTTCCTCTAATGTTTCCTACTTTGTTGGTTCTTCTTATATGCTTTCTCCATAACATATCTTGACTCATTTAGTCAACTGTTGTTCCCAGCGTGCACCTGGGCACAACCTAGATCAACACTATTGTAATATACAAGCATAGTATTGAGCATAATACAACAGTAATGAAGTAACAAATATTGGTTTGAATTCTTGCATTTTGTCTGTGTATATGTTTCTATGTGTGTAGTGTATTTCCTTCTTTGCTCATTCTTAATACGCTTCTGCCATAACAGTACGTGATTCATTCAATCGAACTGTTGGGCCCATCGTGTGCATGGGCACAGAGATCACTTTAAATCTTCATACATAACACTTTTACCTAGAACTTGATTGATATTAGTTTTGGACATAGAATTTAACCCTGGACTTATAATGAACTAGGACCTAATTTTTTTACCAAAGGTACTTTGCGATGACTTCTAAGGATCCTAAAGTTTAGTTGTCTAAGACATACCTAAAAGAAAATTATAGTAAAAAATGGTTCTAATACCAAATGTTACGCACCAATTCCCAAAATAACATAAAAATAGAAAGAAAGAGTAACACAATCCCATGAAGATGAAATAAAGATATGAATAAGATGCCTCTTTGAGGGGGTAATTGTTAAGAACCCGTGTCAACCCCCCTCTTTATTTTGTTGGTATATTTTGTTGGACGCATATGCTTTGTAAGTCGTCCAATTAGTATGATGTATTATCCCACATTCATGGGGAGTAAGTAATAGTTGTTAAGTTGTCCAGTTAATAGGTTGCATTATCCCACATTCATGGGGAGTAAGTAATAGTTGTTAAGTTGTCCAGTTAATAGGTTGCATTATCCCACATTCATGTGGAGTAATAGTTGTTTAGATTAGACGTAGTATATAAGTATGTGTTGAGGCTATTGAAAGCATAGAAGAGTTATTTTGTATTGAGCTTACTCAAAAGAGGTTGCCCCCTTGAAGTGGCCCGCGATCAATAAATCTCTTTTGTGCTCCAATATTTCTGTTATATCGTGCATTTTGATTGTTCATTGTAGGAGGTTCTCCACATCTAATATTAGAGCACTTTCTTTGACAAAAGTGGGAATTTTTTTTTCTTTTCAAAAAAAAAAGAGGGCAAAATTGGGCGGTGACTTTCAGATCAATTTCTGAAACTTTTTGCATAGAATCAGAAGAAACAGGTCGCATATCTGAATTTCTCTTTCAAAAACACATAGTTTCAAAAAAAATTCATCTCATTTGGAGTTCTAAAAGTGTAGATATCGCGGATTTAAAATCAACAATTTTTCAGAATTTTGGTGACGGCCGCGAAAATTGCAAAGCGAAAATATTTTGACCGGGTGCCCAGATTTCTATCCTGATTATGTGGGTAGAAGAAGAGTGGTTGTTCTAGTTCCGGAAACAGGCTATAATAGTGATTCTGAGCAATACAAATTGAGTTATGCTCATTTTAAAAGTTTTCGTCTCAAAACCCTAGCTCTAATTATGGGTTTTTGAGTATTGGGTGGAATTTCTGCCACAATTTTTTTGGCACTGTGATTGTTGCAGTAGTTCTTCTTCTTGTAGCAGTATTTTTCATTCGGATCAAGGAATAAACCCCATTCGCTTAATTGTGGGAAGTACTTGGGCATAGCCCTAAAACTCATTGTGAGGAGTACCACAGGAACCCCGAAGTAGCTGGCCATTGAGAGGACCTGCCAAGCGAAAAGGGCAACGACCCCCACCATATTGACTAGATTCCCATCCATGAGGAAAACCAAAGAGTTGTTGTTTTTGGCCAAGCGGTTAGCAGTTTTACTTGCGTCGTGAAGTGAGGGGTACTGCCCCAATACTCAAGCTTGAGACAACCTTGGTGGCCGAGTGACTACCTTTGAACGAATAGGAATCCGATTATATCTGGGGTGCATCTCTATTTACAGTTGATAACGTGCAGAATTTCATAATTGTCATAGATTATTTACTCCATTTCCTGTTGATAAAACACAACTTCTAGCACTGCCATAGATCAGTTCTTCAAAGATATCTTCCATGTTTTTCAGTCATATCTTCCTTGATTTAGCTCTGTTTTCCTTGAAATTTCATTGTCACCCCTGTGCTACCATTCTGCATATTCCTTCATTGAGGCCCTTATCCCCAATTTTGCTTCCTCATGGCCAAAATCCCACACTTGTCAATTTTTAGAATTTGTCATAACTTCTCTGATTCTCACCCAATTGCCTTCAAATTTTTCCACGGTGTTTGTTTTCAATTTTTGCTTCATTGTCCCTCACTGCACATTTTCCAATTCCTTCATCCCACCTCTGAAATTCCCATTTTCTGCTTCTTATCCCTAAAAAAGTGTCCAAAACCCCGTAAAACCCCAATTACCCCCCCAAATTTTTCCCAAATCAAAAATCTCCTTTTCTAAAACCCTCTCCATTTTTGTTTTTCTAGCCACTACCTTACCAAAAAAGAAAAAAAGAAAAAAGAAAAAAAAGAAACTGCTTATGGTTGTTACCCGCGCCCGAGTGAATAAACAAATGGAAGAAGAACTTGCCACCATCAGGTCCAAACTTGAGGATCAAGATAAAAATTTTCTCGGCCTCAATCGTCAGCATTCATCCATGGACAACCGCCGCCAGCCTGATTCTTCTGTAGACACTGAGTTCTCATTGTTTAGCCACTACCATGGGTTGAAGCTAGATTTTCCTCGTTTCAATGGTGATGATCCGACTGGATGGATTTATATGGCAAAACAATATTTCAGTCTACATAACACTTTTGATTTCAATAAAGTCCCCCTTACATGCTTTCATTTGGAACATGAAGCACTTCAATGGCTTCATTGGTACATCAAGGCTCATGCCGAGCCAAACTGGACAGATTTTTCTCAACTCCTCTCACAACGATTTGGTCCTAGTTCTTTTGATGACTTCACAGGAGCACTCACCAAAATTTGCCAAACTGGTACTGTGCGGGAATATCAGACAGAATTTGAGAAACTCGCCAATTAGACCAAGGGATTGCCTGATGCATTATACCTTAGTTGTTTTATCAGTGGTATGAAGGATCCAATACGCTCTGAGGTTAAAACGTTCTACCCCCACACAATGATGGAAGCCCTCGGGTTGGCTAAGCTAATAGAGGACAAGATCCGGGGTCAACAACACTCCAAATCCACTCTTGTTCCATTGAGACCCATGGTTCCTCAAAGAACCCAAAATCTGCCAACTCCTAGAACCACTCCTATCAAGCATTTGTCTGAAGCAGAGATGCGGGAATGTCGGGAAAAAGGGATTTTTTATAATTGTGACGAGAAATTCACCTGGGGACATAGATGTGTTGAGCAAAAGCTCTATCTCTTGGACGTGGATTCTCCACCTACAGTTGAAATTTGTGAAGCTGATCAGGATCCAGTAGACACTCAGGTCGACATTCAACAACCACCTGTTGACCCTCATTCTCATGACGAACACCCCAAGATATCTCTCCGCACATTAGTCAGAGTCACCGCCCCACAAACCATGCAGGTCAATGGTTTCTTCAAGAAGATTCCTCTTACACTACTCATTGATTCTGGTAGCACCCATAACTTCATTGACCCTCAGATTTCCAAACAAGCTGATAGTTTTGTCCATCCTTGCTCCATCTTTAAAGTCATAGTTGCCAATGAGAGCACCTTACCTTGCAAAGGTAAGTGCCGTAATGTGTGTATCTCTATTGGAGATTATAACTTGTGCTCTAACATGTTTTCCATGCCTCTAGGAGGATGTGATGTGATTTTGGGAACTCAATGGTTACGCACACTTGGACCCATCTTATGGGATTTTGCTAAACTATGGATGCAATTTTCAATCAATGGGAACAAACACAAATTCAATGGATTACAACCAGGTTCTCTCAGCATCATCAGTTCCCATCACATGGAAAAGCTCCTTAAGATGAATTCACATGGTGTCATTGCTCAGCTCCATTTCATTCAGATGCAACCTTCAGCAGTCTCAACTACTCCCTTGGATCTTCCACTCCGATGCACCTTTCAGATGCCTTATTTTTCCAAGATCTTCACTCTTGAGAGTGATGCTTACGACAATGGACTTGGGGTTTTCCTCTTTCAAGATGAACATCCCATTGCCTTGACCGAAAAATGCAATTCTGGAATTAATTTATCCACCTCTACATATGAGAAGGAAATGATGACTATTTTGCACACAGTACAGAAGTGGTGGCCATCCCTCTTAGAGAATCCTTTCGACATCAAGAATGATCACCAGACTTTGAAATATTTCCTAGAACAATGGGTCTCATCCCCAACACAACAGAAATGGGTTATCAAACTCAGGGATTATGACTATAAGAAGGGATCAGGACAATCTTGCGGTATATGCTCTTTTCCACACATTTGATGCCCATGTTTCTCTTTCAGTTATTTCTATGCCTCTTTCAACTTGGTTACACTCTCTTCAGCAAGGCTATATCAATGAATCCCCATTATCTGAAGGCATCCAACAGTTGGCCAGTAACCCTTATGTGGTATCGTATTCCTCTTGAGATGGATTTTCTTTGAGATACAAGGGTTGTCTGGTTCTTCCCTAGAGCATAGACCTTAAACATGCGGTCTTTTATGAACTCCATGCTTCTCCATCGGTAGTGCACTCCGGGTTCATCAAAACATATGAGTTGGTGTGCCATAACTTCTTTTGGAAGGGGGTGCAACACGAAATTCAACATATGGTTTCCGAATGTGTTCCTTGTCAGCACCATAAGGGTGAAACTACACTCCATCCATATATCACCTCTTGAATCGCACAAATTTTCATGGCCTAGATATTCCTTCTTCATGGAATCCCTTATTCCATTGTCCCTAACCACAACACAACTTTCACAAGTCATTTTCACCTCCCTGACACCAACTGCATATGAGTTCAGTTTATGACCCACCCATAGAGGGTCCGATTACAGTCGTCAACAAATATTGGGAACCTTATCTTCATTGTTTCACCTCTGAAGAACAACATCAGTGGGAAAAGTGGCTCCCTCTCATTGAATGGTGGTACAATAATTCCTATCATACTGCATCTAAAATGACTCCATATGAAGCAGTTTATGGTCATGCTTCTCCAGTACTCCTCCCATCCACCCCCAACAGTTCACCAGTCCAGGAAATATACATGGTTGTTCGAAATCGACATCAGATTCTTCACCTCCTGCAGGACAATATTCACCTAACAAGAGCCCGCATGAAACAATAGGCTGATCAACACCATTCTCAGTGCACTTTTCAAGTTGGTGATATGGTTTTTATTTGTCTGCAGTGTTACAAGCAATCCTCCGTGAAAGACAAAGGGCATCAAACACTCGCTCCAAAGATCTCTGGCCCATATCTAGTTCTGCAAAAGATTGGGTATGTTGCTTATAAATCGACACTTCCTCCTTCTCGCATTCAGTAAGTGATCGACGCCAACATCAGCACACAAATTGTTTTACCAGAATGGGATAATGAAGGATCCATCATTTCGAAGTCGGAGGCCATCCTAAATAAGCGCACTCATCAGCTTCTCTCTCAGTCCATCACAAAGGTCTTCAATTCAGTGGGCCAGCATACAACCAGAGGATGCTACATGGGAACCTCTCCTTTAGATTCAGTAGTTGTTTCCACATCTAAAGCTTTGAGGACAAAGCTTTTTCTAAGAGGGAGGGGATGTTAAGAACCCGTGTCAACCCCCCTCTTTATTTTGTTGGTATATTTTGTCGGACGCATATGCTTTGTAAGTCATCCAATTAGTATGATGTATTATCCCACATTCATGGGGAGTAAGTAATAGTTGTTAAGTTGTGCAGTTAATAGGTTGCATTATCCCACATTCATGTGGAGTAATAGTTGTTTAGATTAGACTTAGTATATAAGTATGTGTTGAGGCTATTGAAAGCATCGAAGAGTTATTTTTTATTGAGCTTGCTCAAAGGAGGTTGCCCCCTCGAAGTGGCCCGTGATCAATAAAATCTCTTTTGTGTTCCAATATTTATGTTATATCGTGCATTTTGATTTTTCATTGTAGGAGGTTCTCCACAGTAATATCCTTATACAATGTATCAAATGCACAAGACAATACAAGATGAATTTAAAACTAGATATCCTTGATACATATAGGAGACAAAGGGTACAATTACAATCAAGGTCCTATCCAAACATACAATGACAATTAAGGGTTTGGCCACACAATAAAGACAATACTAATATAATTCTAGAAATGTAATATCACAATATATAAGGATTAACATCTCGTCACTCATGGCTCCATGCATGTATAAAAATCACCCTTCATAGTCATAGGCCTTTACATTTTTTTCCCAATTATCTCATAGCCAAAATTGTTTTGGTTGACAATGAAGTTGTAGATGCCTAGTTATACTACACCATCATCCTCGATCATAGTTAAATGCATGAAATGAAACTTATTTCATCTACCATTTTTCATATCATGATGTTCCCATACAATGGTAAAGGAATAACATTGGATTAAATTACATACCATGATACCAATCCCCCTTTCAACCCTGATAATTTTTTATCGAGTATCAAAGGAAACCTATCTATGCCTTCATTCACTAAAGTTAGTCTAGAATCTTCAAAAATATCTCTTTGATTGGTATCTTTTTAGGACCACCACCCCACATCCCTAAATAGGGAACATCTCAAATGTGTACAATCACATATAAAAACTCTTCCTCATATCCAAAGAGTCAATATAACTCTACTTTAGCCAACCATGGGTGGGAGCTATTATTCACTAGATAATTTTCCTATTTCATCCCCCTAGACTTGTAGGAACCCTTATCATGGAAACTCTCAACCTTTCAAGGATTACTATAGGTCTCTTGGTTTGATACCTAACACCACCTACCCCACCTCCTACCCTCCAAGTGGTTTTAACACCTATCCATCATGTTAGTATTTCCAATTTCCCCCTCCTATTGTTAGTCAAGAACCCACCCATTCCCACCTGCTTCCTCCAAACATGAACAAGGTTAGGAAAAAACATAATAAAATTAGGGGCGTTGTCCCTCTAGAGTTTATCGTTTCTATTACATCCACCACACCAAAGAAGGACCAAATACATTTTAATATTTATGATATCTACAATCACGCTACCCACCAACGTCTAGAACTTCCTCTCCTAAAAATTTGTATTCATGTTTAGGAGGAGAGTAGTAATAAAACCATCTTTGTGATTCAGATTACTCTTCCAAATTATACTAAGTAGTGCATCAAGACATTGTGTACTAATTTTTCTTGTGCATATTGTGGCATATATGGCCATTATTCACATCATATTGTGTAACTCCATTTGTTTCAAGCAACCTTGGAAAAAATATACATGGGGATAGTTGAACAATAGGTCACATTGATCAAAGAGTTAGTTCCCCCCAAAAAATTAATGAAGGAATAGTGTCCATCTACTTCACTTCTTCCTTGATTGGATCATCATGTTTTGAACTCTTATTAGAATAACATAACATCAATCCTTATAAGACATACCTCACCAACCTCGTCATCTCCTATGACATTTTATCTTTACAACCTTTCTACCCCCATTTTTTATAGCAATGAATAAAATTCTTGAATCTTTAGATAAATATAACTACTCATGGGATGACATGCACCATCATGTGTGTTTTCTTCCTATGGATGCAACCACATCATCAATATAACCTTATTACTAATTCTCCATTGAATGAAAGAATTTTACACCATTTTACATGTCAATTGGATAAAAAATACTATTCCCACCTCAAATACATTTGAGGAGGGAAACATGGCCAATATATCCCCCACTATTCAAGGGGATATCCTAGTTAATATTGGTGTCACTTAACACATTTTTCTTGATGCTTCCTACACCTATGATGAGGTTGCAAGCTAGAAACCTTTATTCCAAGAATTGTTTTGTGTCTCCACATGGTCTGATATAGATATCGTGCAAAAAAAAAAAATCTTATACATCCTTTCAAAGCTTTGTTCATTAAAGTCGAGATCAATAAAATTTGGACTATGTGTTTCATTTATCCAATTACATATACCACATGGGTATCAAATATAGTTTTCATCAACAAAAATAAAAGAACCATCCAAGTCTATAATGAATTTAGATATCTAAATAAATCCTGTCCCAATGACAACTACCCAACAACTTTCATCAACCAACTAATCAATACTTTTGCAATCCACAAAGTCCTCTCTTTCATTGATGGATTCTCAAGGTACAACCATATCCAAATTCATCCTCAAGACTTGTATAATATTGTCCTTACCACGCCTTGGGGAACCTTTTCATATCAAATCCTTCCTTTCAGACTAAAAAATGTTGAGGTGACATTCTGGAAATCCATACCATATTGTTTCCATGATATGGGGGATATTAGCCTTTGATATTTGGATGACCTCACATCTCATCCAAACAAATGGTTACAAAACTTCAAACATCTTTGTAAAGTGTTTTCAATGTCATTGATACAACATTCATTTAAAAATTATTAAGTGTGTATTTTTCATACCTATTGGTCAACTACTAGGATTCATTGTTCCTAAACAAGGGATAACTGTGGATCCTTTGTATTTTCAATCTATCCTTGAACTACCCTCACCTAATACTTTGGACTAGTTGCACAACCTTCAAGGAAATGGAAAATTTATTGCATCATTTTATCCCATGCTATTCTATGTGCATTCATGGATTTTTATATTGTTACATTGTAACATCCCCTTAGTTTGGGATGAGAAGGATTGGAGTTCCTTTGATACCCTAAAACATACTCTTACTTTTCCACCATTAATTAGTCCTCTTGATTTTGAGAAGGATTACATCGTCTATATTTTAACATCTCTCTCTATTGTGTGGGAGTATTAATCCAAAAAGGTGAAGAACTTATGGCACATGTGATTTACTATATAATAATTTGTCTAAACCTATGTTATATTATAACCGCAATGAGAATCTTAACTAAGTATTCATGTTTTTTACAAAACTTGCATCATTATATTCTTACCCACAAAACCAAAGTCATCATAAACTCAAACCCTATAATGTTTCTCTTGAGTAGGTGTGTTACCAATGGAAAACTCACCCATTGGATCCTCATCATCCAAGAATACGATATTGAATGTGCTGCTCCTAAGATTAAGAAATATTTTTCATTGGTTGAATTTATTTCATACCTTCCCATTGGAGTGGTTGATCCCCTATCAATGATGATATATCAAACAAACATTAGTTCACCCCCTTCTATTGATCCTCAGTATGGGGACATTCTTGTTTATTTATGCATTTAAAAATTTCACCCTCATCTCTGCATCATGATCAACATCATATCCATCATTAATCCCCTAGATACCTTGTTATTTATACCATTGAGGAGTTAACACCATTCTCTATTGATGTCTCACATTTGAAGAGGTTAAATAGGTATTAAAATACTATCATAGTGGTGGTTAAAAAGGACACCTTTACCACGCAACCATTTCCTAGAAAATTGTTTGCATCAATTACTTTTGGACCACTTTTTTTTATTACATACATGCAATTAAATCCTACTAAAATTTCCAAATGTTTTCCCCTAAGGCCAAGACCCTTCCAACCCCGTTGCACCTCATCATCTATGTTGTTCCATTCTATAAATGAGCCTTCAATTTTATGGAATGAAAACCTATGATGACCTAAGGTCATAAATAGATTATTGTGGTCATTGACTATTTAACCAAATGGGCCAAGACCATGCCAACATATAATAACACCATGGCCACAAGGGAACATTTTTATGTAACCATGTTATCACTCGATTTGGTGTTCTTAAACAATTGGTATCGAATAAAAAATACCATTTTGAATTCTTTGTCTAGGAATATCTCAAGTAGCATCCATCTCAAATTTGAGCACTAATTCTCATCCTCATATTATCTACAAGGGAATGGCCAAGCTAAGGCCATCAATAATATTCTCAAAACCATGCTCTAGTGGATGATTTATAAGCACAAATCTATATGGAATCTTATGCTTTTTCTCGCCTTGTGATCCTATAAAAAATAGAGTAAGATAGACATCGGTTTTACCCCACTCCATCTCATGCATGGAGTAGAGGCACTTTCACCTATTGAGTTTTAAATCCACTTCCTCCATTTAGCTATCCATATTTTACTCAACACCTCTTCCTTGCAACCAAGACTTATAGCATTGATCCATGTATCATTTCAAAGTAGATTTAAGTTACGGTCTTCAAAGTGAAAATAAAATCTTACAAGATGAAGGACCTCGTCAACAGCTTTCCAACAACGTTCGTTTCATGTGAAATAACCTCCATATGAAGAAGTTGTCAGCATTTGAAGTTTCGACAATGAAGGTTAAAAATGGTAAAAATATATATATGGTTTGGAAAAAAAATTGGTAAAGGTTGGTATCAAAATATCGGTTAGAGGTTAGAGTCTATGGGATTTGAACCCTAGACCTCCAAGTACTCATAGCATTCAGAATATCCTGCAAACCAAATCCTCCATGTGTGTTCCTTATTAGGGATATGGCATAAATATTGATGGTTTAAAAGTTTTAATTTTAAAAATAAAATGGGGAGAGATTAAGGGCATAGCCCTCAACCCCATGCCAACACTTTGGATTATATTATACGTTATAAACCATATCCAAATCATATCTGAACCATATCCGAATTACCACTTAACAAACCTTATGATATCATACCATACCATATCCTCATACCATACCACATCCTTATCGTGGCTAATGCATAAGGAAATGTTTGGAATTGTAAACAACATGGAACCTTATCCTTAATTAACGCGATATCTTATCATAACAAACAAGCCAAAGCACCACCATATAGCCATAGGATACCATAACTTTCCAAGTGTTATGTTTTAACAAACTTTCCACCCTTCAAAACTTTAGATAAATCATATTGTAAGGTTTTATTCAAAACACGAGAAGGAGAGATAGCCTCCGCAAATGAAGGGAAAAAACGTGCTTGAGGCAGGCATTAGGCTAATGATGAAGGATTTGGTTTGAAACTGGGTGCATCCTAGGGCGTTCGAGGTTCTATTTCAAATCACACCACAAATACATTGTCAGATACGAAATCGTCCCTATTGGTTTGACCCCGGGACCTTTGCCCCATACTCCCATGCCTTTACCAACACGCTACCAAGGTGAGCCATGATAAGTATTGGCAGGATTCGCTTAAGACTTGGCATAGAGGATGGGGCGTCCAAATGGGTGTGTGGGCGCACGACCCGCGACCCTAAACTGCATTATTTTAACCTATTAAAATCATGTTTTGGCAGCAAAGAGGAGGTACAGAGTATGACATGGAATTCAGAACTTAGCACAAGAGTATGCATAGTTTTCAATATAGAATGTGGGTACAAATCCTGAGATAGTACAAGAATTAATATGTATGGTTCTCGATGCAGGAAAAGTACAGTCAGTATAGGCAGGGCAGAGGGTGTTCTCGTTTTGCGTGCTAGAGGAGGTCTTAGGAAAACATATTCGAATTTATACTCATTTTTCTTAGAATTTCGTAAGGCATTAAATGGTGTTGTTTATTTATGTTTCTGACAGACATAATTATGAAGAGTTCCCAAAACAATGAATTGTAAGATTTTGAAGACTTAATAGATCGACCTTCCCATTGGAAGTGGCCCAGAGACGTAGCCTAGGAGGGGTGAACTCCGTTATCATCTTTGTCTTCTATTTCTAGTTTGCATATGTGTTTTTTATTTGCTTTGTGATTGATTTCAATCATTTAAAAGTTCTATTGTTAAGCCTGTTTTATGACTAATTAACATGCAAATTCAAATGCAATTTAATGGTTAAAAGATCCTAAAATTTTAGATCAAGTTTGGTATTAGAGAAAGATAATTGTTGCATTGTGATTTTATGTTAACAAGATCCAAGATTCAGTGTGGTGAAGGAGAACTTGAAGAGTTTGATCTAGATATTGGTTCAAGAATAGGGAAAATGTCTTCACCAAAAGGAGAAAAAACAGTTTTTTCTATCCCATCTGAAGGAGACTTTCTGAAAGCTTTCATGAGAATGCAAACTATGGTAGAGGACATCTATCAAGATCGAAAGAAAGGTGAAAAAGGAGGTCCATCTCATGCGGAAGGTAAAAAATAAGTAGGGGGTGAGGAATCTCTTAAATATCCACCATATTCTCCTTCTTATATCGATGGTTCTTTCTCTTTACATTCTCTATTTGAAAAGCGAAAAGAAGAAATTGACCTTAATGTGCCTCAATTAAAGCCAGATATTAAGTTTGAATTATCTATGTATAATGGAGAGCTTAATGCTGAACAATTGGAAAATTGGATCCATCAAATTGAAGTTTATTGTAGGATTCAAAAATTTACTAAAGATGACATCAAGATTCAGTTGGATTTTCTCCGACTTGGAGGGACTACTCTCATCTGCTGGGAGAGAAGATCTCAAGAGGATCTTTCACAAAAAGGAAAAATCATCTCCTCTTGGTATGAGTTCATTTCAACACTGAAAAAACAATTATATCCATTAGGGTATATACAAAAAGCTATGACGGATTCACAGAATCTGAGGCAACGTAAGGGACAAAGTGTGCAAGATTACACATAAGAATTTCAGAAAAGAGAATTGGTACTTGTTATACCTCTCTACACCAAGGAAAATATTCTCAAATATATAGAAGGATTGCATAGTTATTTACATCATATGATATTGATGTTTAATTTGACTAACCTTGATTAGGTGTATGTTCAAGCAACTCAGATAGAGATGAAAGGGAAGAGTGTTCATGATGTTCCTTCAGCTGAATCTAGCCAGATGAAAGAAGGCAAGGAAAAAGGGAAAGGAAATCATGCAACTACAATGAAGAAAGAGGAAGATAGGCCTACATGATCACATTGTAAAAATAAATAGCACAAAGAAGCAAAGTGTTGCAAGCTACATCCAGAAATGAAACTGAAGTGGTTTAAGGATCAGAAAGGGAAGCAAACAACCATGGTTGTCATTGAGGACCTCAGATCAGATTCCAAGGATGAAATAAAGATAACAATCATAGGTGTGAAAGGTAAAACTATTGTTAGTAATGATTCTAACATTGGTTCTTCATGTGCTTCTACTTCTAAAGACCATGGCAATTCTAGGGATAAAGAGAGGAATGCATTGTTTCGTATAAAGATGATTACGAAACAAACTAAAATCAACTAACTCATAGATAGTGGATCCCAAGCTAATTTCATTTTAGAAGAATTAGTTAATCAATTGGGATCTAAACTTTGCAATAACATCTAAGTTTAAAGATGAGGTTGAATTTGTTAGGATATTTAGACACTTAGGAGTTAGTTAAGATCAACTTGTGTAATATATTCGTTAGGTAAAAGTGTATTTCTTTAGTATGCATTAGTATGCATTTGTAAATATTCTAATCCAACGATATGTTCTAGACATAGAGTGATCCGATGGTTCAACTTCTCTTAGATCATACCTACCATTGATCCGTGGCTTAATTCCCAATTGGTCTATGATCTCTATTTAAAGAGCATACAGGTTCCTTGGCTAGTTGATCGATTATGAGAAGCTCATGTAACTTTCTTTCTTTTGCATAATAAATTGCTCCAAGTATCTATTTGGCTGGGGTCGTGGACGGTTTCCCTCTCAAGGGTTTTAACCACGTGACAAACATTGCTGTGTTGATCTGTGATATATTTGTGTGAAGCGGTATCTGAAGGTGTTTGGTCTTTTGGGAGTACCCTGTGTACCTGAACATGGTATCAAAGCTTTTATGAAGAGCCGCTTTTGGTTTTGATCTAGATCTGGAACTGGTGTTGCCAAAATTTTTAAAGGGTTTATGGTTCTATATTTTCTATGCATTTTTGGTCTATGGGAACTATTCCATTGCGTCCGGAGCGCTGTTTCCATTGGGAAATAGTCTTTGTTTCACCGAAAACCGTTTCCGTTTTCTCTAGGAACACCCATTTCGGCAAATCTGAAGGTATAATGTTATAGTGACCGATTTGTTTTTTTAAATCTCTCATATTTTATCAGTTTATTATTAGATATTTTATTTTATAGTCTCAGACTGTTGTTTTCCTTGACTGCGTATGCTCTTTGCCATGCACCTTGCGCGATCGTGGTGAATCAGAAACAGTAAGGGAAAGTTTTTTTTCTTGTCTTCTCGTCTACGTATGCTCTTTGCTGTGCACTTTGTGTGATCATGGCAAATCAGAAACAACGAGAAAACTTGAAAACGTACACTTTCCGGGTAAGCTAACCAAGATCTAACCCCATTGTGTGGAAAAAGTTTTATTTGTTTTTGTTTTTCGTTTTTTTTTGTGATTTGCAGGAAAAGAAAGCAAGCACAGAAAACGAGAGAGAAGAGTTAAAAAAAAAAAAAAAAAAAACCTTCCTCTTTCCATA
>LPNX010293281.1:465358-525704 GCA_001517045.1 Pseudotsuga menziesii
AACTGCATATTTTTTCGAGCTCTTTGCATCAAGACAGTTAGTTTCTGTTCTTTCAGCCATTATTTTACAGTATGGCCGCCCCTTGTGATATTATACTTACAAGTTCTAACTATTTCTCATGGAAATCTCGTATGGAGGATGTTCTACGAAGTAGGGGACTTTTCAGGATAACCTTAGGGAAAGAAACATAACCCACTGATGATGATAAGAAAATTAAATGGGCAAATATATGTGATGAAGCTCGTGGATTCATTGGGATGTCAATCTCTACTGATTTGCGATTCCACATATCTGGCATTGATGAACCTGATAAAGCTTGGGAAAAGTTGGAATCTGTGTTTGGTAAACACAATGAAATTCAGGGTCATCAACTTGAGAATGAGTTGCTTTCCTTGAATCCAAATGATTTTTCATGCATTCAAGACTATTTATCTAAGTATAAAACTCTTAGACTCTTATGTGCAGAATGCAAGATTAAGAAAGAAGATAAACAATGTATTTATCATATTCTTTCCAAACCCTGACCTGCATATTCTGTTTTTGTATCTACATTCTACTCCATGAAAGAATCCTTGACTGCAGCTAGCTATCAAGAGCCTAGCCTTGAATCCTTTTGTGATTCCTTAATTAGAGAGCAAGATAAGCTCATTCATCTTGGAATAATTAACAATGCAGATACATCTGGGAAAGCCTTATTGTCCCAACAGAAAGAAAACTCCAAGCCTCCCAAGAAACAGAATTTTCGCAATAATAAGCCAAACAACAAGGGTCCCAAACCCTCCCAGTCAGCTCCTCCTTTAAAAAATGACAAAAAATCCAAACAAAAAGGAAAGAAGACTGAGCGTCATTGCAATTTTTGTGGGAAAGATAATTATGATGAATCTAAATGTTTTAAGAAGATGGAAGCCTTGGAAGCAGCAATGAAGAAGCACCACATCAGCCTACATTCGTCTTCAGAATCTACCTTTCATGGACATGCACTTTGTGCTTCTGGTTACTCTTATACTGCATCTTCTTCTTTTACTTCAAATGAATGGCTCATTGATTCTGGAGCATCTTATCATATGGCTAAGGATCAAGCCATCTTTTCTACTATGCATGAATGTAACACCAAACAAATATTTGTTGGTGATGATAGATCTCTAAGTGTTGTAGGATCTGGAACAGTTCCAGTAGAAAATGGTCATTTTAGTGATGTACTATGTGTTCCAAAAATTTCCTGCAATTTGTTATCAGTCTATCAAATCACTCATTCGGGTGAAGGTAAAACTGTGACGTTTACACCTCACCAAGTTGTAATCAAGGATTTTAAAAATCCTCAAAATGTCCTTGCTACTGGAACTGTTGATGTTATTACCAGGTTGTACAAATTTAACAACTTTGGGTGATCACCTTTTCCTTCAGTTTTTGTTGCTCACAGTGATAACTTGAACAAACTCTGGCATGAGCGATTTGGTCACTTAAATTATCGCTCATTGCAACAACTATGTAAAGACAATATGGTGACTGGTCTTCCGTTGGTATCTTGCAAGGATGGTGTTTGTTTCGGTTGTGCACTTGGAAAACATCATCGGGATAGTTTTGACAAACATGCCTCTTGGCACGCCTCGGTTCCCTTGGAACTTGTGCATAGTGACTTGTATGACCCTCTTCCATCTACTTCCTTTTTTGGTTTCAAATATTTCTTAACTTTCATTGATGACTACTCCAGACGCACTTGGGTTTACTTCCTAAAACTTAAGAGTGAAGTATTTAACATGTTCTTGGCCTACAAGGCCCTTGTTGAAAAACAATCTGGTCATCAAATTATTAAGTTAAGATCTGACAATGGAGGAGAATATGTTAACAACAAGTTCACTACTTTTTGCACTAAACAAGGAATCCAACAACAACACACTGTTCCATATACACCACAACAAAATGGTGTAGCTGAATGGAAGAATCGCACTTTAAAAGAAATCGATAATTGTATGATCCAATCTAAGGGACTAAGTCTTCAATACTGGGCTGAGGCCATAAATTGTGAAAATTACATAGTTAATTGCACACCCACTAAAGTTTTACAAGGTATAACACCGGAAGAAGCATGGAGTAAAATTAAACCAGATGTAAGTCACTTTCGTGTGTTTGGTTGTGAAGCATGGGCTCACATTCTGGATGAAAAACGGAAGGCATTGCAGCCTAAAAGTGAAAAGTGCATATTTGTTGGATATTCTGAAGATGTAAAAGGTTATAGACTTCTTCAACCACATTCTCATGATATAATCATTAGAAGAGATGTTAAATTTGATGAAAATCTCTTGGCCTGTGAGCTTAACTTGGCGGGTGTGCCATCTTTGGCCTGCGAGCCTGATTCAACGATTGTGCCTTATTCTTCTTCTTCCACCTTCCTTGATAGGTTTCCAACTCCAGTTTCTGATGATGATAGTGAGGATGAAAATCCACCTCCGCCTGCTCATGTTCCTCCAATTGCACCAGCACGAATACTTCCTCGATGGGTCCATTCAACATGTGAAGCAGCTAGTGATCTTGCAAGTGATCCTAGAGATCAACGTCGAACACATTCTCAGTTTCAGTGATCCTCTTCTCTTTTGGCTCAAGTTTCTGAGAATCATGATCCAGAAACTTTTGCAGAAGCTTTAGGAAATCCAAATTGGGATGCAGCTATGATTGAAGAATATCGTTCCTTAATGGCGAACGATACTTGGGATCTTGTTCCTCTTCCAAAAGGAAGAAAACTTGTCAGATGTAAATGGGTCTACAGAACTAAGTATGCATCAGATGGAAGTGTTGAAATACTTAAGGCAAGGTTAGTTGCCAAAGGTTTTTCTCAAGTTGAAGGGATTGACTACAATGAAACCTTTGCCCCTGTAGCAAAAATGAACTCCATCCGCCTTGTTTTTTCCCTTGTAGCCTTACATAACTGGGAAGTCCATCAAATGGATGTCAAGTATGCCTTCTTACATGGTGATTTACATGAGAAAATTTACATGGAACAACCTCCTGGATATGTTCAGAATAACTCTAGTCTTGTTTGTCTCCTTAAGAAATCCTTATATGGCCTTAAGCAAGCTCCTAGAGCTTGGTATGCCAAAATGGATAGCTTTCTCCTTGACACTGGTTTTTCTAGATGCCATTCTAACCCCAATGTCTATACCAAGAAAATAGGAAACCATCTCATCATACTTGTTCTTTATGTTGATGATCTTATCCTTACTAGTAATGACCCTAACCTTATAACCCATGTGAAATCCAGTCTTAAGCAAAATTTTGAAATGTCAGACTTAGGAAATTTGCATTATTTTCTTGGTCTCCAAGTCTTGCAAACCAAAGAAGGAATCTTTCTTTCCCAGTGTAAGTATGCTTGTGACCTTCTTTGTCGCTTCCATATGGAATATTGTAAACCAGCCCCTTATCCCTTCCAGTCTAGAGTCAAACTTTCTACCACTTGTACTTCCCCTGAAGTAGATGCCACCTTGTATTGTTAGCTTGTTGGTAGTCTTTTATACTTGACTCATTCCCGTCCTGACCTTTCCTTTTCCATTGGTCGTGTTGCCCATTATATTCAAACTCCTCATGAAAGTCACTAGAAAGCAGCAAAAAGAATACTTCGATATATTCGAGGTACAATTTAGTTTGGGATTCATTACAGTACAAGGGGGAAACCTTTGTTGGTTGGTTTCACTGATTCAGATTGGGCCAGTGATCCTGATGATCGAAATTCTACTGCAGGTTATGTTTTTAGTCTGGGATCTAGACCTGTCACTTGGGCTTGTAAGAAACAACAAGCTCTTGCTCTTTCTTCAGCAGAAGCAGAATATCGAGCCGCAGTTAATGCCAGTCAGGAAGCTTTATGGCTTCGACAGATCCTTTCAGAGTTTGGATTTGAGCAGCAGCAGCCTACCCCACTTTGGTGGGACAATCAAAGTGCCATCAAGCTTACCAAAGATCCAGTTCTACATCAGCGCAACAAACACATTGAGCTACACATGCACTTCATCATAAATCTTGTTCATGATCATGTTATTGAAGTGCTCTATTTCCCTACAGATGATCAAGTTGCAGACATATTCACCAAGTCTCTTATAGAAGCGAAGTTTTCTAAACTTCGGTCTATGTTAGGAGTTCAGGAATGTGTCCTTAAGGGGGGATAGGCTCTAATGCCTCCTTCCTTCTCCTAATAGTGTCACTTTTGTAAATCCTTCAATCATATCCCAAGTTGTTCTTAAGGGGGGATGTTAGGATATTTAGACACTTAGGAGTTAGTTAAGATCAACTTGTGTAATATATCCGTTAGGTAAAAGTGTGTTTCTTTAGTATGCATTAGTATGCATTTTTAAATATTCTAATCCGACGGTCACGATATGTTCTAGACATAGAGTGATCCGATGGTTCAACTTCTCTTAAATCATACCTACCATTGATCCGTGGCTTAACACCCGATTGGTCTATGATCTCTATCTAAAGAGCATAGAGGGTCCTTGGCTAGTTGATCGATTATGAGAAGCTCATGTAACTTTCTTTATTTTGCATAGTAAATTGCTCCAAGTAGCTATTTGGCTGGGGCCGTGGACTGTTTCCCTCTCGAGGGTTTTAACCACGTGACAAACATTGGTGTGTTGATCTGTGATCTATTTGTGTGAAGCGGTATCTGAAGGTGTTCGATCTTTTGGGAGTACCCTGTGTACCCGAACATAATTTGATGTTGTCCCACTAGATATCTGTGGAATTGTGTTGGATAGTCTGTACTTATATGATCACAAATCAATATTCTATAAAGAACATAGTCAATATCACTTGTTTAAAGAAGTAATTAAGTACATAGTGCATTCGCATACATTTAAAAATGACAAATCATTGGGCACTACATAACAATTAAAAAGGGTTGTTAATGCAAGTCACAATTTGACACTTATATCTATGCAATGTCAGGAAAAAAATAATCCCAAGCGTAAAAGGGAAGTGTCATTGCACTACAATACACCTGTTATGATTAATAGAGTTTCGATGGTCAAAAGTCAGCATGATCTACGTACAATCTCTTTCAAATGTTTAATGTTGGTATTCATCTTATTACTGATCAACAATATATGGTTTGTCCCTACAGTATTAAATGAAGTTTTTGTGGAAAAAGGGATTAGTGTACTTAACAATATAAATGCAGTGTTGATTGTTTTTTATGCTGAGTCAAATGTACAGGTTCTAGGAAGAATGGATAGGTGATACAAAACAAGTAAGATGAACATGTCCTCACTTATTTTCTGAATGATTTCATGCTTTTTATGGCAAAAAAGATTCCCAGTGGGAAGGTTTGATTCAAGTGTATTGTCTCAAAGTATATCTAAGTTACAGTCTTCAAAGTGAAAATAAAATATTACAAGATGAAAGAGCTTGTCGACAACTTTCTAGTGATGTTCGTTTCATGTAAAACAACTTCCATATGAAGAGGTTTTCAGCATTTGAAGTTTAGACAATGAAGGTTAAAAATGGTAAAAATATATATATGATTTGGAAAAAAATTTGGTAAAGGTTGGTATGAAAATATTTGTTAGAGGTTAGAGTCTATGGAATTTGAGCCCTAGACTTACAAGTCCTCAAAGCATTCACAATGTCCTGCAAACCAAATCCTCCATGTGTGTTCCTTGTTAGGGATATGGCATAAATATTCATGGTTTAAAAGTTTTAAATTTTAAAAATAAAATGGAGAGGGGTGAAGGGAATACACCTTGACCCGATTCCAACACCGAGGCCCCATTTTGGATTATATTATATATTATAAACCATATCCAAATTTCCACTTAACAAACCTTATGATATCATACCATACCATATCCTAATCGTGGCTAATGCATAACGAAATATTTGGAACCTTAAACAACGTGGAACCTTATCTTTAATCAACGCCATATCATAATCATAAAATACAAGCCAATGCACCACCATATAACCATATAGTCCAAGCGCTATGTACTAACAAACTTGCCATTGTTCAGAACTTTAGATAAACCATATTGTAACGTGTTATTCAAAACGTGTAAAGGGGAGAGACCCACGGGTTTGACCCCGAGACCTATACCCCATAATCCCACACCTTTACCAACACGCTGCCAAGGTGAGTCATCACAAGCATTGGAAGGATTCACTTAATACTTGGTGCAGAAGATGGGGGCTCCAAATGGGCGCATGGCCCCACGGCCCACAATCCCAAACTGCATTATAAAATTCATGTTTTGGATGCGAAGAGGAGGTACCGAGTACGGCAAGGAATTCATAAGTCAACACAAGCATTTGCACAATTTTCGAGACAGAACGTGTGCACATATATCGAGAGAATACAGGCATTAATATGCACGATTCTAGAGGTGAGAAAAGTACAGTCAGTATAGGGAGGGTAGAGGGTGTTCTTGTTTTTCACACCAGAGGAGGTCTCAGGAAAATATATTTGAGTTTATACTTGTTTTTCTCAGAATTTCGCAAGGAGTTCAGTGGTGCTGTTTATTTATACTTTTGATAGATAGAATAATTAAGTGTTCTCAGAACACTCAATTGCAATCTTTTGAAGACTTAATAGATCGGCCTTCCCATTCGAAGTGGCTCGGAGTCATAGCCAAGGAGGGGTGAACTATGTTATCTCTTGTGTCTTCTATTTCTAGTTTGCATATGTGTTTTTATTTGCTTTTGTGATTGATTTAAAGCATTTAAAATTTATGTTGTTAACACAAGGGGTTGACTAGTGAAGTAATATTATATCACGTCCATTCATATTGGGAGTTTGAATACTCCTAAGAACCTCAAAATTATATTTCTTGATATTAAGGGATCAAGGGGTTTTTTTAATTTGAAATAGTAATATAAATATTAGGGGTTATTTTATTTGGGTAGTTTGAATAATAACATTCAAATCATGGGATGGATTCATATATATAGCTTCTTCTTCATATATTTGGAGGTCACATGTAGAGACCTATCTTCCCAATAATTCCTTTGATATCTCACACAAGGTTAAGCCTTATCGGATTCCTCATCGAATCAGGATCGACGACCTATTCCTGAAGAACAAGCATGAACTACGAAAGCTTTTCGCTTGAACTGGTAATAACCATGCTCCCCTAGCATGACTTAGAAGCATCCATTGGTGCCTCGATTACTATTTCATTGGGTCTTCCACTATATAACACTACAAATTGACCAGTCGCCCTTGCAATCTCGATGGGATCATTATTAGCATTATACTATTATTTTGTTTATCATCATGTTTGGTTATACTAAGATGTGTTAGGGTTCCTTCTTGTTACAACTTGATAATATGATATAAATGGGGTATTAAAAATGGGTTGATAATAATGGATACCTACAATATCTGGTGAAACTAGGGGTTTTTTTCTTAATTGAAAGGGTATATTGGGAAAGGGGTTCAATAATACAAATTTAGGAGGAATTTTCCAATATTTAGTGAAATTAGGGATATTATTTAATATCTTGTGAATGATCGTGCTATGTAGCAAATTCACTAAGTAAACCCCCCGTGGTTGTTAACCATGTTTTATGAGTAATTAACATGCAAATTCAAATGCAATTTAATGGTTAAAAGATCCTGAAATTTTAGATCAAGTTAATTTTAGATCAAACACTAGAACAAACTAACAAGGATCATTGTGATACCTTACAATACATCAAGGTGGCCAAAAGTTTCTCCAAAGATCAATACGATCATCATGTTCACCCTCACTCATTTCATGAAGATGATTTAGTCCTTTTTTACAATCAATATCATGACAAACTTGGCCGTGGGGAGTTTGAATATCTATAGTAGGTCCCTTAAATAATCAAATTATGTTGAGGAAAGGGGTCATTCTTTCTTTCCAAACTAGATAGCCAACTCCTTAAGAATCCTCACAATGGCCTTTAATTGAATAATTTTCATCCCTAGGACTAGGATAGACTATACAATTTTATTTGTAGTTATTTTATGCACCTATGCATTGTATATTTTTGTGTGAGCCTTACAATTTTTTTCCCTGTATTTTCTAGATGGATTGTTACCAAATATGTTATGTTTTTTATGCTAATGTTTCCAGTTGTTATACTCAAAATCTCAATTCAAAAAATTAGGCCATTTATTTCCCCTCACATTCATTCTTTCATATCAGCAATGTTGGTGTTAGCCATGCTATTAAAAACTAGGAACAATACAATGTAGTGATTGTTATTTTAGTTGATATGCATTTGTCACCTTCATGTCTGTCTCTATTCTCAACTTCTTGTTGCACTATTAAACCACTATTATTGGGTATGTGATCCTTGCCTCTTTATAAAGTATCTACAAGCTATACAATTAGTTAGATGGTTTGAATCTATTACATTCATTCATATACCAAGGAATCTCAATGGTTTTGTAGATAGCAATACTAGTCAAATTCTAGATTGGTATATCATTCATTAATCATGCATGTATATAAGCATAACCATATTCATATCCATATATACCTAATCCATAAGCATACCTCATTGCATCATAACATAGGAGGCTCATCCATAAAAAGCATTTGTATATATATCATCAAAATACAATAAATGTTTACAATCAAGAATCCATGATTTGTAAAAAGTGGAATCCATAAATAAAAATTCCATGCATAACATGGGGCAGAATTGCTTAATCATCATCATTGCCCTCTTCCATCTCACTATCATCCTTATCATCGTCCTCATTGTCATCACTAGTAGGATGATGTAGATCCATCATTGGTAGGGAACCTCTCATCATGTCCCTTATCACCTTTGTTTCCATGGTGATCCTCCATATGACATGTCACTAGTATGTTGGCACTCTAAAGCATGTCTTGATTATCTCCTTGTCTAGGTATTTCCAACCCTAGTCAATAGCCCCTACTAGTAGCTGATCAATATCTCTAGATTCCTTCGAGGTTGTATTTGCACCTCGTCTTTGTCCTATGAAGATGGGGTAGGATCTACATACTTGAATCTAACATTTCACTATTGGTGCCTTGATGGCATCACCGGTCCAACATATACACAAACAAAATGAAATAATTTTCATTAGCAATATGGATCACATAAAAACATCCATCTAAGATCTAAGCTAGTATGAAAACACAATTAAAAACTTACACACACACATGTATGTATGTATACTTTCCATGTATCCCCCATGCCAAATAGGGTGGTCATGGGAAATTGGGATCTCCACAATAATCCAACCTCTATATAGATAGTCCTCAATCACTATTAGGGGCTACCACCATTGAGAAAATAAAACCAAATATAAGACATTGATCATCACACCTTCTTCCTATATTATCATAATATCACCCCACCATCCCATGAGGGTCTCCATCTACTTGAATAACATGATGAGGGAAAAGTGTAGGAACCTTATCAAATAAGTAGGAACATATAAACATTTTCAAATCAATGTCTCATCTACCTACTTTATGGAATGCTTTCACACTACAGCAATGGATGTAATTAATAAAATATTAAATATTTATCATTAATAAAAATAATAATAATATAAACATTAATTAATTAAGTTAACTAAGGGACATATTTCTTAGTGAATAGTCACTATGTAAGGCCTATATACGGGATACTTTATCATTGTAAAATCATCTTTCATATATCAATTACATTTTATTTAATCTGTTATGGAGTATTTTTAGTTGACTTATTCATTTGGATAGTCTTCAAGTGTGAACCAAATTCAGAATGCAACATCTCTATCAAAGTGAGTATGATTCGGCCCTTGTCCATCATTTTAGAGCTTCTCCAGGAACTTGGTCTTTGACCATACAATTGGTCATTGACCATTTTTTCAAAATTACATTGAAAAAATTAAACCCCCTTTCATCCCTTGCTGCGAAATGCACACCTCCATTCAAATCCCTCTCTAGTGACCCTCTTCACACACCCCATTCCCCATGCATTCCTCACACTTGACTGCCTGCGCCACCATTCCCATAAGCCTCATACCCTCACACTCCACTAATCCTCCTAACCATTCTCTACCTTCTCCCATCTTTACACACTATCTTCTTTGGATCTATCTCCAAACCCTCCTCCATCAACTTCCCTCTCCCTACACACTCTTCTACAAATCCTCCTCCCATGCTCTTCAATCCTTGTCCTCCTTCTACCTTCCCTCCATGCACTCCCTCTCCCGTGCACTCCCTCCTTACCTGTTTCCTTTCATGTCTCCCTCTTAATCCCATGAACTCACACCTACTCCTATTCTCCTTCACCACTCCTCACTCCCTCCTCATGCCACTACTTGTCATGTCCCCATCTCAATGAGACTACTAGTTGACAATGTTTGACCCACCTGCTAGTTCCCTAGGTTGGGGAGGAGGCATTAAATATTACAATAAGGGAGCTATGGGACCCAAGAGAACCTTATTTTTTCATTTACACATTAAATTGGGTCATACAAATAATAAATATGGAGAAAATAAAGTGGCATTTCTTCATAAGGACATTTGGAGGTTCATGGAGACCTTGGGTGACTAGATTCTTCCTTACACATGTCATGACTTAAACCAAAATCTGAAATTATGAGTAAAGGAAACGTTCTTGGAAGGTGAATAGGTGTCAAGTGACATATGTGTTATAGCTAATTTTACCACTCCAGGTGAATCACACTTGTATGGCCTTCCCTGTCCCTCTGTAGACTCCTTAGACCCCTTGGACCATTTTTTCTCCTTTGATGTTTCCTTGACCATCCCTAAAAACATGTGAAAATTCATATACGCGACTCTTAAACCCCTAATCGTGTATATACGTGGGTTTGACCCCTAAAACCGTGTACATCAGGATGTATGCATAATCCAAATCCTTTTGGAGTTTTCCTTGACATGGATCTGACTCACTTGACTCCTAGCCTTCCATATGCCTTGAGATCGCTCGGATTCGACCTTTCATTACCCCTTTGAAAAGCTATATAAGGAACTCTTTGGTACATTGAAGGCATAAGAGAGAATTGAGAGCAAAGAAACTATAGCCCATTGTTGCTAGAACTTGTGCTTGAGTTTGCATCCCTTTGTCCCTTGGAGCACTTTTGTGTTCTTCCCAAGCTTGACTTTTGCTTGTGAGCTTGCTATCGAGAGATGGAGGATTGAGGTGGTGGAGTCCCAAGTGGGGGATTCAGTTTCTTCGATTCGCAGATGTGCCAACAGAGGTTGTATCCATTGTAATCTCTGATTTTATATTAATAGAAATATATTTTCCTGTCCAATAATGTATGTTTGAATGAATATTTCATCCATGGGTGATTTCAAATGCTTATACATTGTTGATTATATATGCTAGAATAGATCTAACACCAATATACATACTATGCTTGTCTTGTTTACTTGTTGTTGAGGAAGTGATTTATCAATTCAAGCTGAAGTTGGAAAGCTCAACGGGGATCTACTTCAACCGTCAGGAATAAGGTACGAGGTCTGATCCCTCAGTGTTAGATATTTAATTTCTATTGCATATTGGAAAGGATTGATTTCTGGAGTCAAGCCGTCTGTTGTGGTACCCCAAGCCATAGGAATTTCTCTTCGTAATAGAATTGGCGACTTTGCTGGGGAGTTCCTAGTAGTTGTCCTTTGGGGGTTTTGTATCGGCATTCAATGACTTTGAATTGCTCTTTTTCTCTTGTTTTTGTTTCAGGTCTGGGGGCATGGTTTCCTGGTAGTGTCTGATTGGTGTGAAGTTTGTCTCAGTTTGTCTATTTTCCTTTATTTTTATGCACCTTTCTTCTTGTATGCGGGTTTTGAACCCACATTCGCGTATATACGCGGGTTTCACTGCTATTTCTATGTACACACATGGGTTTACTGGGAACAGTCACGTATGCCCTTAGTTTTTCCTTATAGAGAAAGTTGGAGGGTTGCTGGGTGAATTTTGATGATTGCTAAGTCTCCTTTGATACTGCCTAAGTCTTTATACACCTCTGTTTCTGACCAAAGACGTTTTTTTAGGGTAAATTTCTTTTTTAAGAATGTTCTTGTCATTGCATTTTTTATTTTTTGTTTTGGGATTAGTGCATTAGGTTTATTTTACCTTAGTACTTTGCTTGAGTGCTGCTTGAGTGTGCTTGTGGAGTCTGGGGGTTGTAGAATCATTTTTTTGCTTTTATATCTCATTTTTATTTTAAAAAATCCAAAAATATTTGCTTATCATCATGCATTGCATATTGCATATTGCATTCTACTTGCACTAGATTTGCTTTGGAGTATTAATCATGATTTCATATAGGAAAGCTTGCATTTATCATTTGAAGAAAATTGTGCATTTCACGTAGTAGCATACCCTGTTTTTCATGGACACAATGCATTTGCATTGATTGTTAGGTGTGCATTTTGCTTCATGTTGTGTCATAACACCATTAGTTGCACGGCCATATACCTCTTTTGAGTAATACAGCCAATTAAAATCAACGCTTAAATTAAAATGAACTACACTATTTTATTTGATAGGGTTCACCAACAAGATTAGGTTTTAGGGTCTTGGAATAGTTCATTGTGAGTAAATTCTCCAAGACCACTAAAAAAGAATATGTATGTGTCTGTTTAGGTGAGTGTGTTAAATTCCTTGGTATAACCAGTGTTTCTTAGGATCCTCCTCTAAAAAGGGAGTTAAGCACGAGGCAGTGTGAGCAGTTATTGATTGGGATGACCCCTAGTCATAACTGAGTAGCACCAGAGATATTTCCAGGATTGTATTCGTATCTGGGGGCTCTTTCGAGAGTTTTGGGCTTTTCTAGCTTGCCCATACGGTTAATCCTGCCTGTGACTGTCCACCTGAGCATTGATTATATTGAGGTGACCTTAGTGGCCTTACCTAGGATATTGAGGGGGTACTTTGCAGGGGTTATTCTGCGGGTGTCCTGACCAGGTTGGGGTCAGACAACACAATTGATTTACGCGTTGAAGCTGAGGGACACAATAATTGGTTATGTACCTCCGCTTGTTGTGTATGGGAGTCTCAAGCCTCTCCTAGGAGAGACATACCTGCTTCATTCGAGAGCTCACTTATCCTACCCTTGATTGCTTGTGCTTGGCTTTAGATTTTCTTGGTGATTGCTCTGTACATGATAGCTTGCCTAGGGTTTGCGTAGATAGAGAGTATTTTATATTTTTTGAGTCATTGTGGATTCGGGTGCAGCTCCTCGCCGTTCTCTTCGTTTAGCGGGACTTTTGCCTTCTACATCTCCTCCTCCTTTGGGAGAGAGAATAGACAGTCCAGACGGACTACTTCGCACATTGATTCACACATCATGGGAGACCATGTTGAAGGTATTCCTGAACCACCTTCTCCCATTCATGTGGAAGATGGGGAGTTTACTCTGAACTACGATCCTTCACCCGATCTGACTGAGTTAGGTCCTGTGATTTCTGAGATAGGTACTTTTCATGATAGACCTACTTACTCTAGGGTTGATTCCCCATTGACGCATAGTCGGTATCGAATGCCGGAGGATGACAAGACTCATTTTGAACCCGCGAGCACTAGTTATGGTAGTTATGGTATGTTTGGTTTTCCTACACATGATTTTTCATTTCATGTCGAATCTGATTTTGAGCCTAGCACTATGCCTGGGGGCACTCTCATTCCTTACCATGTGGAGAGGTTTGGGAGCACAAGTCACATTGCACATTCCATCTCGGCGGTGGAAGCTACATCACATATTCCTCCTAGGTCTAGTTTTAATGATCCTATTAGGATAACAGATCCGAGACGAGTGACTATAGGGAATAACACACACATAATTACTCAGGTCCCTTTTTCCTCTGTCCCTAGTTCTTCGAATGTTCACCCTCCACCTCATTCACGTGGTCCTTCGGGCCGAAATGTTGCTACAAGTCATGTCCGTACTGCAGTTACTAGACTAGTTGTGTCTCAAGTTCACATACCACCCGTTGCTTCGAGAGGTTATATTCATACTTCTAGAGGTCATGTTACTACTTCTGGAGTGTATATTCCTACTTCCAGAACATATATTCCTACTTCCGGAGCATATATTCCTACTTACGGAGTGTCTCATGGGACATCGCATGCAATGACTTGTGGACCTGTTGAGGCCTGGAAATTCGCAGGCGGCAACAGTAAGGGATTCTCCCCAATCAACGTTCCCAACTAGCCCGTTGACTGTTTGGTATAGGGAATCCGTCTGGTTTACGGTCCGGCTACCGTAGGTCAAAGTAACACAAAGGTTTACCGGTTGCGGCCCGGTCCACCGGAATTTGTATTTTTGACTTAATATATGCAATGCACATGCCTATCTTGATCATGCAGGGTGATAAAGATGCGCGGAACTACACAATGTGCTGCGCAGGTTCTTACCTCTCGTCTTAGGTTCTCCAACATCTAAACCACCTATGCAACCATGAAGTAAAACAATTAACTATCTAAACAACTAACTATCTATCCCCGGGGAGCCAAAAGAATAATTATTTGTGAGTAATGTATTATTTCCATGTATGATAAACAAAATTAAAGGTAGCTGATATTTACGTTTACAACACATGAACGAGAAAATATTCTAACAACCAAATAGCCAATTGTTATACGAGCCACATACATTACTCCAGGTGAATTTTCCACAAATTAAATCAGAAATCATTCAACAAGACATAGGTCATAAAGTTAGAACGATATCACGATTCATGGACACAAACTAGAAAAATAAAGTAGTTCATCTTTCTGCCATCCATGGTACAACATTTGGAAACTTCACAGCTCTTTCTCCAACAGGAAAACTAAAATATTTTATTGCAAAAGGAAGTAGTTCTTCTTACAATATGTCCTCCAGTCTTACTGGGAAAAAAGCCCCCTTCTCTTCTCTACGTTTCCTATTTTTATACAAAAAGAAAAAATTGGTTGGGCTGCCCAAAGTGACCTTTGGGATTCCCAACCCCTTTGTCTTCCCAACATTTCATTTTTTTTTAAAACCTTTTACAAACGTATTAAATTACAACAAAGTTGACCGGTCCTCTTTTGAGGAGGGTTTCGCTTGGTTTCCCAAGAATTTCTTCCATGCTGCTGATTCAACAGCGAGATCTTCAAATGAGCTCGGCTCTAAAAACTGAATGTTTAGCTTGAACTTTTCAGCCTGGCTTCTAATGGCCTCTACCCTGGCTGTGTTCAATCACACCTGTTCTTCTAAGAGATGCACACTGACGGCTGTATGGCCTATTTCATTTTTTAGGATTTGGTCATCAATAGCTTTGATGCATTGTACTCTGGCTTCTTCATCTTGCTGTCCTTTTTGCAACATTTCTACAAATGCATCATGATCAAGGAACTCATATAGCCTCTGCTCAGCTTCTATCTGAAATCTGTTGTAGGTAACCAGGGCTCTCCTGAAGAACTCTGTGCAGACTCCTTTGGTCTTCTTGACTATTTTCTGGAAGTCTTCTGCAGTATTGATAGCAAATTCTATCAGATCATGGTCCTGTTTAAGGGCTTGTTTATCCTTGGATGGTAGCTCAGCTGGGACTTCCTCCTCATTCTCTACCCTTGCTATCCTTGTATTTAGTACTTCGAGGATGTCTTGGGACCTGTCAAAAAAACAAGAAGCTGTTTCCAAAATTTCTTCAAGTCGGCTATCAATCTGGAGGACCTGGCATCTTTCTTCTTCTAGAGCAGTTTGCAGGTGTAGCACTTTATCTTTCTGGGCCAGGATGTGTTCTTTAATTGGCTGTAGATCAACCTACTGTTCCTTTGCTGCTTCTAGCTACTCTTTCAGTTCTTTAACGTATGCGGCATTGGACTCATAGATAATAGACTGCTGCGCTTCTAGGTCTTCTATCTTTGCCTTCAACTGCTCCTTTTCATTCTTTAAGTCTTGGATTTCCTGCTGTGCACTTTCCAGAGCCTTATGTGCTATTTCCTTGGCCTGTGCTTCTACCTGGACGGCATATATTTCACTCTTTGTGGCCTCCATTTCTCTCAGCACATGTTCATATTTTCTCTTAAGTCTATTGCCTTCTTCCCTTTCTTTTCTCAGGGCATCCTTAAGCTGAGAGGAGGTCTTCTTGGATGACTCTATTTCAATCATCATTCTGTCTATGTTATCCTCTGAAGCATGTATTGCTGCAGTCCCGGCCCTTATAGTAAACCTTGGATCTACATCTGTTCCTACCATCATGACCTTATCTGTTATCATTTTGCTGGCCATTTCTTCTGCCCTACCTTTCTTTCTGTTCTCCTCATTATCCTTTTAGTAGCCCTATCATAATATACAGTGCTGAAATCAGGGACTTCCTCCCCTTTTTCCTGCACGAAGGGTACCAGCTGAATCATAGGGGTAGCAGCTTCGATGGTAGTGGGCACTTGAGGGATCTACACCTCGGGGTTTTCCTCTCCCTGATTCAGCCCTGATGATGTTTCGGGAGCTTGCTGTTGCGTCAACTTCATCTGTTCAGCCTCCTGCTCTCACAGTTCTTCGTTTATCTTTCTCTAGGCTTCTTCGGCTGCTTGCCTAGCAGCTTCTTCTATTTCTCTGGCTGCTTCATTGGCTCATTCAGCTGCTTCCTGGGCAGCTTTCCTCTTTTCTTCTTCTCCCTTTCGCATCCATTCTGCAACCTCATCTTCCAGCCTCTGATCCTCCTCTCTTATCCTTTTGGCTGCTTCTTCAGCCTTAGCTTGCTCGGCTTTATCTTGTTCAGATCCTTTTCCACCCTTGGTGGGGTTCTTCACCTTGAATCTTTTTCTGAGTGCTGCCAGGTTAGGGGCATTCCTATAGACCGATTCATCTTTATCGTAATGATGGCTGTATTCAAAGTGTACTTTATGTTTCCTGCAGTGTTCTGCTACTTTTCTATGAGTGTCATTTCATCTGAACTTCATCTCGCCAAAGCGGAACTTCCCTAGTTCCTCTACAAATTCTGCAGCCTGCTTCACATTTGCGAAACTGCAGCTGCCTAGCTTAAATGGTAGAGGTGGATAGGCAGCCTTCTTTTTCTGAAACAAGAAGTGACCAACACCGTCAATAAACACTTGTCTGACTGCCTCTTTGTGGACTATATAATCCGTGGCATACTTTGGCAGTAGATGGGGTGTCTTTGATCCTCCATACATTCTAATGTACATGCCATTTTCGGTCAGGAAATAATCTCCATACTCTTCAATCACCTGCATGGCATCTGCAGACATACAATCACATCCCCCCCGGAAGATGAGCTTGTATAATGGCATAATAAAATGCTCACATACTTCTTGGTAGTGACTGTGGTACATATGAGCCCATAATGGTTTGTAAGCTGCGTAAATAGGCATTCTGTCCCTATCCCATACACACTGGAGGCCTGGGAAAGGCTGGTTACAGAGTATGCAATCTATCAGAATCGAGCTCATATAAAACTCAGATCTTTTTCGGGCTTCTCCTCCTTTTGCTGCAGCTACACAAGAGGAGAGACTACTCGATACCAGGCTGGCCCAATTGAAGACCGTTCCTTCTGTTGCCACATAGAAAATCAGGGGTATCCACTCGAATTTGAATAACCTGCCATATGTAATCATTTTGATATTAAGTAATTCGACTTTCCATACAATGTGCATCAATTTATCCTTCCTCAAGTGTATCATAATTGTGACCATTCAATAAAATCAAATATAAGTCTCTCATACTAAGTAACCGAACTAGCATGCAGTATTGTGCAACATGATGTTATCCCATGCAACTAATACATATATTATTCCACCTTACAATGCCTCATGAATGAACCATCTTATGATCTATTCTACATGCAGCAAGTTTATCAGTCATACTAGTGTTAGCATGAAACCTACACTATTATGTGACCTGTCATTTTCTCATGATATTGATACATTGAAGCAAAACATGCAAACTATATGTAGGTGTAGCATGCAATTATCATTCTACTACCTATCACACACAAAGAGCATCAAGCTTAAGCTAGCCAACACTTCAGCCCTATAGCCCAGCAGACAAATTGCAAAGGAGATGCATGCGACTGGCGGCGAGAAGAAAAAAAACATTAGGCTGATAGCCCATTTCACCCTCCTCGGCGGGAAGTAACCACACTTCTGCGCAGGCTATCCTTATCAAAACACGACCCACGCTATCCTCAATAAACACAGCGTAATCAGTGGCACATCCCTTCGACCCTACTAGGGTTTTAGGCGACCAAAAGCAAAAAGGGGGCTGCGAAAAATGGCGCAAACAACGCAGGCCGTGAAGGCAACACTGTCGACCGTAAAACCCCTTCAAAACCCTATTCCTCCCTGCCAACTAAATCACAGGCTCCATCAATAATCCCTCCCGAGATGGTGCATAACTATGTAGGTGAAACATCTCTGGTTCACCATCCCAGGAATGTACCAAGGCAACCACAGCCCACCAAAACAAAACCTTAAGCAATCCTCACCAAACGCAGACCTCTACCTATCGTGGCCGCACAACGAGGTCTGGCGCAGACGGCGTAACGGCCGTCTGCGCCTAAAACCTTTTAACCCTTGCGCGCAAGCAATGACTAACAGGCGGAAAGTAATCGGCTTAAAAGGCTAAAAACGCCCCCTCGACACCCTAGGTTAAGAAAATAACCAACTTGAACAAGCTTAAATCCTAGCTGGACGAGGGAAAAAACGTCGGGACCCCAAAACACGGTAGAAAATCAAAATCGTTCAATGCAATGGGAAAAAACGAGATGCACCTACCTGGAAAGCCGGCGAAATGATCAAGCTGATGACGGTTGGAATTCTACCCTCGCCACCTGGAAGCTGGTATAGTGACAGCTAGACCTTCTCTCCTTTTGAAGCACGACAGCTCAACTCACCGCGACAGTGCTCGACAATAAAATAAACAATACAAACCCCCGACTGTCGCACCGTATATATAAAAAAAACGCCACACGTGCAAGCATTTAAATCGGGTGTGAAAAGAAAGTGGCATCGGGTGACTAGAAATTCAGTCCCTCCGCAACGGCGGACAATCCCCAGTACTAAATCACCCGCCCGGCTAAATATAACGCGTGAACAAAACGACAGTCGGGCGTCGGTGGATACCTTGATCGGATGACCAAGAATCCGAACCCCTCCGCAACGGCGGATGCTCGAAGCATGATGCTGTCCGCAACGGAGGAGCAAATGATGACCAAGCGCTCCGCTACAAATCCGGCAAAACAAAACACACATCGGAGCACCGATGAAAGTCAAAGTCTGAAGCGGTCCACAACGGCAGATGCCTGAAAAGGAGGTCTGTCCGCAGCATCGGACGAGGGAGACTTCAAATCCCTCCGATGAAGATTCCAAACCCACCCGAAACGTCACAGAATGAAAACCCACGGGCAACGGTCAGAGCAAAAAGGGCAGTCCACACCCGGAAACGCTCCGCAACGGCGGCGGGTAGGATCAAACATCTGCCCGCAACAGCGAAAAGGACAAAGACTTAACTCCCGATTGAACAAGGCTTCGAGAGACATGCAGGACGATGACGCATTCAACTAAGGATGAGATTCGTTAAAACACTGAAATGAGCAAGCACCAATCGATTGACAGTAACCCAAAGTGCCGAAAGACGCTTTAAAATCCATAGGCCAAAAATCAATAGGCTGAAATCAAGAAAAGAACTGACTAATTCAAAGTAAAGGAGGGGCCCAAAATTTTCAGAATTTTGGGAAATTGTTGCAGATGCAACAATTGGCGACTACCTGGTGAACCCCAGATCTCTGAATTAACTCTCTCTCCTAGCTTAAGACTGTCCGAATAAAATTGAAATCTTCTAGATGTCTTTATCCCTAAGTTAGCCAACTTATGCATTAAATTACTTAGAAGAAGTCTATTTTTTCGGGAAAAGGTAACACCAGCAGTGCTTCAGGTCTGAATAACTCTTTTGAGGCCAAATAAATGAGGTTCATTTTACCTGCCCTTTGGAAGTTATAGCTTAAACACCACAGGATTGTGACAGAGGGTGATAGTATTATCCTTTTGTTCCTCATTCCCATGCCAATCTGCACTTCTGTGCCCTTTTGAACTTTAGTTCCTTTTGATATGAGTCCTCTTGTATGCCTTTCTTACTGAATTTTAATTCAGGATCCTCTATCCCATAGTGTCCTTTTGTGTGAACAATATGCTTTGTAGCTCAGTTCACGGACGGAGAGGATCTTGTGGCCATTTGGTATTTTATGCTTTGAGATTCAAGCTTTTCGAGCCTTGCTTTGATATGTCTTGTTTCTTTCAGGAGCTTTGACTCTTCATAGCTTCTAACTTTTCTTAATCCATGGCATGGGATCATTTATATGTGATAAACTATCCCGCTCTGCTTCCTTTCCGTGGGTATTTTGCTATCATCTTCCTTGGGTATTTAAGATGTGAGATGGATGGAGCCTTTAAATAGTACTTCAGACCTTTTTTCACTTCTGAGTTATTTACAAGGATTAAGTAAGACTTCAAATGAATGCCCTGTCAGTTAGGAATACAGTTACTAGAAGACATTCTATACTTTTAAGCACAGTCTTTCACTCAAGATTTTAGTTAATAAAGAAACCTGACGTTCCCATTGCAACCAAAGTTTGCCTCTTATTCAAAATCAAAAAAGAACTAGTAAAGCTATAAGCAAGAAGCAACATAGCAAGGAACCAAAAGAAAGAAAGCATCAAAGCACGAAAATAAGAAAACAACATAAGCGTCAAAGCAATTTATTTATGTACAAATGAAACAAAGAAAACAAAAATTTTGCCCATTCCTGAAAAATTATAAACCTAAAACTGAGGAATGAGCTGGGTTTTAGACATACATTATCTAACCATGATCCAACTGTGCTGTTATAGAAATGGCACTCATATCCAAAACCCTGCAATCGTTTCTTTCAGCCTGAGGGAGTTGAAGGAGCTCAGGCTGAGTGTCCATCATAGGACTGGCCTCTTTTGAAGTGTGTTGTCTCAGCTTACACTCAGTTAGATGGTTTCCCAATACAGACTCAGCAGATTCATTTCCTTCTCCTAGCTTAGTGACATTGTGCTTCATATATGGCTCTCTCAAAATCTTAATCATGTTTGGGCTACCCTTCTGAGGTAACCACAAGTGAGACCAGTCTGAAGCAAAGTACCCATTTAGTCGCGATGTCCAATCTCGGTTCAGGATCATTCCATATCCATCAGGGATGTCTGCTACTGTGATGTCAACGTAATGACATGTCCTTTTATTTGCAGCTAATCAGATCAGAACATCCTCCATTTCCCCTACTACTTTGACACTGGTTTCGTCAAGTTGAGTAACCTCCCAAATAGTAGGTTTTAGCTGACCATTCAGTTTTTTGCAAACTGCCAGAGGCATAACATTCATGGATGATCCAGAGTCTACCAAACAATTATGGACCTTATGATTTAAAATTTCAAGAGTCACAAGGAAAGGTGGGGCGCTGGTTTTCTTAGTCTTGATCAACTCAATCTTTTCTTCCACAGGTTGATTTGTCGTGGGCAACTCTTCTTCCAGTTTGCCAGCTTTGCTTTCCTCATCATCTTCCATCGGTTTGGCAAATTCAATGAGTGGCTCTATTTCCTATTTGCCATGAATATCTTTAGGGATGTCATATTTAGCCTTCGCATCGGCCTGCCCCTTTACTTCCTCTTGCCAATCGGGAACCTTTGATATTATGGCATTGTTCTTAATGGCCAGGTTTTCATCTTTTGTGGTTGTAGGGGTATATTGAGATTTGAGAACGTCTTCTTCCTTGTTGAACAGCGATATACCATTCCATGAAAACATATTATCATCGTCTGGTTTTACTATGGTATGTTTCTCTTTTCCTTCCTCACCACTATCCCTAGTCAACTTTGGGTCCAACAACTTATTCATCACCAATGTTATTAAATGTAACCATTGAGGACACTTCCTCTCAGAATGAGGCAGTTGATGAAAGGTACATAAATTATCTCCTCCTATTTATGTTATGTTTATTGATGCCAAATTAGGAGGTGGGACTTGCCATTGGTTGTTATCTTCCTTCTTTGGATAGTATGGCTTATTGGTCTTCTGAGTGTCCCTCTCCTTTTCCAGATCTATAATTCAGTTGGACATTTTCTGAAGCACTTTCATCATTTCATAATAACTATGGGGTTGATCTTCTTTAGATTTAGACAGCAGTGAGCTTCTTCTTATAGTGGTCTCTTCTTCAAATGAGTCGGGATAGTCCTCTATACTCTCACTTTCAGCCTCTACTCTCTCAGCCTCTTGGTAGGTTTCTACCAGCGTAGGCTTGACTTTCATCTTGGCAAACATGGCCAGCTCAGGTCCTAAGGCTGAGGTATAATACTCAATTAAGACTTTATCTGAAGGTCTGTCTACAGCAGAAATTTTTTTTAAGTACAATGAAAATCTCTGAGTGAAACTATGTACCGTTTCATTCCTCTCTTTTCTTAACAAACCAAGCCCTTTCAACAACAAGGCATGCGTCTTCTGAGCGGTGTACGTACTCCTGAAAACCCTCTCAAAGGTGTCCCAATTAGGAATGGAGTTTGCAGGTAGTCTAAAATACCAAGATGCTGCTGCTCCTTTCAGAGTATGAGGAAAAAGTCTACACACCACATCTTCATATTCTCCAGCCCTTAGCCCTTCTAACGCTAGGTAAAAACTATGAAGGTGGTCATCTACAGCAATGTTGTCTGCCAGGTCAAACTTGGGCAAAAGCTTGTCAAAGGCTTGAGGTAGGTTATGCAAAGGAGGAGTTAGGTTCAGAGGTGACCTAGCTCTCCATGCCGGCAACGGGTTAGGTTGATTACCATCCATGAGCAGAGGTAAGCGAGAGGGATGCTGGGGAAAACAGTCCTTTAATGATAGCACTGGAAACTTCAAACCTGAGTTAGGTTAAACTTTAAAAAATCTGCTGGTAGGATATTCTCGAGAAATCAAATTCCACGGCCAGCCTTTACTGGCGGCCCTCCTTCTAGCGCTAGAACTGTTGAGGCCTGGAAATTTGCAGGCGGAAACAGTAAGGGATTCTCCCCAATCAACGTTCCCAACTAGCCCGTTGACTGTTTGGTATAGGGAATCCGTCCGGTTTACGGTCCGGCTACCGTAGGTCAAAGTAACACAAAGGTTTACCGGTTGCGGCCCGGTCCATTGGAATTTGTATTTTTGACTTAATATATGCAATGCACATGCCTATCTTGATCATGCAGGGTGATAAAGATGCGCGGAACTACACAATGTGCTGTGCAGGTTCTTACCTCTTGTCTTAGGTTCACAAACATCTAAACCACCTATGCAACCATGAAGTAAAACAATTAACTATCTAAACAACTAACTATCTATCCCCGGGGAGCCAAAAGAATAATTATTTGTGAGTAATGTATTATTTCCATGTATGATAAACAAAATTACATGTAGCTGATATTTACGTTTACAACACATGAACGAGAAAATATTCTAACAACCAGATAGCCAATTGTTATACGAGCCACATACATTACTCCAGGTGAATTTTCCACAAATTAAATCAGAAATCATTCAACAAGACATAGGTCATAAAGTTAGAACGATCTCACGATACATGGACACAAACTGGAAAAATAAAGTAGTTCATCTTTCTACCATCCATGGTACAACATTTGGAAACTTCACAGCTCTTTCTCCAACAGGAAAACTAAAATATTTTATTGCAAAAGGAAGTAGTTCTTCTTACAATATGTCCTCCAGTCTTACTGGGAAAAAAGCCCCCTTCTTCTCTACGTTTCCTATTTTTATACAAAAAGCAAAAATTGGTTGGGCTGCCCAAAGTGACCTTTGGGCTTCCCAACCCCTTTGTCTTCCCAACGTTTCATTTTTTTTTTAAAAACCTTTTACAAACGTATTAAATTATAACAAAGTTGACCGGTCCTCTTTTGAGGAGGGTTCCGCTTGGTTTCCCAAGAATTTCTTCCATGCTGCTGATTCAGCAGTGAGATCTTCAAACGAGCTCGGCTCTAAAAACTGAATGTTTAGCTCAAACTTTTCAGCCTGGTTTCCAATGGCCTCTACCCTGGCTGTGTTCAATCGCACATGTTCTTCTAAGAGATGCACACTGACGGCTGTATGGCCTATTTCATTTTTTAGGATTTGGTCATCAATAGCTTTGATGCATTGTACTCTGGCTTCTTCATCTTACTGTCCTTTCTGCAACATTTCTAAAAATGCATCATGATCAGGGAACTCATATAGCCTCTGCTCGGCTTCTATCTGAAATCTGTTGTAGGTAACCAGGGCTCTCCTGAAGAACTCTGTGCAGACTCCTTTGGTCTTCTTGACTGTTTTCTGGAAGTCTTCTGTAGTATTGATAGCGAATTCTATCAGATCATGGTCCCGTTTAAGGGCTTGTTTATCCTTGGATGGTAGCTCAGCTGGGACTTCCTCCTCATTCTCTACCCTTTATATCCTTGTAGTTAGTACTTCAAGGATGTCTTGGGACCTGTCAACAAAATAAGAAGCTATTTCCAAAACTTCTTCAAGTCGGCTATCAATCTGGAGGACCTGGCATCTTTCTTCTTCTAGAGCAGTTTGCAGGTGTAGCACTTTAGCTTTCTGGGCCAGGATGTGTTCTTTAACTGGCTGTAGATCAACCTACTATTCCTTTGCTGCTTCCAGCTGCTCTTTCAGTTCTTTAACGTATGCAGCATTGGACTCATAGATAATAGACTGCTGCGCTTCGAGGTCTTCTATCTTTGCCTTAAACTACTCCTTTTCATTCTTTAAGTCTTGGATTTCCTACTGTGCACTTTCCAGAGCCTTATGTGCTGTTTCCTTGGCCTGTGCTTCTACCTGGACGACGTATATTTCACTCTTTGTGGCCTCCATTTCTCTCAGCACATGTTCATATTTTCTCTTAAGTCTATTGCCTTCTTCCCTTTCTTTTCTCAGGGTGTCCTTAAGCTGAGAGGAGGTCTTCTTGGATGACTCTATTTCAATCATCATTCTGTCTATGTTATCCTCTGAAGCATGTATTGCTGCAGTCCCGGCCCTTATAGAAACCTTGGATCTACATCTATTCCTACCATCATGACCTTATCTGTTATCATTTTGCTGGCCATTTCTTCTGCCCCTACCTTTCTTTCTGTTCTCCTCATTATCCTTTTAGTATCCCTATCATAATATACGGTGCTGAAATCAGGGACTTCCTCCCCTTTTTCTTGCACGAAGGGTACCAGCTGAATCATAGGGGTAGCAGCTTCGATGGTAGTGGGCACTTGAGGGATCTGCACCTCGGGGTTTTCCTCTCCCTGATTCATCCCTGATGATGTTTCGGGAGCTTGCTGTTGCGTCAACTTCATCTGTTCATCCTCCTGCTCTCGCAGTTCTTCGTTTAGCTTTCTCTGGGCTTCTTCGGCTGCTTGCCTAGCAGCTTCTTCTGTTTCTTTGGCTACTTCATTGGCTCGTTCAGCTGCTTCCTGGGCAGCTTTCCTCTTTTCTTCTTCTCCCTTTTGCATCCATTCTGCAGCCTCATCTTCCAGCCTCCGAGCCTCCTCTCTTATCCTTTTGGCTGCTTCTTCAGCCTTAGCTTGCTCGGCTTTATCTTGTTCAGATCCTTTTCCACCCTTGGTGGGGTTCTTCGGCTTGAATCTTTTTTTGAGTGCTGCCAGGTTAGGGGCATTCCTATAGACCGATTCGTCTTTATCGTAATGATGGTTGTATTCGAAGTGTACTTTATGTTTCCTGCAGTGTTCCACTACTTTTCTATGAGTGTCATTTCATCTGAACGTCATCTCGCCAAAGCGAAACTTCCCTAGTTCCTCTACAAATTCTGCAGCCTGCTTCACATTTGCGAAACTGCAGCTGCCTAGTTTAAATGGTAGAGGTGGATAGGCAGCCTTCTTTTTCTGAAACAAGAAGTGACCAACACCGTCAATAAACACTTGTCTGACTTCCTCTTTGTGGACTATATAATTCGTGGCATACTTTGGCAGTAGATGGGGTGTCTTTGATCCTCCATACATTCTAATGTACATGCCATTTTCGGTCAGGAAATAATCTCCATACTCTTCAATCACCTGCATGGCATCTTCAGACATACAATCACATCCCCCCCGGAAGAAGAGCTTGTATAATGGCATAATAAAATGCTCACATACTTCTTGGTAGTGACTGTGGTACAGATGAGCCCATAATGGTTTGTAAGCTGCGTAAATAGGCATTCTGTCCCTATCCCATACACACTGGAGGCCTGGGAAAGGCTGGTTATAGAGTATGCAATCTATCAGAATCGAGCTCATTTAAAACTCAGATCTTTTCCAGGCTTCTCCTCCTTTTGGTGCAGCTACACAAGAGGAGAGACTACTCAATACCAGGCTGGCCCAATTGAAGATCATTCCTTTTGTTGCCACATAGAAAATCTGGGGTATCCACTCGAATTTGAATAACCTGCCATATGTAATCATTTTGACATTAAGTAATTCGACTTTCCTTACAATGTGCATCAATTTATCCTTCCTCAAGTGTATTATAATTGTGACCATTCAATAAAATCAAATATAAGTCTCTCATACTGAGTAACCGAACTAGCATGCAGTATTGTGCAACGTGCTGTTATCCCATGCAACTAATACATATATTATTCCACCTTACAATGCCTCATGAATGAACCATCTTATGATCTATTCTACATGCAGCAATTTTATCAGTCATACTAGTGTTAGCATGAAACCTACACTATTATGTGACCTATCATTTTCTCATGATATTGATACATTGAAGCAAAACATGCAAACTATATGTAGGTGCAGCATGCAATTATCATTCTACTTCCTATCACACACAAAGAGCATCAAGCTTAAGCTAGCCAACACTTCAGCCCTACAGCCCAGCAGACAAATTGCAAAGGAGACGCATGCGACTGGCGGCGAGAAGAAAAAAAACATTAGGTTGATAGCCCATTTCACCCTCCTCGACGGGAAGTAACCACACTTCTACACAGGCTATCCTTATCAAAACACGACCCACACTATCCTCAATAAACACAGCGTAACCGGTGGCACATCCCTTCAACCCTACTAGGGTTTTAGGCGACCAAAAGCAAAAAGGGGGCTGCAAAAAATGGCGCAAACAATGCAGGCCGCGAAGGAGACACTGTCGACCGTAAAACCCCTTCAAAACCCTATTCCTCCCTGCCAACTAAATCACAGGCTCCATCAATAATCCCTCCCGAGACGGCACATAACTCCGTAGGTGAAACATCTCTGGTTCACCATCCCAGGAATGTACCAAGGCAACCACAGCCCGCCAAAACAGAACCTTAAGCAATCCTCACCAAACGCAGACCTCTACCTATCGTGGCCGCGCAGCGAGGTTTGGCGCAGATGGCGTAACGGTCGTCTGCGCCTAAAACCTTTCAACCCTTGCGCGCAAGAAACGACTAACAGGCGGAAAGTAATCGGCTTAAAAGGAAAAATGCCCCCCCCACACCCTAGGTTAATATAATAACCAACTTGAACAAGCTTCAATCCTAGCTGGACGAGGGAAAAAACGTCGGGACCCCAAAACACGGTAGAAAATCAAAATCGTTCAACGCAGTGGGAAAAAACAAGATGCACCTACCTGGAAAACCGACGAAATGATCAAGCTGATGACGGTTGGAATTCTACCCTCGCCGCCTGGAAGCTGGTATAGTGACAGCTAGACCTTCTCTCCTTTCGAAGCACGACAGCTCAACTCACCGCGACAGTGCTCGACAATAAAATAAACAATACAAACCCCCGACTATCGCACCGTATATATAAAAAAAATGCCACACGTGCGAGCATTTAAATCGGGCACGAAAAGAAAGCGGCGTCTGGTGACTAGAAATTCAGTCCCTCCGCAACGGTGGACAATCCCCGGTACTAAATCGCCCGCCCGGCTAAATATAACGCGTGAACAAAACGACAGTCGGGCGTCGGCGGATACCTTGATCGGATGACCAAGAATCCGAACCCCTCTGCAACGGCGGATGCTGAGAGCATGATGTTGTCCACAACGAAGGAGAAAACGATGACCAAGCTCTCCGCTACAAAGCCGGCAAAACAAAACACACATTGGAGCACCGATGAAAGTCAAAGCCTGAAGCGGTCCGCAACGGTGGATGCCTGAAAAGGAGGTCTGTCCGCAGCATCGGACGAGGGAGACTTCAAATCCCTCCGACGAAGAATCCAAACCCACCCGAAACATCACAGAATGAAAACCCACGCGCAACGTTCGGAGCAAAAAGGGCAGTCCACACTCGAAAACGCTCCGCAACGGCGGCGGGTAGGATCAAACATCTGCCTGCAACAGCGAAAAGGACAAAGACTTAACTCCCGATTGAACAAGGCTTTGAGAGACATGCAGGACGATGACGCATTCAACTAAGGATGAGATTCGTTAAAACACTGAAATGAGCAAGCACCAATCGATTGACAGTAACCCAAAGTGCTGGAAGACGCTTTAAAATCCATAGGCCAAAAATCAATAGGCTGAAATCAAGAAAAGAACTAACTAATTCAAAGTAAAGGAGGGGCCCAAAATTTTCAGAATTTTGGGAAATTGTTGCAGATGCAACAGGACCTTATTATGGGACATAGTATGGACAGGGTCCTTCACCTTATGGGGGAGGGTACCAAAAACCTGCTTACTCTCCAAATTATGGCTTTGTAGCTCCGAATAGTCAAGGTACACCACACTATGGTGCTTCCATGCCACCCTATACAGGTCAAACGGGAGGAGGGCACTATGGCCAAGGCCATGGTGGTAATCAGACCTATGTAAATCAGAACTATCAGGGAGCAGTCCGTCAACCTCATCATCCTAGGCTCCCTTTGCTCGCAACGTTGAATCTTCCTGACTTGTCGAGATTGACGAATGATCCTGTAGCTCATGACCTGACTTGGCCAGCTGTCCCTACTAAGATTCCCTCGTACATACCCAAATTCGAGGTCAAACCGAGAGAGGATCTAAGTGAACATGTTACTACTTTTCACCTATGGTGCTCTTTGAATTCCTTACACCAGGATTCAATCCGTTTAAGGCTGTTTCAACTCACCCTTACAGGGCCTGCCGCGAAATGGTATATAGAGCTACCTATGGGAGCATTCACTTTGTTCGATGACCTAGAGATGACTTTTCTTAACCACTTCCAGCTACCAGTGCGTTATGATGTTGGTACTGAAATCTTGTCGACATTTCGGCAGGATAAAGTCACACATATCTCGGATCATATCCAAGAGTGGCGTAGACAGAAGAGGTTGATTAAAGCCTTTATACCATCGGAATTCCTCCTCGAATGGTTCCTTAAGTTGTTATTGCCATATATAGTGAAGGATGTGTCTAGATCCAGAGTGCAAAATGAGGAACAAGCCATTTTTAGGGCGCAGGAACTGGATTTGATTTATGCTCAGTCTGGTTTGTTATATGAGATCATTCCCAATGCCCAGCGTTCTAGTTTCGACCCCAAAGTTAAACTTGGACCACATGTCTATGGCGTTGTTGGTTGTGCGAGTGCTAAACCTGCAGATTCGGTTGCGAAATAGGTTATTCAATTGTCAACCAATCTTCTTGGGGACAAGCCATGGCTTCATCTCAACCCACCCCAATGGCGAGTGTGCTTTCAGTGCAATCGTCAGACCAGAAGGGTAACCAGCAGCCCGGACGGAATAAAAAGAAGGGTAAGAATAATTGTAAGGGTGGGAATAGGAATGAAAATGCTAATACTAATGACAAGAACGCCCGTAATGCTGGGGGGGACAAGCAAGATAAATGTAAGGTTAAATTTCCTTGCAAGTTGTGTAAGGACGATCACCTCACTTACTTGTGCCCTCGTATCGATGAAGCCTTGAGATTCTTGGCACAGGGCCCAGCTGTGCTGACTAACCCTTTACCTCGCAATCAAAATATGAACTTGAGGACCCATGATCATTCTGGTGGTGATCAAGATCTGTCGGAGGGTAGTGGTCATGGTTGCATTAACATGGTTCATGCTGCGAAATTTGTGACCTGTGTGAAAGACTATGGTTCGTCACAACCCAACCCAGGAAAGGAGCCTGATCCACCAGGGACTCCTTTGCGTATTGAAAAACCAATGGATAAACCTGAAGCTACACCTCACATTCCTAAGGGAGTCCTTAAGTGTTTGGGGCACAATCCTAATGCCCGAGCCGCCCAAAACTATTCAGTTGTCGAGGATTTGGGCCATACTCCTTATGCAATGTCTGCACTGGAAGTGCTTAAGAGTTGTCCTTCGCAAAGGAAGGATTTTCTTTCTGCCCTTGGTGTGAATGATGATAATTCTTCCTCTGTCATTAAGTTTGAAACTGCAGGACTTCAGCCTCTCTTGCCTTACTATGTGTCTCTTTTGATTCACGTAGAATGTCTTAACATGACCGTTAAGCGCACTGTGATTGAGGAAGGCGTTGCTGCTTCTGTGATGTCCTTATCATGTTGGAAGGGTTTAGGTTCCCCTGAGTTGTCTAAATCCGCAACCATGTTAACTGCATTCGATGGGATATCGTTTAGGCCACACAGGATCCGTCCTTCCCTTAAAGTCCGTTTGGGAGGGAAGACCGTTGCGATAGAGGTCGAGGTGGTTGATGCGCCCCTTGACTACAATCTCTTGCTGGGTAGGAATTGGATGTACAGTATGCAAGCTGTAGCTTCTTCCCTATTTCACATTGTGTGCTTTCCATTTAATAAGAAGATACTTACGGTTGATCAAACGTCATTCAAGAATCCATCAGTTACCGCATCTTCGGGAGCTTCGATCCCGATCGTAGAGCACTCTCAGCCAGCAACTGGGAGTGTGGGTGTGGGCATGTATCCGTCCCTCATGGGAAGTTTTAGTTGTCCTGTGCCTATCCTTATGATAGGGTCTAGTTCCGGTGAGGCTTCGACATCTATGAGATCGATGTCTTTTTGCACGAGTCATATGGAATATCCTTGGATTCTTTCTACACCAAATACTTTGAGTGAGCCCATCGTGATGGACATGTCGTTGCCTGCAGCTATGGTAGCTTATCAAGCTAATATTGAGTGTGTTGTAGAGCCCTGTCCTTCCTCTTCGCGGACGAAGGAGGAGGACCCGTATGTGCTGCCTGCATGGGCAGTACAGTCTTCTCACGTGCACGACTTCCTTGATAGTGTTTTTCCTTCAGATAAAGCGATTATTGAGGCCATGTCGGGAGTTGAGCCACCATGGGAAGAGCTCCATCATCGATCTTACTTTCTTCCCGAGCTTGACCGTTTGGAGCGTGAGGACTGTAAGGAGGTTCTTAGTGATAGATTTGGTAGTCCTATGGTTCCATTAAGCTCTCCTGGTCCGATGGCTAATGGGAACATGGAAAATATATCTCCAACGATTCCTATCAATATCTCTCGTGATCCTGGTAGGATAGAGAATGACTATATTGTGGCAGAATGTTCCCATGCTGAGATTAAAGAATACACCGAGCTGTTTAAAGAATTTCATGATATCTTTGGTTGGTCTTACAATAAAATGCCAGCTATTGACCCTCACATTATTGTACACGAGATTAAGACTTATCCCAACGCTAATCCAGTTCGACAATGCTTGCGTGCAGTGAATCCTAGGAAAGCACCCACGATTAAGGCAGAGATAGAGAAACTGTTGAAAGCTGGTTTTATCTATCCCGTTCCCTTGACGGAGTGGGTCTCAAACCCCGTTCCGGTTGATAAGAAGCAAGGAGCGATCAACATATGTACTGATTTCCGTAATTTAAATCGTGCCTGTCCTAAGGACAATTTCCCCACACCATTTATTGATCAGATTTTGGATGAGTGTGCGGGTAGTGAGATTTTTTCCTTCATGGATGGCTTTTCCGGATATAATCAGATACAAATTAAACCTGAGGACCAACATAGGACTGCATTTATTTGTCCTTGGGGAACTTTTGCATATCAGAAAATGCCTTTTGGCCTTAAGAACACCGGAGCTACTTTTCAGCGGGCAATAACCTTGATTTTCCATGATCTCAAGTCGATTATCAAAGTATTTTTGGATGACCTTGCTGCTCATTCTCCTATGAGAATGCATCATTCATATCATTTGAGATTGGTATTCGAAAGGTGTCGCCATTATTTGGTCAGGTTAAATCCTCATAAGTGCATCTTTTGTGTGAAGTCAGGTCGCTTATTAGCATTCATCATTTCTAAGGAGAGTATAAGAGTCGACCCTTTGAAGGTTGAGGCAATACTTCAGTTGTCTCCCCCGAAAAATATTCGTCATCTTCAATGTTTGCAAGGCATGGCAAACTTCTTACGAAGATTCATGGTCAATTTTGCCAATTTGACCAGAGGCTTCATGTGTCTTTTGAAGAAGGACACCACCTTTTGTTGGGATGAGTGAGCCCAGGAGTCCTTTGATGCGCTCAAGCAAGCCCTAGCATCGGCCTCGGTGATTAGTCCCCCAGACTATAGCCGTGATTTTCTACTTTATGTGGCCGCATCCATGGAGACTATTGGGATGGTTTTGGTTCAAGACGATGAGGAGATCCAAGAGCATGTCATATACTATCTGAGCCAGAATCTTATTGACGCAAAGATTCGTTATTCTCATGTTGAGAAGCTTTCCTTAGCTACCATACATGCGGTTCAACGGTTGATACATTATATTCTCCTTTGCCAGACCTTGGTTGTAGCCCATGTCAATCTGTTTCAATTCATCCTCACTCGAAGGATGATTGGGGGGAAATATAATAAATGGACTGCCATCCTGCAAGAATTCGACCTCGATTTTGTGTTGGAAAAATCAAATAAATCGTTAATTTTTGCAGAGATTATATTGGATTTCCCAAGCGAGGACGAGGATTTGGTTTGTGAAGATACATTTATCGATAAGCACATCTTCTTAATCTCAACTTTAGACCAATGGTATGGGGATATCATTATATATCTACAAACATTGAATGTCCCTACTCATCTCTCATGGGATGAACGACGATGATTACGTCATGTGTCTAAGAATTACCTCATAGTGGATAACACTTTATACTGTCGTGGGGTAGATTCCATTTTACGTTGTTGTTTGACTCATGATGAGGCTGAGGTAGTGCTAAATGATTGCCACGGAGGGGCGTGTGGTGTTCATTTATCTAGGCTTTCTACAGCCCAAAAAATATTAAGAGCGGGCTATTTATGGCCGTCAATCTTTAAGGATTATGTTGATGCGGTTAATAGGTGCCACCCTTGCCAGGTGTTTGCACGTAATATGCGCTCAAAACCAGCCCCGTTACATCCCATCATCACCACCGGTCCCTTGACTAAGTGGGGGCTTGATTTTATGGATTGCAACCTAGCTTCAGCTGGGGGGCATCATCATATCATAGTGGCTGTTGATTACTTCATGAAATGGGTTGAGGCTATGCCTACAGTTAAATCTAACGGTGAGACAGCCGCACACTTTGTATTCAACCAGATTATTACTCGGTTCGGGATTCCAAAAGAGCTTTGACCATGGCTTGCACTTTCAAAATCGTATGATGGAAGAGTTGGCATCAAAGTTAGGGTACAAGCAAGAGTATTCCTCCTCTTACTACCCTCAAGTGAATGGACAGGTAGAAGTAGTGAATAAATCACTCAAATCCATTCTCCAACGAACCATCGCACAAAGCAAGAATAAATGGCACATTATGTTATATCCTGCTTTGTGGGCGTATAGAACCGTTGTTAAGACTGCCATGGCTTTTTCTCCATATCAACTTGTACATGGAGTGGAGTCAGTATTGCCGGTTGAATGCAGGATTCCTTCTTTGAATCTAGCCGTAGAGCTCTTGCCATACACTTCCCCATTGGAGGAGCATTTGGTCCACCTTGAGCAACTTGATGAGCAGCGTCGAGATGCCTTGGTGGCTCTAGAAGTAAATAAACGTTGCGTAAAGGTCCAATACGATAAGTCTGTTTGTCCAAGGAGGTTTAGTGAGGGAGACTTGGTCCTTTTGTGGGATCAACCGAAAGAACCCTTGGAGGCAGGAAAGTTTAACCCCATGTGGTGTGGTCCTTATGTCGTCAAACGTGTGTTAGAGAAGGGCACTTATGAGTTAGTGGATTATGGGGGAACAACCTTAGCGGAGCCTAGGAATGGGCTATATCTCAAGAAGTACTATGCATGATTTTCAGCCAAGGCTCATTATTGTATATTATTGTACAGTTTTGCATAGCTAGGTCTTTTTCTTATAGTGATCAGGTTTGTGATTAGTTTCCATTTATTTTGGCATATGTCAATGGAATCTTCCACCTACATAGGATTCGCGGATGGTGCAAGCCGTCACACTCAACACTCAGCCTCTACTGCTTTGGTGATTTATACTCCTATGGGTCAGGTATTGTCTTCAGGAGGCGTATGTCTACGGCCATCTTCCAACAATGTTGCTAAATATAGTGTCGTTATTGAGCTTCTACGGGATGCCATTTTACATGGCGTTCTCTCTCTTGAGGTACGTCTTGATTCGGAGTTAGTAGTGTCACAACTTAATGGTTTGTACCATGTTAGAGATCCGACGTTATTAAGAAGATTCTTACATGTGAGATTATTAGAACGACAATTTGACAATATAACATACATACATATTCCAAGAATTAATAATCAAGTTGTTGACTCATATGCTAACTACATGTTAGATTGGAATTTGTTTCATACACAATAAACTCATCACAAACACAAATTTTTACACATGTAAATAAATAAACTGAACATCATAAAAGTTTTTATATACATCCAAAATGTGGTAATAAATAGTGTCATGATAGAAAAATGGGGCTCTCAAGCCACCAAAATATAATACATGGTAATACAAAATATATCACTCCCAGGTATCTAAGCCTGTGGAGGAGGAGGGGAGTTGTGGTCATGGAATGTCACTAGGCTCTAGCTAGCCGTTGGAATAATCACACCCATGCTCGTGGTACACCCACCTCTTGGCACTGCATAGCCTTAGGCAAGTCCTCGACTTGCACCATGGGAACTCTGTGTGTCAGCCTCACAAAGTTGGTATGAATGCTCTGGAGCGTCCGCTCCGCATCCACACCCATTACCTATGTCACCGTATGCCGATCCTGGTGGTAGCGACATGTCCGGGTCCCCCTGGAAATCTATCCTCGCATAGGGGTAGTCATCGATGGAAATTATCTGTCATCACCACCATGGAAAGAACTCAGCTAGATAGGGGTTGGACACCCTACCTCCACCCAGTTTGCGCATTGCATCCACCCAACGTCGTTGGGTCGGATCTCGAACCCCGTGTAAAGGAATGTCAACTCTGGGGCTCAATCCTGGAACACGCTCGAAGAAAAACGTGCTCAGTATGCTGCTAAAACCGAAGTTTCGCACTCTTCCCATCTTACACTCATTGAGCTGGTGTTTCATGTTGCCCAATAATGTAGTGCTCTAGTCATATACTATGGGTCTCATGCACTCCACTGCATAGAACATCAGAGGCTGCAAGGCCTGGTGGAGTGAAGTCAAGCCTGCTATCCTGCCTAGTGTTAGTAGGATGGCCTTTAGGCCCAGCACCTGTATAGAGTTGGTTGGGATCTGACTCCCCACCTTCTCCGTGTCCGGATAGTAGTACACCGCATTGTACTCATCTATAGTCAGGCCACCTTTGGGCCCGCGAGAACATAGGTTCACTACTTCCCCCCATCGGGAAAGTTGAGTAATAAAGTATATGTCCTCCACCTCTATGGTGAGGGACATCCCATATATCTAGAATGACTCTGAGTCTGGATCCCAGTAATCCACCAACATCTGCAATAGTCTTGGTTTGGCCCTTAAGCCACCAAGACACCAAAATTTGTAGAGCCCACATGCACATAGCACTTGTTGAGCCATTAGATCGGCCCTTACTGCCTCCTCTACATCACCATGTTCACATTCTCTCCATTCTAGGACCATCCTGCACAAAAAATTGCAAGTTTTCCCATTAGAATACTTAAAAAACCTCATGCGCGGCCGCATACGTGACTGTTTGCCAAACAGCCGCATATGTACGCGACTATGAGGGCATTTTTCACTTATATCCAGCCCTGTACATGGAAAAACCCTCGATTTTCGTGTGGGCCGCAACACCTATTTTGGATTGGCCTAGAAATCCCAAATAACCATGGAATTTGATAAAAATTGCATCAAAATAGAAGAGAAGAGCATGGGTAAGTACCTGGAAGAAACGGTAGTGGATTCCGCCGGCTGGATCTCCTGGAATTCACTGTTGAAAATCTAAGCTCAATTGGGTAAAAATTTCAAATGTTTTATAATGTTTTGAATTTTTTACTATTTATAGAAATTTTTCAAATTTTTGAAAATTTTTACCCCCTTTCCTATAGTTTGGACCATTTCTAATCATTTTGGACCATTTTTGACCTAATTTATGATGTAGGAGACCTTTTTGAGTGTCGTTTCAGCCGTTGGATTGACCCGTTCGTGCCAATTTTAGGTATCATGTATAAACTGGCATATAGGTTAGGTTTCATCACCATTTTCATTTTGCATGACCTTATGACTGTTTCATTATAGCCTTAGGTACGAACCCATTCTGTTATGTCACAGAAACTTCTTGTTGTTTTAGAAGTGGCATGATATGAGTGGTAGAGCTTGACCTTACATGGGTACCCTAGTTAGCGCCTTATTTGCATTTGGTGCCCATGCTTACATTTTGTCCCTTAGGGTGTGGGAGTCCGTTGTATAGTATTGCCATGACATTTCGCAAGAGCCAAATAATCCTCTTGATATTTTGCTGGCCTATTCCCCTCAGAAATCCCTTATGTCAAGTTGTAATTGCATTAGCATGAGCTTTGCCTGCGTTATTGAGCCTTATGCCGGCTTCCTTGACATTGAGTTTCAGCCATATAGCTCGAGCTTGTCTCATGTCTAGCCATGCAGAGCCATTTTATATATCCTTTGCAGCTTGATTCCCTTTTTACTGGGAGGGGATTTCCCCCTGACTGTCGCTATCCTACACATGTATCCTTGCATTGAGCATATGTATGTTCCACTGCTTGGAACTAGTTTGTTTTCCCCTATGACACTCGTCTCCTCCTAGTCTGTAACTATTAATCAGTTTTATTCTTTTTCAAGCTTTTTAAATATTTGAAAAAGTCCAAAAAAAAATCAAAAAACCAAAAAGTCGGACAAGGAAAGATGTTATCTTTGGCAGCTGTCGAGTCATGTCACCTTCGAATAGAGCACCGTATATCACATCTGTTGGTTGGGTTTATAGTTTGACTTTAGGAGTTGTACTCGTTTTATCTGAGTTTATCTCCACCAACTGGTTAAGCTTCCAGTCCCCATGGAGCCTCTGTCGATGCCTCCTGTGTCGCAGAGATGTCCCAGTTTCATATATCGAGTCTATGATGCATTTATGTAAGTCACCATTCACCATTATGCTCTTGTTCGAAGGAAGTTGAAACCTGAGTCGGCCATTCCTCAATTATCTTGACTTTGCATGTCGGCCATTCCTCAGTTATCTTGAATTTGCATGTCGACCATTCCCGGTACAGTGACTGGTTCATGCACCTTATGATCGAGTCCTTCCACATTATATAGCTTTACTGAGTACCTCGTGTTGGATGATGGGGGATGCCTTAATGCCCTCCTTCCAGCGGATTTCATCCCATCGACTTCAGATCATTTATTATGGGATTGGAATCTAGAGTCATTTTTTAGTGCCTTGATACTTGCAGTCATCAGTGGCAGGTTCTCTCGCCATCGACAGTATTTGGGAATACATCAATGTCCCCTGATCGATGGATCCTCTCAATTATTCGACCTCAACACATCTATTCACACTTGTTAGTTTGAACTCTAGTACCTTGATTCCCATTTTCATTATCGGTGGGTGATCTCGCGTCTGTTAACGGTATACATCAATGACCGATAATCAGATGATGGACTACTATGTTCGACCTCAACACCTCTATTCACATAGTGGGACATGTACTTGTAGCGGTTTGTGTAGAAGACCTTCCAGATTGGTGGCATCTCTTATATGCTACCTCCTTGATCGTGCCAGTGTTCATGAGATTTCAGCTCTCGTGACTTGATTCCAGTATATGTCAGACATTTCCAACTATTATGGAGATCTTGATCTATTGTATATCTTCAGCCATTATGGAGATCATGATCCTTTGTATATCTTCATCATGGAGATTCTGATCTATGTATATTGTACATGGTGAGGACCACTTATGTGATATCTTGTATCTACCGATTCATGGCCATTGTACTCTTATGTATCTGGGATTGCTATATGTATTTGCAGTATGTGCAGATTTGTATCATTGTACTATGCTAATTGGGTGGCTGGTCTTCCATTTGGGATCCTTCATCACTCCACTTCTAAGATGGACTTATAATGTATTTCGGCCATCGTATGACCCCTCTGACCTCACACATTAGGGGGCATCTGTTATAGCTGATTTTACCACTCTAGGTGAATCACACTTGTATGGCCTTCCCTTGTCCCTCTGCAGACTCCTTAGACCCCTTGGACCATTTTTTGTCCTTTGATGTTTAATTGACCATCCCTAAAAACATGTGAAAATTCATATACGCGACTTTTAAACCCCTAATCGCGTATATACGCGGGTTTGACCCCTAAAACCCTGTACATCGGGATGTGTGCATAATCCAAATCCTTTTGGAGTTTTCCTTGACATGGATCCGACTCACTTGACTCCTAGCCTTCCATATGCCTTGAGATCACTCGGATTCAACCTTTCATTACCCCTTTGAAAAGCTATATAAGGAACTCTTTGGTACATTGAAGGCATAAGAGAGAATTGAGAGCAAAGAAACTATAGTCCATTGTTGCCGGAACTTGTGCTTGAGTCTGCATCCCTTTGTCCCTTGGAGCACTTTTGTGTTCTTCCCAAGCTTTCCTTTTGCTTGTGAGCTTGCTATCGAGAGATGAAGGATTGAGGTGGTGGAGGACCAAGTGGGGGATTCGGTTTCTCCGATTCGCAGACATGCCGACAGAGGTTGTATCCATTGTAATATCTAATTTTATATTAATAGAAATATATTCTCCTGTCCAATAATGTATGTTTGAATGAATATTTCATTCATGGGTGATTTCAAATGCTTATACATTATTGATTATATATGCTAGAATAGATCTAACACCAATATATATAGTATGCTTGTCTTGTTTAGTTGTTGTTGAGGAAGTGATTTATCAATTCAAGCTGAAGTTGGAAAGCTCAACGGGGATCTACTTCAACCGTCAGGAATAAGGTACGAAGTCTGATCCTTTAGTGTTAGGTATTTAATTTCTATGGCATATTGGAAAGGATTGATTTTTGGATTCAAGATGTCTGTTGTGGTACCCCAAGCCATAGGAATTTCTCTCCATAACAATATCATGAGCCCAAGGATTCAAATGGGTGAATAGGAGTAACTCTCCATAGAAGAGGAAGAGGCTAGGAATAAACTAGGTGCCACTTGGAGAGAGATTCGATGTGTTTTATGGCAACAATGATGGAAGATTCTATGGCATGTCAGACATGATTGCAGACTTGATTTCAAAACTATGAAAATCTGAAATGTCAGGGATAAAAATATCCTCCAAGAGGGCGTACTTGGTTTTTGGTGGCAGCAATTCGAATTTGGAGGAAGATGAAGGGTTGAGGAGAAGGACAAGTGTAATGGAGGTTACTAAACATCAAGTATGAGTTGGAGGAAGCCTATGGGAGTGAATTCGACCTTGGAGGACCTTAAGAGGGTTATAAAAATATGTCACAAGTAAGGATAATTTATTTTGATCATTTGATAATTTTCCTTTGGCATTTTGGAAAGCACTAGCTTGTCCATTGCACGGTGAGTGATCACTTACCCTGCTAGTGAGCCAATTTCGAGAGAGTGAGATTCTCATCCAAGTTGGTTATGGGAGAGGAAACAATGACCTCTCATTTGGATCTTATTGGATTTGTTTTACTACTTATAGGAGGCTGCTACTGTTCGCGACCCATCTCTCCTCCCATTCTCTCAATCCCCACTTCAATATTTCCATATTTCTCTATGATGGCGCACTTCTGTGAATGATGGTTGTGCCCCATTGAGTCCAGTTATGCCAAATAATGGGTGAATGATTTATGGCTCTATAATATGTTCCCCATCCTCTCTATAAGTCAAAATCATCAGAGATACATATGCAAATTTCCACATTTCCAAGCTTTGTTTTAACTAGTTTCTATGTGTTGATTTCCCATTTCAATGGAGTTGTATATCTTATGTATGTTGCAAATTGGATATGATGTTATATGGTGTTAGTAAGATATTTCCTTGTTTTTAATTTTATATATTAATTTTTCTCTGTTCTGAACCATTATTTACACAATTTGTGAGTCAAAGTTGAGCATTTACATGTCATTTCCCTTAAGAAAATGTCATTGAATTTATGCATTCGAAAATGAAGCTTTACACCTCTATTGAAGAACTCTTAACCATATAAAATGACAATAAATGAAGTCTAATAACAGTCCCCATAATCTGTTTGACAAGTTGGGAGGGTCTCATAAGATTTGGAGAGCCATTTCTGCCCACACCCTAGGGGGAATTGCACCATAAATTACTGGTAATTTTACCATTTTTACCAATGTTCTGAAATCGGGTTGCAGATGTATATAACATGTCATAAAGTTATCAGAGAGTCCATTGAGTGGTCCTAAGACTCCCCATATCAGTATCTAACAAATTCGAGACCCTATTGTTCCATTCGAATCCCCTAGAGTCAAGTCTAATCAAGGCAATTTTTTCCCCAAATTATGCCTTTGTTGGGACTTTTTGAATTGGGTCAATACACTACTCTAGTTGCTTATCTTCTCTCTCTCTCCCTACGCATTTCCCAATGCGACTACTTGACATGACCTCCATTCACACCGCTCATCTCCCATATGTTGTGAATCCCTCCTGGCCCATAACACACAACACTCTAGGTTGCACGCCGCTCCTCCCCCACAAGATGTGGATCCTTCCTCATCAATGTAGTCATCACCCTCTCCATTCCTTCGTTCCAAGTCGTCCTCTCCTATATTCCACCCTCCTCTTCTACTACCCCATATTTCTCCATTCCACACCCTATATGACCGTCCCCTTCATATTGGTCAACCATCCATTTCACAGTCATTTCCATTAACCACCTTCATCTAAACCTTAACCAAATTCAATTTTTTTTTATAATATTATTATTGTTATTAAAAATTATTTTATTATTATTTTAAATTTTGAAAAACCCTAAATTATTCCACCTTCACTTTCCATCCATTAAAAAAATATAATCATAATAATATTATATTTTTCAAGGAAAATAATAATAATAATAATATTTTTATTATTTATAATAATACATATTATTATTATTTAAAAATATTAAACTCGTTCCCTCAACAAAAAAAAGTTATTATTATTGTTAATAATAATAATTATTATTAGTTAATAATTGTATTTATTACAATTATTATTTATTAAAAAGGGGGCAAAAGACAAAATTCAAGTCAAAGGAAGACTGCATTAGGTTCTCCCTGGACTTTGTTTCGTCTAATTATCATCGAGAAGAAAATTGAAGTTGAAGACCATGGAATCCATATTGCATTTACAAATAAGATAATTAGAAGCTAAACTAAGGCGTTATCGAAAGGACACTAAAGACTTGCAAGTATGACTGAAAATTTGCAAATGGTCATTATATTACAACAAATTCAAATGGAATCCGAAACAATAAATTTCCTACCAAGAAAATCATGTGAAAAATTTATTTGCACGAATTAATGAATTAAAAGATGGAAATGATTTCGATCAAGAATTGCAAAACTGAGATATCAAGACAAAATTTGACCAGATTAAAGTAGAAATATTACAGTTGAACCAAATCCTTAAACACAAGGACAAATAAATTAAACAAGTTCAGAAAAAATTAGAATGCCAAGAATCAAAGATATGTCGACATCAACAACAAATAAATGAGCTCCAATAGACAAATGACAACATTAAAAAAGTACACAAGTTAGAGATCACAAATATCAATAACTCATTATCAAACAATACTGAAGAACTCTTTTAGCTAAGAAACCACCATACAATTCTAGTTACAAAAATTAAGAAGTTAAAAAATATACAGAAATAGTGCAATCTAATGAATATATCAAAAGGAAATTTCTAGAAAAACAAGAAGAAAATCATCACCTTAGAAATCATAATGAAGATATAAAAGAACCACTTAAGAAGTCCAAAGATGACAAAAAGTCACAAGAAGAAAAGATTTAGAAGATTCAGAATGATAACAAGTTGTTAGAAAAAAAATTAGAAGAAATACATTACTAGACATCAAAATATTCAAGAATGAAAATACAATTTGTAGAAAAATGCACAATTACAAATCCAGTTTGAATCACAGTTTAAGATATCAACCGAGTTGAAGAAAATCATATATGAAATTTAGGACAAGAAGATACTACTAATATATTCAAGGAAAATACCATTATAATAATTCTCTATCGACATCCAAACCATAAAAGTATATGTATTAAAAGTTGGGAACACCTAACAAAAGATATTAATACCAATGCAATCCAATCTGATGATGTCAATTCATTGTGGAAGCGCAATCTTCGACAACAAATTGAATTAGGATGGATCAACCCTTTTTCATTTTCAAATTTGTGTTAAGCACTTAGAAGATCATAGTATCATCAACTACGACACAACAAAGAAAGAGGCGACAACATTACAAGCACATGGCATAAGTCTTCTTCATCAATATGCTTTGAGGACAAAGCATTTCTTAAGGGGATGGAAATGTAAACAAATAAAACATTAAATAGTTATCATTAATAAAAATAAGAATATAAACATTAATTAATCAGGTTAACTAAGGGACATATCTCTTAGTTAATAGTCACAATGTAAGGCCTATATATACATGCTTTTTTATTATTGTAAAATCATCTTTCATATATCAGTTATTATTATTTAATCTGTTATGGATTATTTTCAGTTGACTTATTCATTTGGATAGTCTTTGAGTGTGAACCGGATTAGAAACACAACAAAGAACATATGGGCCCATCCAAAATAGGTGTTCACCAAAACCTACTCAATGGTCATCATCTGGCTGCTAGAAATCCAACGAAGCCCTCTTGATCCCATCCACCAAACCACAGCTAGCACCACTGCTCAAGTCTCAAGGCTCTTAATATTCTCAATCTTTGTAGTTGAGTATGTAACCTCAACCCATCCTATTATAAGCCTAAAGAAAGTCCTCCATTGGCATATCCTGTAGTCAAACCAACTAGGTGTTCCCTACCATATCATAAATCAATAGGCTTATCATGAGATATGCATATCATAAGGAAATATATATGCACTCACCAGGTATAATAAACAAACCTACATTCAAATCCTAGTTTTCAATGATATTTGTTAGAAAAAGATCCTTAGTTTGCATCAAAGGGTTGTTGAGGAAATTGACAATACCATGTTGTGCTTTCACATGGTTGGATTCCCTATAATATCATCCTTAAGATTTGGAAAGCCTATCTCACACCATTTCACCCTCATAAATTCATTTTTTTAGTTTACTCAACCAATCAACATGTGTTATTTTAATCAAAAAGTGAATTGTTAGGTTGCATCTGTTTGTATAACAAGTATGTCCTTAGTGTGCACCTATTCATCAAACTAGTGCATGCATTATGTGTATGTTCTTCCAAAAAGTGCATAAGGATGTCCTACTTTTGCAACCTATAGATGTGGTGGTGTCGTACCTACACAATACTTTTTTGCACATACAAGATAGAAAAATTCTCAAAAAGAATGTGCTTGGATGAGAGGATTTCATGGCTTCATCGCATATGAGGCCCTAACCTTAATTAAAATGAAACGGGTAAAATCGAAGATGAGAAGGGAAATACCTCTAACTTGCAACTCCGTGAATCAAAATTTGATGCTCCAAATGAACGTTATGTTCCCTAAAAGTTTGTTGTCCCACAAGCCACTCGAACAATGAACAATAATAATGATCTTTTAATTCATGAAACACGCCCTATAATTTCTTGGATTTTCTTTTAATACATACAGTTGCATATGACCTCTGTTTGATGCGTCATGCTCACCATTATATTCCTTGTTTTGTGATTTTCTTGATTTCATTACTAACTTGTCATGATTAGAAACTTTTTTCTGGAATCCCTTTTTTCCTTGTCATGATTTAAATGCATATAACTTAAGCCATTTACCTTCATTTTCCATGTTGCTTGCACTATTAGTTTCATTTTAAAAAGCATAGTTATGTTTTTATTTATTTATTTCCACATGTCTAGGAAGAGATTATGGAGGGACCATACCTTTTCCACATATTTACCATGAATAATACTCCTACAAATATATTTCCTCAAACCAACATATATGTAATATATGTCTACTACATATTATGCATTTAACCTATTTGTTGAACCCACTAATTCCTATGGGCCACCCCCGCACTATTTGGGAAAGTGGCCTATCCCAAACACCCTGACATTAACTCTTTCCTAAAAATAGTACCTTACCTACATGGGTTACCTCTTCTTAGTACCCATGTCATTTCTCCCTTTTAGGGGAAGGATCCTATATAGTCCATGAGACATAGGCATATATTCTTTCTAATTTCACTCATTGTCCTACTTCAAAATTTTGAATATTTGCACATGTTAATGGTGTTTTTTCTACACTTCGCATTATATCATAAGTCTACTTCTTCATCTATACTGTAAAAGTTGCAATATTTTTCCACCATTAATCTACCTCAAGGAGAATACCATTAGTGTCCACCCCTTAGATATTTCCATTTTTTATCACACTTCTCCTTGATTCATTTGGTCTATCTTGGGCACTTATCTCCTTGGTTATATCATTACCTAAACATCCATGTTCTTTGGGAAAACCATTAAAAGTGATTTACACCATGGTAGAAAAATGTATATGACCTCTTATGGTAGTGTCTCTAGTCACCTTTGTTCAAATAATTCTAAAGTGGATCCCCCATGAAAGCTTATGATGTTAGTCCTCTAACCCTTATTAGCCTTAGTTCACACCCCCCTCCACGAGTGTTGTTCATTTCCATCATTTTTCCTAGTCACCCCATTGTTCCATTCCTTTGAAATTATTTTCAATAACCCTTCTCATTTCATAAAGAGTTGTACATTTTATTCTAGGTCATCCATGCATTTATGCTCTAAACAAAGGATTTTTTTAGTTCACTACTCTTTGACCCTCTGTCCCATTATGTTTCACTCCCAATTCCATATATTACCTTTGTATCAAACCTCATGTTTTTGAATAAATATTTCCTCATTACTTTTTTATCCATCAAACCACCTCCATAGACTCTAATACCTACACTCTAGAGGTGTGGTTTAAAGACATTTTGTACCTTGGCCCCATTTTCATCATTGATGGGTTACTCAAGCGAACTAATAGGAGACATCATTGACACTTGGATTGGTTGGTTCTCATGTGCTTGACTTCAACACCTTATCACACCATTGAATATTGTATGTTATTATTGGTTTATTATCTCAATTCCATCAAAGACCTCAGAATTTCATGAATCCCTCCAACTTTTTCAATCTATATGGAGGCCCTCAATTTCAATGCTTTCTTCTATCTTCAAGTTGTGTTGGAGATAGTCATCTAGTTTCAATTGCAATTCATTGGTTCTAGTTGGATCTATCCTACACTTGTTGGCCCACCTATGATGAGCCCCTGATGATGTGGTTCCTTTTAAATATTGGGCCCCTTGTGTTTAGTGGGGCTTCAATTGCTATTATTTGTACCAAATTTCATTACTCCTCATATATTTGGATCAGATGTAATATGGACTGGAATTATGTACTTGGAATGCATCCCTCATATCCCTCATTATCATGATGTACCATGAATATAACAAATATTTTGATATGGCCTCATGAAGACATGATATCACATTGGATTGAGACACCCATACGAGCATGGGGATGTTTGTGTTATGACCCAAAGAGGCATATCATATACATTTAATCCCAGGTGGGTCTTGGTGGCCCCTCTTACGGGAGGAGGAATTTCCTCTCTTTGCTCACTCATGTTCCCAACTCAAGTGGTCTCATTTTCCTATAGATTAAAGAGACACAATTTGTGTTGTATTTTTTCCATAAGATGTGCTTTTAACCTCATACATCAAGGGAAAATATTAATAACATATTTTTTGTCCTGTGACTTTGTCATCAAAAGAATCACCTTTACACACCACTATTAGTAGTCTTAGCCTAATTTCCACCATTTCCATTACCATATGACCTCAACGTCTCCGATAAGAGCCAACCTAAATCCTAATTTCCCATGAAAGTCAACACCTAGAATTTCGTAATAATCCATGCATGATACACACTTAATTCCTCTAAACGTGTCATGGTCCCAAAAACATAAAATGGTTATTTCATTTGGCACATTCATGTTGTTCACTTCGAGAGAGGGGTAGTGGCCTAAAGTGACATCATCAATCCATTATTTCTAAAATAGTCGTTGATCTAGTCTCTTTTTTTTTTTCAAAAGAAAAAAACCTGCCTTGATATTCATAAACTGAATCAAAAGACATAAAAACAATGCTGCCAGCATACAGTGATACATAATACATCGTGGAGTTTTCGCCAGGGGGAAAGGCGAGCCAACAACAAAATGTTCCCATCAGAAAACTGTTCCATCATAAATAAATCTGCCAAAACAACCACATCTATCGAGCGTCAACAAGCGCTGAATCCACAATCCAAAAGAGATCTCTCATACTTATCAAAAACTGATATGATGGAGGAATGCATCATAAGATCAGTCTCAGTAAAGCTGAAAAGTATCATGTGTAACCAATTGGTTCTCAATGAGTTCCATAAAACTGCCAAAGCCCTGAGGATGAGAGAGCGCAGTTTTAGAGAGACGGTCAGCCAACCGATTGTGCTCTCGATAGATGTGGGTGATTGACAGATCATGAAAGGCGACCAATAGATTTCTTGTCTCCCGACACCAATGAATAAGGTCTGGTGGGGAGAGCTCAGTAGATCCACGAACCCAGTTGATGATCACTTGTGAATCACCATAGACGTGGGTAAGTGGGATCCCCATCATTTGGGAGGTGAGGAGAAGAGCCCAAAGGCTGATCAATTCTGCCTTCATGTTGGTGCCATGTCCGACCCCCAGCGAGAACTCCAATCGATGAGTTTCATTGATATAAATACAAAAACCAGCACCAGCTGTCATATATTTTGATGCACCATCCATAAAGCCACATGGATAGAAGATGACAGGTGCCATTCCAATAACTCTATCACGCCTCCTCTTCTTGACAGCACATGGAGGTGAGCCACACAATGTTGATATAACCTGCTGGATAATGGAAAATACATACCTCTTTTCTCCATCAAATATGGCACGGTTACGTGCTTTCCATATGATCCACATCATATGGAGTGGAAGAAAATACAAAGGCGAGTCCCTGTGCATGTTTTTTATCCAATTATTTATCATCACATCAATCGGAACAGCGGGAGTGATTGCACACAGATTAAGGAGATCACAAACATGAACCGCAACAGTCCTCCAAACACTACAGAAAATAAATAAATGAGCTACAGTTTCTTCATTTGTGCCACAGAGAACACAGATCCCAGGCCCATGGAATCCTTTTTTCTGCAGGTTTTCCCACGTAAGTATTTTATCACGTAGTGTGAGCCAGATGAAACAAGATATATTGTTGGGTACATTCCTGTTCCAAAGGACAGAATCAATGGAGGTGGTAGGTGGTGTGGAATGAACCCCAACTATATAATCATATGCATCGCGTGCTGATGGAGAACCATGAGAGTCAATATGAATCCAAGAGAGGGTATCAGGGCGGTCAGTAAGAAGAATACCAGCACCTTTTATTTCATGTATGAATTTATTCCAAATAACACAGTATGAGCCCCCAAGATAAAGATCATCAGCAGACAGCCAATAGCTCTTTGCAGGAAGGAGAGTGTTTCGAGCCTGTGCAAGGGTACAGATGTCCATGTCTACCAAATAGGTTCTCAAATCCTCAGGCAGATGTGGGGAGTTAACACCAATAAAGGGATCAATACCGAGTAGGATATTATTTCCATCTCCCACTTTCTAGGTCAAGCAGGAGCCCAGCCACGGGAGAATCTGTACAAATCCCTTCCAGAATAATGATGAGCTGCGAGTGGTAAAATTCTTCATTCTGAGCCAATCAATAACAGGGATACCTTTCAAATATTTAGCATGTATAACAGATGACCAAAGACCATCGAAATGAAGTATTCTCCAAATATTTTTGAGGCGCAATGAAAGGTTAAACCAATGGAGGTTTTTAATACCCCATCCCCCACAGTTTTTAGGCCAGGAGAGATCAATCCAGTTGACCAAATGAAATTTCCTTTTGATATTCGAGGATCCCTAGAGAAAGCTGAACATAAGGCTTCTGAGCTTCTGAAGGACAGCAGCTGGGAGAGGTGCCAGACTCATCCAATAAACCGGAATGCTAGATAAGACGGCGTTTAACAGAACCAATCTACCCCCAAGAGAAAGGTATCTGAAGGTCTAGTGGCAGATCCTCTTCTCCACTTTTTGAATTAGCCATAGCCAGTCACGGATCCTATATCCAATGGGTTTTAAGAAAAAACCAAGGTAAGTGATCCCCAAATGTAAAGGCTACATTCTGTAGGGAATGACATCTGCAATTGAGTTATAACCAGCCTCATCCAAATTGCAGTACAGGAAACAAGATTTATCAACATTAATCATCATGCTAGAAGCTTTGCAGAATGTTTCCAATATAACCTCAAATGCAGTCCAATCCAGTAAGGTGCCAGAACCCAATAAGATCACATCATCAACGAAGAGGAGATGTGATAGTGCAAGTGAGGGTGAGATATGAATGCCCCTGATCAGTCCATGGTCCCTAGCATCCCGAATAAGCAGGCTAAGGCCCTCGATGACAAGAATGAAGAGGAGTGGTGATAAAGGACAGCCCTGACGGATACCACGGGAGGTAGGGAAGAAATATGAGGGAGTGCCATTGACCAGGACCGCAAAATTTACAGTAGATATGCATCCCATAATCCAGTTCACAGTGAGGAGAGGGACTCCTATCTGAATCAAAATTAATCTGACGAATGTCCAGTCCACCCGGTCAAAATCCTTCGAAAGGTTAAGCTTGAGGACAAAGGCAGGAAGATTCTTGGAGTGGATAGAGTGAAGTACCTCCTGGAGGATACCAATAGGCTCAAAGATTTGTCGGTCTTTAAGGAACCCATACTGTTCCTAAGAAATGCCCAGGTCAAGAAAGGGTTTGAGTCTCCTAGCAATGACTTTCGTAATGAGCTTATAGAGTAGGTTGCAGAGGGAGATAGGTCTAAAATCGGCAAATGTCAAGGGCTTGTCTTTTTTTGGTATGAGGGTCAGGAAGGTAGAGTTGGGGGAAGGTGGAATGTAACCAGAGGTTCTGGTTTGTTCAATAGCCTTGAGAAGAGTAGGGCCCAGGAGATCAAAGAAATGTAGATAAAAATCAACAGGCCAGCCATCCGGGCCCGGGCTACGATCTTTTTTAAAGGCTTTAAGAGAGAGCTCCACTTCAGTAAGACAGACATGCCGAGTGAGGAGAGATGAATGATCAGGTGGGATAAGGCGGGGGAAGAGAGAGATGACATTCAGCTAGTTATCAAGACAGGTAGAGCCATCATCTTTGAAGATGGCAGCAAAATGAGACTTACCAAGAGCCTTGAGGGAGACCACATCCTCAACCAGAACACCATTAGGGCCTTCAAGGGACCATATTGAATTTTGTAATCTTCTTCCTGAGGCATATGCATGGAAAAACTTGGTATTTGCATCACCTTGCAGTGCCCATTTAAATCTGCTTTTTAATTTCCAGGTGAGAAGGATGTGATCAGTGATCCTCTTCTTTTCAGCCTTCAAATGGGAAAGCCTAGCCAATTGTTCATATGAAAGAATACCATTGGTGGGACTGGCCAGAATGGATTCAATGGCTGCTTCCAGGTTAGAAAAAGAGCTGTTCATAAAATCAGATTTATTCTTAGTCCACTTTTTTGTGGCAGCCTTAAGCTTGCGAAGGGTGAGACACATGTCATCAATGTCAACAATGTTATCAGCAATGAAAGAGGAGGACCACTCCTCATTAAACCAGTCAAGGAAGTCAAAATCCTCAAGCCATGATCTATTGAATTTAAAGGGAAAGTCAAATGGGCCCTTAAAATCTCCCCATTCCAAACAGATAGGAAAGTGGTCAGATAGGTCCACACAATTGATCCAGGACTTATAGACCCCCAAAGTGGGAAGAAGAGAGCTAGAAATAAGGAACCTGTCCAAGCGTTTACTGATGCCCTCAGTCCCAGCTCTACCATTGTGCCAAGTAGGACTAGAAATAAGTGGAGCCACATCCACTAGCCCTACAGACTCGAAGAGTGAGGTAAAGTGAGTGGAGAGAGGGTCTAATGAGGCTTTTTCTCCCCAGACTTCAGTAGAGTGAAGGGTGAGGTTGAGGTCACCCCCAATCACAAGTGAAGGTAAATGGAGAAGGCCACCAATGAGGGCTTTGTCCCAGAATAGTACACGGTCACGATAAGGGCCATAGACATTTAGAATGTGGAGAGGGCCGGTCAGTCCCCGAATAGATGCCTGTAAAAGAATGCCCGCGCATGTATGGAAAGCCTTACATTTATCCTTTGCCGGATTCCATGCAGAGAGGAGGCCACCAGAGAGCCCATGAGCACTAACAGCACAAAACTCCCAGGAGGGGAGTAATTTAGAGAAGGCAAACAGAGCAGGAAGGTCACTACACATGGTTTCTTGCAAAAGGATGAAATCAGGTTTAACAGATCTGATGAGGGAGCGGAGGCTAAGTGTTTTGGTCTTACCTCCAAGACCACGAGCATTGAGTGAAAGAATAATCATTAAGGAACCTCCTGGGGGGGAGACGATGCTCTAAGTCCCCTAGAATAAGAGCCCCTGGAAGCTTCCTTGATGCGGACAGAAAGTGGGATGTAGGGAGGGGAAGCAGATGAAAGGTCTGCCTTATGGTCTCTTTTTCCTTTAGGTGCTTTCCGAGCAGTAACATTATCAAACCTGATGGAGTTTATATGAAAGGTGGAAGGGGATGATGGGGTAGAAGCAGTAAAAACATCAAGGGACTTCTTAAGGGAGGGATCAGAGAAGGAAGGAGAGGCAGTAGGGCTATGTGGAGATGGAACTGGACACATGGGAGGATCCACAGGTAAGAGAGGAGGAAAATCATCTGATGAGTCTAGAGCAAACCCCGAGTGCGAAGGAAGAGGCATGGGAGGGGTGTGAGATGGTACAGTGCTTGTAGGGGGAGAGGTGACCTCAGTGGCAGATAGGGGAGTAGCAGGAAGAGGAGAGGTAGTAGGATCAGGAGGAGGAGGAGGTGGTGACAGCTGGAGATCAGGAGGAACTAAATTCCTGTGGGACAGGATTAAATTATCAACAGCTTCAAAAAAGGAATCAGGAACTTGTTGAGAGGGTTGTGAGGAAAGAAGAGACGGGTTAGGAGGTGGGTGTGAAGAAGTATCAGGGGAAGCTGGTGGGGAGACCAAGCCAGGGACCTCAGTGTCAGAGGAATGTTCATCAGATAACCGAAGAGGACAAGATTTTCTCAAATGTCCAACAGATCGACAACTGCTACATCGAAAGGGGACATGAAGATAATCAATTTTTTGAATCAGAAGGCGATCTTTGCAGAGTATTTCTACCTTAGCAGGGAGTCCCCTGGAGATATCAAGCTCAACTAGAATTTTAGCAACTCTCTTGTCATAAATCAAATGAAAATCATCCTCAACTGAGATAAACCTGCCAATAGTATCTCCAATACCTTCAAGGATCTGCCTGTTCCACAGAGGGAATGGGAGATGAGGTAACAATACCCATAGGTGGCGTTTGGTGATTCATTCTCTAAGGGGATCAAAGTTAGAATGCCAGCGTCCAAGCACCAATGAGCCTTTACCAATACGCCAAATACCCTCCAGGACCCGTGTGCAGTGTTCAAGTTCCAAGAAAACAAAAACAATCCAACCATTGGATAGGAGGCTAATGGTCAGAATGTAATTAAAGAGAGGTTTCCAGTAATCATTTGCCCAATCCACCCAGGAAGCCTTATTCAGGCGACAGTATTCTAAGCGGCCTATCAGAGCCCTGGAACAGAGAGAGGAAACACGATCCATATAGACATCATGGCCTAAAACATACCTGTATTGTTCATTCAGAGCCTTGATGCATTTGGATTTGCGTTTACGACGGGAATGAGTACGAAAGTCTGACTCAGCCATGGAGAGAGGGCTCACTAATACTCAAAAAAGGAAACCCTAAGAAGTCAAACCCTAATCCAAGAAGATACCAAGTCAAAACCAGTCAAAGCAGGGAGAGGGTCAGCAAAGGGGACCCGGGCCAAACATGTGTAATAAGGAAGATAATAATGATAAATGAAGTATAACAATTACTAGAGTTCACACACTATACAGTAAGTAGAAAAAAACACAAGCCCCAGCAAACATAGATCCCTCTCTGCCAAAGGAACAGAGGCACAAACTTCAGGTCACATAAAATAATGTGGGACTGTCCAATGAGAAATAGAAGACAGTAGTGGAGTGTATCAAGTGATGTGGAAAATGCCCTAGTCAAAGAAGAAACAACCGACCGTTGCAACAATCAAGGCCAGGAGAGGGCTAGCGCACATGATGAGTCCCAGTCACACAGGTGGGGTATGGCAAGGAGAAAAACACATACCAATAAGACTTCCACAAGGGTTCAATGAACGGAAGTCAGTAGAAGCAGCAATAACAGGCAAGCAGATACAAACCCCCAGGACAGATGGGCGGGTAAGAAAAATGTGTCGATAAGTGCCCCAAGACAAAGTATAATGAGCTGGGTCACTGTCCAGTAAGGGCGAGCAGACAACGAAAACAGGTAAACCGAGGGTGAATATGGGGGACCAGACCCTCAAATAAGACAAAAATCGAAATCATAACACAGTCACACATGGGTCCAACCAGAAATCACGGAGGAGAAAGGTGACGGAGAAACAAGCAAAAGGTGATGGGCGAAACGACAACCACCAGTTTTAGCCGGAAATCAGCGAAATCCTTCCCACTTTTTTAGAGCCCTTGGTTGGTACTAGTCCCCCAGTGAAGGGGAGGGACTCCAAGGTGGGCTAAAAACTGGCACCCACATGCAAATGCAGTGGAACCCTAGGACAGAGAGGACCCATGAACCGATAAAAGGGGCTCAAAAAAGTACAAAGGCAGTGACACTAACCTATAAAAACCGCATTACAGTGTATGTGAGAATGTCGACAACGTTGTGGAAACAGGTGCGCTCACAGTCCGCTGACAGTCCAGGGTTCCAAAGAAACTGCCAAACAGGAGAAGATGTAATCGCAGAGCTGTGGATGTGAGAATGTCGACAGCGCTGAGGAGACAGGTGCTCTCAAAGACTGCTGACAGACCAGGGTTCCATGATATAAAAAAACTGTCACGCAGAAGGATATGTGCAAGCACCTGTGAGTGGAGCCAACCTCCAACTACCAGCCCCCGTTGATCTAGTCTCTAATACCTATATGTATCCCACTACTTCCTCAATGCAAAGGGATTACACTACACAATGGGGTCCCCATATCAACTACTTCTAATGAAGCGTAAACCTAAAAGACATTGTAACATCGACATAGCCAAATGTGTAAAGTAGATAAAGCGTTGGTCCCACGTCCAAAAAGGGATGTTTGAAAAGTGGAGTAACATTGGAAAAATGTTCGAAAAGTGACGTCCAAAATCCATTAACCAAACAAAAAGTGGGCGATCCATCGAACTAATGTCGAGTTTCTCTGTTTAATCGATGTTGGAGTTATGGTACTGACATTTAACCCATGCCATCCAGACATTGTTAAAACATCCAAAAATAGTCATTCGCATTGTAGACATAACATCAGCTAAACATCTGAAAAGAGACATTTGAAAATAGATGTAATGCCCACTAGACGCCCAAAAATATATGTCTAGAATTGTATTGAGGAAAACAAAAGTGGATGATCTGTCGATCTAACATTGAGTTTTTACTGCATAGTAAAAAATTGTCTCTTTCATTCACTATACGTCACCATTTTAGTATCACATTTAATCATAATCTAATACATTCATCTTTAAAAATATTTTTTTTTACTTTGATTTAATAGTTAAAATCAATAAAATAAAAGATGTCTAATTCATTATTTTTAATGTATTAAATATGGTTTTCATAATGATTAATTAATTCCCACACTCATTTCTACACAAGTTCGGGTACCTAGTTCTATACTAGCTTTGGTGCCACTATCCAAGATTATTAGCTATCACTGGACACACAAGAGAAGCCAGAGAAGTCATTTTCAGACTTGATTATTACGAATTATCCATTACATTCGAGCTTGGCAAAACTGGTCTTACTTCTTCCTTCATTTAGCATACCTCTGGGAATGGTAATTTTTAGGGGCGAAATTTTGCCAATTGGCTATTTTTTGGGGTTTTTTTCAAAAAATAAATTCGTTATTTGGTCATTTTTAGTGTCTAATATGGCCTATATTTACATAGAATATGTTTTTTTTATCATAATATTCACCAAAATTTACACATTTTATTGTTAATTTTATGTTTCATATTTAATATTCGCCTACCTATCTATAAACATGTCTTTTTCAATCCAAAACAATCGCCTAAAATATAATATTAGAATCCTTAAAAAATACCATGCCTCTAAGACCATGAAATACATCATTATTGAAAATTTTACATTATATGATCTAGAAACTAGAGGTAGCCATTTTACTAAATTTTATAAAAATGGATTTTCATTCACTTAAAAAAAACAAACAAAAAACAAATGAAATAGTAGGAAGGTTGCTTACACATGCCTCTTAGAAATATTTTATTGTAATATTGTATATAGTCTAAAGCTAAAAGTTGAAGTAATTATGAAACATTAAAAACTTGTAACAATGTATTACTTATGCTGCTTATATTCTCTATGTGAGATTACTTTTGCTTATATGTTGTTGGGTTACTTGTTACTTTTTGTAACTATGTTGTTTATATTTCTATGTGAGATAAGCAACCAAGTTGTGATATAGATATGTATATCAATTAATTAGTTATTGGGTAAGATCTTGAAATTAAAGATCCAAAATAAGTTCACTTGTCTTTGTGAATATGAGAGCTCTTGTCACTACCAATAGTTAAGATAATCAACATAATTGCTTAATACCCGCCTCATAAAAATAGTTGAATACATATTAAGTAAGAGGTGGATACTTGAATAACATTAACAATATTGAATGCCTAATAAACACTTAACAATATAAATATTAAAAATATAATGATACAAGATTTAACATATATAAATCTAATTTATATTAATGTAAATAATTTTAACCTAAATATTTAACATATATAAATCTAATTTATATTAATGTAAATAATTTTAACCTAAATATTGAAAAATGAGTAGTATTTAATCTATTATATTTTTAGTTATAAATTTTAAAAATAATTAATTAAATAGAAAATATTTTAAAATTCAGTATACATAATATCATATATTTAATTTATATTTTTTTACATATTTATATTAAATATTTTTAACTAATAATAATATATATAAGTATAACAATATTATTAGTTGTTAATTGTAAAGATATAGCAATTTTGTGTATGACAATACCAACTTGGAGGAAGTGTCTTCTTACAAATATTTAGGAATTGATATTCATCACAAGCTCAACTGGAACTATAGCATTGAGAAAAGGATTAATGGAGGGTGAAAAGCTTATTTTGGTCTTGAAAATAATTATAAAGCAGCAAACCTTGTGATGTGGGATAAAAAGAAGCTCCTATTTGAAACTTTAGTCACTCTTGTTATCTTGTATGGATGTGAGGTTTGGGGTTGTAGCATCTCTAGAGAATCCTGGAGAAAGATTGAACAAATCCAGAAGCATTTTATAAAGTATAACCTCAAAATTAAAAGCAATACACCCTATCATATTCTCCTTAAAGAAGTGGGTCTTTCCTGTATCGAGAGCCTAGCTATGACTAGGCTCTTATTGTACAAGCACAAACTTAATAACATGGGAGACCATGGACTTCCTAAGCTAGCTTTAAACTCGAGCCAAAACCACCTAAGGCTCAAGCGAGGTTGGTATAAAGATACCGGGGCCTAGTTAAACCATTGGGAGATCGACGAAAATGTTGCATTGCAAAATATTAATAACAATTAAGAATGTTGTTACTTATAAGTTTAAAGAGAAAATGTGGTGTGAGAAAGATTTAGAGGCTAAAAGAAAATTAAGATATTATAAGGAGGTCATCAACCCTAATCTAGATGATCAAAAGTATCTCTCTGTTTTAACTAGTTCAAAGAAAAAAATTAATATAGTCAAGATAAGAACGAACTCTCATGAACTCCATAGTGAGACAGGTCGTTGGGCAGATCCTAAAACACCATAGGTGGAAAGGATCTGCCATCTCTATGAGAATATGAACATTGAGGATGAAAATCGCTTCCTCTTAGAGTGCCCTGCGTACACCCACATTAGATCTCAGTTTCATAACCTTTGTTGCAATACTGACCTTCCTAGCCTTTTAACATGCCAAAATTATAGTGAGCTTGGGACGCTTCTCTCCAAGCTCTTTGGGCATAGGAATACAATTTTAAAACAAACTAAATAATTCGTTTCTTTAGGTTCGATAGACCAAAGTTTGGTCTCAGTGGACGTTAACCACCACCACCACCATCTCTTATTTTCTTTATTAATTATTAAATGCAAATATATAATTTTTTATTTTCTTTACATTAAATTAGAATATATTGTTTTAATAATTTTCAATCAAATGTAATATATTTAATTAGAAGAAGTAAATATTATTAATATAGTTTAATTTTGAAAATAAATGTTACATAACTTTATTTATTTTATTTTCTTTACATTATGTTACATAAATGTCACATAAAATTTTATTTTCTTTACATTATGTTATAGTATATTATTTTAACAATTTTCAATCAAATGTATTATATTTAATTAGAAGAAGTATATTATTAATATAGTTTAATTTTGAAAATAAATGTCACATAACTTTATTGTTCACCGTTTGTAAATATTCTTTAAAACCCACTTGGCACGAAGATGTTAATATATTTAATGTATAGTTGGGAGTTTTATAAATATAATTTTCAAAGTTAAAATCTATTAAAATTTAGCTTCGACATATTTATTACTTTTTTACTATGTAATAGTATGTATTTAATTAGAAGAAGTAAATATTATTAATATAGTTTAATTTTGAAAATAAATGTTACATAACTTTATTATACCTGCCTCAGCAGGTATATTGTAATCGATCGAAGTCAAACTCCTTTGACTTTGGGTATTAGTTGGTGTCTTTTGAGGCACTTATAAAGAATTAAAACCTGTTTTCCAAAGTATGACTTAGAGGTTTGCAAAATATTTTTTTTAATTTTGTTAAAAAGCTATTTTTCTAAACAGCTGATTGGTGGATCAGAGATGATGTCAACATTGGGATTTGGTATCTGGATTTGAGTTGACATGTGGCAAGATGACATCATAATGATAAAATTAAAAAAATCAAAATTATATTTTATTGCCATCTGGGCTCATGCCTCCTGTCGCTGCCGTGTGGACCGTGCTGCAGCCCGACCTTCGAATCCTATCAGGGGCAGTAATCAAATCCTATCAGGGACACTTCGTTTACTTCCGCGTTGATCTCGCAACACTTTCCAGGATTTCATCTGTATGTTTAGTTGTTGCAGAATCCAGGTCTCGCTTTGCTCCCTCTTATCTAACAGCATCTAGCAATGTCACTCCCTAACCGCCCTTCGCTGCAACAACCCACTTACAGTACAGTTCTTTCTCCTGCGGCTTCTGGATTGGGCTGTCAGCAAGCTAATCCCAAACATACCTGCTCGCAACCTAACAGAGAAATTGCAGTGCACTCTGGTTCAAATCAAACTTTACCTTCGTCATCGTATAAAGATTCAAGTCATACATTTATATCGATCCAGCCTGCACTCTGGTTCAAATCAAACTTTACCTTCGTCATCGTATAAAGATTCAAGTCGTACATTTATATCAATCCAGCCTGCACAGCAACGAAGCTGATTTTCAGGCATTGGCGGGGGATTTGAATTATCACAGTTACTATATTCTAACGTTCCGAGATCTGCATCCCGGGAATACTTTCAAACGTCTCAACCAAGGAGATCCTGTTTGAATGATTTAAATCATCCTCCACTCAGCGAAGATTGAATTGATTTCCCTTCGAAATCAATAGATTGTCACTAGACTGTGATATCTGCATTGTAAATGATACTAGACTGTGCACTTGTCACACAGAGCAAGTAGGGTCAGAAAGGGAACTAGTAGTTATTGGTAAACGACGAGGCTGCTACCCAAAATTTTGACTTCCAAACTCAGGAACTTGAAGCTCACCCAAAACTTATTATCCTCCAGTCTCAAATGTACAGGTTTGTCGCACTGGTTACATGATCCCATAACGTCTAGGCTCTGCTATCTCTCAGCAGGCAAAGCTATGTCTTCAAATGGACTAGCTGAAGGATCCTGGAAGCTCCTCGTTCATCATTCGACCTTCTCTTATTGAGGCTTGCCCGTTGCATCAAGCGAACCAAACTTGCACCACTTCAGACATTTAGAGGCCCAAATTCTGGCTCGGGCTGACTAAAGACTGTTATGACCTCGGCCTTAAACTGTTGAGTGGCTTTTGACCTGTGAAAAGTTCCAATATTACAACACCAAAACTGTATACATCTCTTTTTTCACCGTATAGATGCCTGAGATGACATACTCAGGAGCGCTATAGCCAAAGGAACCAAGCATCTGAGTAGAAACCAGACATTCTAAACTTGAATTAAGAGCTGTTATTCCACAATCGGGAAGATAAGGATTGAGTTCACGATCCATCAAAATGTTGGCTGATTTGAAATTTCTATATACTACGGAAGGTAAAGAAACTTCATGCAAATACTCTAGAGCCCGAGCAGTGCATAGTGGAATGGCCACTTCATCTTCGAAGGAGTGAGCTTCAATGCAAGAACCAGAGGTTGACGAGTATGTAGAGGAACCTAGGAGGAAGAACACCATCACAAAGTAGTATCCTGGGAACCCAAAGGATTGAGTCTTCCAGAGCCGTCTTTAAATTTGTTGTAAAATAGACAGAGGCAAACTTTAAACCCCATATCAAGATGGATTCTGCCGATTGAACTTAAATTCTTTCCTGTTCATTAGATGCCTGGATTACACATGAAAATAAAGATTACCCTGCTGTGTAGTTTTTTAAGACACCTCGTGGCTCCTCATCGAAAATTCCTGCCATTTGGCCTGAGTTCCTTTTCTCCATATGGCTTGGTTTGATGCTTGCATGTGTGTGAAGCTTGATAACGTGTTGCTATGTGTAGGTGGCAGGTGGAGCAGGAAACGTTTGAGCTGGAGCAGGCGTATGGAGCCAAGGAGCTGAGCGCCGATCTCATGAAACCATACCTCAGAAACCTGGCCTCAACAGAGAATCGGAACTGACACATTTTTGTACCCTTCTTCATTCTCCGCTTCCATAGAGTAGTTAACACGTGGCCAGGTGTCAAATCTCAACGGAAAATCAAGATTTACCTTTGAGTGCGCATGTTAGCCCAGCGCTGGGCTTAGAACCGTCCATCTATTTGCTTTAACTTTGAATTGATATTAACCATCGATATGTGTTAATATTTAAAGTGCAAATATTTGGCTTGTTTATTATTATTTTTTAATATCTTATGTGTAAATCTTCAAATCTCATTGAAATAGATTTTTTTTTAATATGTAGAATGAAGTTACATGGTTGGTTAAATTTTTTTTCATTATACCTGAGTTTGTTTTAGTTTTTGGTCAAATGATGTTGATCTTACAATAATTTTTGTTTGCACATAAAAAATTTCTAATGTTTTGGAGCACATTTTTGCAAAATAAAAAATAATGTTTGATTTAAAAAAAAAATTATATAATCTTATTGTTGATGGGTGGTTAATTTAGATGTACCAATTTTCTTTAGTTTTTATCCAAATTTACTAATTTTTAGCAAGTATTTTAATTTTAACATTTTTTTAAATAAAAAGTACTTCACCCAATAATTTTGAGTAGTTTGTAGCGATTCTTTTTCTAAATTTTTTTCAAGTAATTTTGAGTAGTTTGTAGGGATTCTTTTTCTAAAAAAATTTCAACATGATTCTTTTTCTAAGTTATTAAACAAAGTGTGCATGCATTTTTATAGGTTA
>LPNX010293281.1:527747-545848 GCA_001517045.1 Pseudotsuga menziesii
AAAAACCACATTTCAAATTATAATGAGTTTCAATGTATTTGGTGGAAAGAAATCTTCATAAATACCATTACTTAGCTTCACCGAATTGTTCAAATTGGTGAGTAGCCCCTTCTTCGAACTTACCTTATATTGCATATAAAATCACACTATACATTTAGCAATATCTTTATGCAGGCAAGGTTACAGGAAACACTTTGAGAAAGGCCTTGTTGAGCGATAACAATAAATGTAAGTTTTTTTAATTTTTAAAATATTAGAGACCAAATCATGGAAAAATACAAATTCTATTGCATGCTTCTGAATAGGAGTTTGAACTTTGGTGTAAAGCATTTACCACAAACTTTAGACTATGATTTTTAAACAATGACAGTTACAAGAAGTAACAAGTAATGCAACAACCTATAAACAACAAGTAATCTCACATAGAAATATAAGTACCATGGCAACAAGTAATACATTGTTTCAAGTTTGAATGTTTCATAATTTCTTTAACTTTTAGCTTTAAACTATATACAATATCACAATAAAATATTTCTAAGAGGCAGGTATAAGCTGCTGCTATTTCACTTGTTTATTTTATTTTCTTTACATTATGTTACATAAATGTCACATAAATTTTTATTTTCTTTACATTATGTTATAATATATTATTTTAACAATTTTCAATCAAATGTATTATGTTTAATTAGAAGAAGTATATTATTAATATAGTTTAATTTTGAAAATAAATGTCACATAACTTTATTGTTCACCGTTTGTAAATATTCTTTAAAACCCACTTGACACGAAGATGTTAATATAATTAATGTATAGTTGGGAGTTTTATAAATATAATTTTCAAAGTTAAAATCTATTAAAATTTAGCTGACATATTTATTACTTTTTTACTATGTAATATGTAATAGTATGAAATAGCAGGTTGAATTTGAATTTATAAATATTATTAATTATTAGTTTTTAATTGTAAATACATAATTTCTTATTTTCTCTAAACTGTATTGTATATATTATTTTAATAATTTTTAATTAAATGTAACATATTTAATTAGAAAGAAGTAATTATTATTAAGATAGTCTAATTTTGAAAACAAAAAATATTACATAAAAATTTTTGATTTCATGATTTTCTTTATAACAAGTGATTTCATATCAAGCAACCCCAATGAACCACACTCATTCAAGTTTAAATGTCACAAAATTTTATTGCTAACTCGTTTGTAAATATTCTTTAAAACTTTATCAACACATGAAATATAAAAATGCTAATGCTAAGTTGAAGTACCAAACAATTCAACCTTTTGATAAATTTGTGAGTCAATAAGGGCAGCATATACGTTATCCTAAAACCAAAGTTAGCTAGACAATTTTAACTATAAATCTTATAAGAAATATCAATATCTACAAAACTAGTATTAACAGGGAAGAGATTCAAGACAAGATGAATGGATGGAAAACAAAGTAACATCTAAATAGAAACTTGTATTAAACTTACTTTTATTATAATAAAAGTTATTAATCAAGATTATACTATTAACATTATTGAAATTATTATTTTTTAAATTTTTTTATATTAAATTTTAAAAATAGAAAAAAAATTATTAAAATCATTTATTTAAAAATACCTATATATTTTAATTTATAATTTATAATAAATTAATTAATGTAATTGAATTGAAAATTTAATTCTCTCCACCTCACAAAAAGAAAATAAGGCCTCTTCATTAAGATAAATTTAACAAAACTATATTAAGAAAAATAATTTATAACATAAATTGAGTAGCAAATTAGTCTTTCATAAGACTATGGGGATATCCCAACAGGACCAGTTATATTAAGAAGATGGAAAAAGTAAACATATAAATTAATTGAGTTTTAGGAATTCAATAAAAAATACATAAAATAAAATTAGCACACCCAAGTAGTTTGTGGTTGGATCACATTGATAGGGATCAAATGGTTGTTATCATCGACATTCTTCCTGTTATCCATTTATCATTCATTAGCATTGATAGCAGTTATCCACTCAGCGAGCTACTAGTTATTTTTTATATTCTTTTTTTATAAGTGTTTATTTCAAATTTTGAACGGTACACTTGTCTCATCCCCATCCGTAGATGAAAAAGTGTAGATCGTAGTCCACCCCAAATCTCAAATAAAAATGTCTATCAACATAATTGAAATTAATAATTTAATTTAAATATTAAAAAATAACAATAAATATTATATTATTTCTTCCCAAATCCACCAATTCTATAAATTTAAAAACAATATAAAAAACAAATTATTATTTTAATTTAATTGATATTTAACAAATAATTAAAATATATTACATGTATTATGTGAATTTAAGTCTATGGAGCTATTAGAAATATTTAATCATTCTATACTTTTTTTATTAAAAATAACTCTATTTAACCATAAAAAAAAATGCATGGTCCTGTAGGCCACCATAGGTGCCCTAAATATATTTTACTTTTCTCATTGTGAAAAGCTTGGTGGTTGTATTGCCTTGCATGTGTCCTTCAATTCGTAAATGTATTTTGTCGTGGAGATGTCAAAGGTAAAAGGTAAATTTGATTGTAATACTATATTGCTCATGTTTTATGGCAAGAGTTATCCATTGAGCTACATAGCATTTAATGCCTTTGCAACTAACCATTGGATCTCGAACAACTTAAGATCCAACGATTATCAAGCTTGCTGCAACTGCATTAAATGCTCTGCAGCTCAATGGATAGCTCTTGCCATGTTTTACCACTTCTCCGAATGATTATTTCAGTTAAGGTGCGGGCCAACATACATTTAATGAAATCTTTTTGTTGTTGGCATAAACCCTGGTAAATAGATACGGGATTTTAAAATCAACCCTTACATACAAAAACTTGATGTAAATTTGGAAAAAGGGAGATGAGTTAAAGAATATCAAGCTTGATCTTTCGAGTCTTTCACTCTATCAAACAAGCCACACATTACATTACACTACGATGATTAAAAAAGTATTGAACTGTAATAAATAAAAAGTCAAGAAACGGAGAAACTTACCCTCATTCTAGACCCTAAGAATGAGGGTGAATATTTTCTTGAGGTCCAAACAATAATATGGGGAGGCTTAATTAGGGTATTCACCCCCTAATAGAATTTTTTTTTTACTATGAATAAACACTGGACTATCTAAATATGAACCAAATGGGAAGAGGTTCCTTCCTAACTTCGCAATTACAAGAATGAAAACAAAAAATACTCTAAAAGGTCTGCAAACATAGTAAATACAATTTAATATATATTTACTCTTTTGCCGAGGGTTTTTAAGTTTGGATTAATATCCTCAACTGAAACATTTGATCAAGCAAAAACGAGCATCAAAGAATCGTAATCAAATCATCCAGTCTCTTACTCAAAAAAGGAGGTAAAAGGTAGGTGAAGATTATAAGAACCCAACAAAATAATTATAACAAGTTTCAAGATTACAATGAGAACATTACCTCTACGTATAAAGATATGGAGTAATGGCATACCCCTTTTAGTTTACTTGTGACAAAGACAAACACTTAGGCTTGAAACATCAACATTTAGTCCATACCAGGTCACACAATGTTCAAGCATAGTCACCTCACACTGCACATGGTAAAACTGAATGATCTCTACCACTCAGGCTTACCCCAATGGAATCCCAAAGAAATACGAGACGACAAACTATGAGATGCCACCTCTACCATAGAAGCCTCTAGAGAAGGACAGTTTCATAGACACATTGAACTCCCACAAGTTAAATCAATGAAGTGAACTAAACTCTAGATCATTTACACCTTTTTTCTACGAAAATTCTGACCAAAATCAATCTCCAAAGTAAGTTGCCCAAAAGAATTAATGAAGGTCGACAAAGTTTGAAAAGTAATCATAATGGTGCACATTTTGACATAAATCACCGCAATGTATTTAATCCAAACTTACACATGGCAAGTATAAAAATATAATTTTAAATGTTATAAACATATATCACATTTTAGCTAATATTTTTATTAATTTAATATCATAATTATAATAGTTTTATTTATATAAATTTCATATTTCATACATTATACATGTTTATTATAAAAATTGTATTTTTGTAAGTTATATCTAATAACATGTGAGGACAATCAAATTGTAAAAGTTTTTAAACTATTATCGGTATAATGACTTTTAACAGATTAATAAAAAAAATATCAAACAGTATTGAGAGATAAAATGGTTATACTTTCGATTCATATTTAATTCTAGTTATATGTTTAACTTGGTATTTAAGCCGAGAGCAGTCGACAGCCGAGGGCAAGCCTATAAGAGCCGAGCAAAGTAAGGGTCTGTGGTCTGTGTGAGATGACTGAGTGCAACCTATGAGTGTGGAACTTTTAGTTGACTTTAGCCGTAGAGTATGAATATTTTTCTAGGGTTTTAGTTTTCTAGGGTTACTCAGAAGTGACTTTTTACTTCACACTAGGTTCCTCATAGCTCGTTTAATGGTTGTAGATACCTGGTAATGGTCATTGAACCTGTAATTTCCTGGTTTTATTACATTGATATGGTTTAAGTTATTATCTAGGGTTTAGTGTTGTGACCTACTTCTTCCTCTTTTGCATTTTTCTCCAATGGTTGTTTTCTTCTCTTGAGGTCTAACAACTCCCTAGACTATGGGTCGAAAGAAAACTAAGCCTACTTCTTGGGATTCAGGTACTGGTTGTCGGTCAGGGGGATGGTTCTGCTCCTCAGGAAGCTTCTGACATCACATAGAAGACGACTACACTTAGGACGGGAAGTGAGACGAATTCTGTCTGTCTGTCTGACAAAGAGGGTTTAGAAGAAATTTTCAAAAAGAAATGTGTACGAAGGAAGAGATTCCCTCTCAACCTCGCGCTGGGGGATGATGTCAGGATGGTAAATGTCACTCCTTTATCGGATCTCGCATTGGTGGGTCGTTTTGGTGGAAGAGGGATTTCAGTGCAAAATTTTTGGGACTGGTCCAGGGACCTTTGGTCTCCAATCATAGGTTATACCCCACACTGTTATGCCTTAACCAAAGGCTGGTTTGTATCCATTTTTCAGAAGTCGGATGATGCCAACCACATCCTGAAGGGGAACTGGTTCTTAGGTAATTATGTATTTAATGTATCTAGATGTTGTCCCTCTTTTAATGTTGGTTCTACCAAATTAGCCCGCCAATTGATATGGGTCAAGCTACCATGCCTTCCTCCTGAACTGTGGCCTGAGGAAATTTTTGAACTTATTGGGAATGCCATAGGCTCATTCATCAAGGAGGATTTCTCGTTTATCGAGACTGGCCTTATGACGGTGGCCAATATCCTGGTTGAACTCGACCTACATGAAGGTCTTTGGGATAAAATGTCCAAAACTAAAGGGAATTACGAACATAAAAAACTCCTGGACTATATTGGTATTCCTTTTCGGTGTAACGAGTGTCACTCCTATGGAAACATGGTCAAAGAATGCAGACTTCCCTTCTTCAGTGATTTCTGGCACAAAGAGGAATTTTCCCTTGACCCTGTTGTTCCTCTGGTGTATGTGTTTCCTCCGGTGGTGGCCGCTAAGACTCCTACAGTGATTGTCCCCTCTGTGGACATTGTCGATAGTGGCTCCTCTGTTGTTTCCCCAGTGGTTCGTGCTTTAGAAGTTGACAAGATAATTTTTGGATCTCTGTGCTTCCACGCTATGCCAGATCTTTCCAGCGACGACGAGTTAAAAGGTACGCCTATTTCTATACTAGATCCTCTTTTTTCTAAAAAAAATATAGTTTCTGGTGAACGGGTGTCCCATTCAACTCTGACCAAGAACCCTAAGCTACCTATGTTGTTTCCTCCTCCACCATAGTTTGTCCCGCCTAAAGCAGTTTCTTATAATATAGTCTCCTTTGTTGATCCATCGGCCCATTTACAGAGGGATGGGGAGGTACATAGGTTTCCTTTTGCAACATGAACTATGATTCCTTCCTCTTTTTTACCTGGTTTTCCTGGCCCCTGCCCTGCAGAATATTTTTCTCTTAATCGTATCAAATATATTTACCCTTCTAAGGAGGGCCCCTTATGTAATCATAGTTTGTTTCCGGAAGAGGACCTTCTAGTCCTTTTGACTGTGGTTTCATTCCCTCTTACTTCATCTTTTAATTCCCTTTTACCTCCTCAACCTCCATCTGATATAGATATTCTCTCTATGGAGTACCCACTTGCTCCACCTGAATCTTCTCTTCCCATTCCAGTACTTCCCCCTCTTTCTCCCCTGATACCTTCTCTCTCTACTATCCTAACTACATCTACTCCATTCGAGGACAGTCTTGAGTTCTCTAAACCTATTACTGATTCCCCGAGGTACTCTCTCCGGTCTTCTTCAAAGGTTTCCACTCATTGGGGTTTGGGGCCTGTCAAACCCTCTTCTTCTCCTAAACTTAGAGGCTGAATCTCGGTCATGGAAAAGGCCAGACAACAGTATTAGGGATATCTATGATGGAAAGCAATGTACTATCTCCGAGGAACTTAGAGCACAGGACCGTAAGCTAGCAGTTTCTTAATGCTTATTCTCTCATTGAATTGTAGAGGGCTTGGACAACCCTATAAGAAACTAGCCCTAAAATGACTGGTCACTCTACATCATCTTGTCATTTTACTACTACAAGAATCATTGATTTCTAGCGATGCTATTATCTCTGAGCTAGGTCAACTCCTTTCGGGTTGGGTCATCAGCTATACTGATGCTATTGGTCGTTCTGGTGGTGTGATAACGGGTTGGCCAAGAAAAGACATTTTATGTACTAATTCATGGTCTTCTTTTTCAGGGATTGGCACAACTCTTTTCTCAATGTAATTTGGGTATTCATTCACTATCTTGAACATTTATGGACCTAATGTGGGCAGAATTGAATACTGGAATCGATTGCTTAGTTCAGGTTTTCATTGCTTGGATAGATTCATCTTGGGTGGAGACCTAAATTTCTCTCTCAGCGAAGCTGAAACATGGGGCCCTAATGCCATCAAAGACCCTTTAACAGATTACTTCTTGAGGCTTATTGATGAGAAAGGACTTATTGATCTCCCTCCTATACACCTTAAGCCTACCTGGAGCAATAAGAGAGTGGGGGTGGACTGTGTTTCCAAAATATTGGACAAGTTTCTTATCAACGATAGTGCTCTTCTGATTGCTCCCTCCATTCAACAATGGATTGGAGAGGGTGGAATTTCTGATCATCAACCTGTATTTTTGGATTTTAGATTCCTTCTGCACAAACCCTCTTCCCCTTTTAAATTCAATGCGGCTTGGATACAACATGATTCCTATAAGCAATTGATCAGGAAGCCGTGTATCCCATTTAATCAGGGCAACTCCTCTTTCGTTGCTGAACAATTTTCCTATAACCTTAAAATGGTCAAGAAGGATTCCAGATCCTGGGCCATACTTCACCGAAGGTCCTTAGAGGCTGATCTCTTACACATTGAAAAGGATTTGTCTAATTTTACTATTTCTCATCCCCTGGGGTTTGCCTCTTTGGATCAGGAAGAGTATTATATGGAACTGGAATTTAAAAAGAAGAAGATATTAGCAGAAAAGGAATTATCTATTAGACTTAAAAGAAGAGCCATATGGCTTCAACAAGGCGGTGGTAATTCCAAACATTTTCATAACTTCTATAGGCACAGGCAATCCAACAAGACTATATGGAAACTAGATAATGGGGCTGGTCAGATGGTCTTTGGATTTGATGATCTCGTTGAGGTAAGATCACTATATTTATCTTCTCTATATAAGGAATATTATGGGTCCACCCTTAGGAATATGATGGATTTGGTGGCTTTCTATCCTAATTCTACCTTGGAGGAGTAGAATGACCCTATGTTTGAACATGTTAGTTTGGTGAAGCTCGAGGTTGCAATATCCTCTATGAAAGCTGATAAAATCCAAGGGTGGGAGGCCCGGGCTTCCCTATAAAATTCTACGTTGGCTTTTTGGACATTATAGAGAATGATCTACTTGATGTTGCAGAGGAATCCAGGGTCCAGGGCAGGATCCTTGGTACTTTTAACAATACTTTTTTAACACTTATCCCTAATAAGGACAGAGCCACAAATCTAGATGATTATCGGCCCACCTCTCTATGCAATGCGGTGTATAATATTATTGCTAAGATTATCACCAATTGAGTGAAAGGATTTCTTTCTGGTTATATTAGTAGAGAACAATTTGATTTTCTCAAGCATAGGGATATTCATGAACCCATTTCCATAGCACAAGAGGTCTTGCACTCAGCCAAGACAAGGAAATCTCCTTTGGCTCTCTTCAAAGTAGACCTCTCTAAAGCATATAATCGTCTAAATTGGACTCTGATTAGATTAATCCTTCTCCAGATCAGGTTCTCACTTAATTTGGTGAATTGGATCCTTTCCTATGTACAATCAGTCTCTTTTTTGGTGCTTATCAATGGATTGGCCTCTAACTTGTTTAGGATAGGATGTGGTCTTCGACAGGGATTCCCTCTTGTGCCTTTATTATTTACAATTATGATGGATGGGATTAGTCGTCTGGTGACTAAAGCTGCTTCTTCGGGTCTTTACAAAGGGTTTAGGTTTGATGGAAACACTTTTGTTTCACATTTATTTTTTGTTGACGATTTGTTGTTCTTTACTGACGGCTCCTATAGGGACGCGCTAATCTTCAAATCTTCTTTAAGAACCTTCTGTACAACCATGGGTATGATCTGTAACAATCTCAAATCTATGATGTCCTATATGAGTTTGGATCCTAGGGACGAGATCTGGCATTCTACTAACTTTGAATAATTAATAGTGAATGTGGATACTGGCCTTAAATATCTCGGGTATCATATTAAGCCTAATGATTACTCTTTTAAGGACTAGGTTTGGTTGTTGGTGCGCATTGAGAATAGGCTAATGCTCTGGTGCAACAAATGGATTTCTTGCAGGGGTTGTTTGATTCCGATCAACTCCATTATTGAAGCCATACCAGTATATTGGTTTACGGTGTTAACTGTTCCTGTTAGAACCTTCCAGAGGCTTTGGATTCTTTGCAAAAAATTCTTATGGGGCAGTAAGGATAAGGTTCAAGTATACTCATGGATTGCTTGGCATCTAATCTCCTGTCCCAAAGCTCTGAGAGGCTGGGGTATAAAGGATCTGCCTTGTTTTTCCAAAGCGCTTGTTGCTAAATGCTCCTGGAACATTGTTTGTGGCTCTAGTTTGTGGAATCACATTATACATCTCAAATACATTGCTCATATTTCTACTGCTGATTGGATTTGAGCCACCGATAAGTATCCCCGAATGCTTCTATCATGTGGAAGGAGATCATTAAATCTTTTGACCTTATCGGTGGATGGATGGCCTGGAAGATTGGTAACGACAGATCTGTTAGAATCGGACAAGACCCATGGGTCGATGGAAAAGACTTTGTTTGATTCTCTGTTGATATGATACATAATCTAACTGAGTGTGGACACGTTCATTTGCATAAGATTTATTTACAAAATTTTCCTCCTTTATCTTATTAGAATTGGACTCTAACTGCTGATCTTGATCTATCTGCAGATGGGACTCTCATCTGGGACCAATATATCCTTTGTTTGCAGAACAATTTGGTTTGCCTCTCAGACTGGATGCTCTATTATGGAATAAAAACGCCAAAGGTGGGACATATTCCCCCAAGCTGGGTTACCTGGTGCTCAAAGAATTAGAAGTTTCTCCACAGCCGGCTTGGTGGCATCGCAGTATTTGGAAGCTTTCATTCTTGCTCAAAATCAGGATCTTCTTCAGGCTTGTACTTGATGGAAAAGTCCCAGTTTGGGATATGCTAACTCATAGATTTTGATCAGTGCCTAGCAGATGCCAATTATGTGAACTGGATGCAGAATCCATTGATCACCTATTTATTCATTGGTCATATGCCCGTGAAGTGTGGAGCCACATGTCTCTTTTAGCAGGCTTACCTCTCATGTGGACTAGATCTGATATTCACCTATCTTGGCTTTCTTGGATGCGCAACACTTCTTTTTCTTCATCTTCATCTCTCCCTGTTTTTGTTGTGTGGGGTATCTGGATTGCTAGGAACATGAAGCTATTTGAAGACGTCCTTATCCTTGCACAGGTATTTGCAGGTCATAGTTTTGGTATTTTCAAAGCTTTTCCTCAGCCGATTTTATTCAAACCTATCCGAGTCATTGATGTCCCCATTGTGGATGGTTCCATCTCATGGGATTTCGTGGATGGAGCTTCCCAAGGCAGGCCTAAGGTAGGAGGTGCGGGTGGTATTCTTCATCTATCCAACTCCACATCTATTCATTTCGCGGTTGGCTTGGGTGATGTTTCGAAACTTTGTAGAATTTGCTGCTTTCAAAATCCTTTTGTAGCTCTCCCTTTCTTTAGGTGTGGATCGATTGCAGATTTTCAACAACTCTAAATTGACTCTGGACTACCTTAAATTGAGTAAGCCCCCATGGGACATATTTCTCCTTCCACTTTATGAGGACATTGACAGGGCCAGACTCCACATTCATCAGCTGGCTTTTTAGCATATATTCAGAGAAATCATTTTTGTGGCTGACTCTCTTTCCAAGAAAGGCCTCCTCTTGCCAGACAGTTTTATAGATAAATGGGAGTTGTCAGAAGGCTCTATGGTTTCTTTGGGTCGCTATCACATTTATTTATCTTTACATGTTTGGACATGTTTTGTAGTAGTTCTGATTATTAGTTTTTGTACATTTTATTTGATATTTTGTTGATCATTAGGCTTTCTAGCAGGAACTAAGTAATTATTTTTATCAAGATATGTATGACCTAGTGGTCTATTAAACAATATGGTTTTATCTAATATAAAGTTGTGACACTTTTCTTTGGAACAATAAGTATATATTAAAAACTGCTTATCAAAGCTCTGCAAACTACATAGATGTTAGCAAGCTAAGATTGATATCCCTCTTAAATTTATTTCCACATATCCTTATGTTTTTCTGTAGGAAGATGGTCAACTTTTCGTATGGAATTATCACACACACACACACACACACACACACACACATATATATAGATGGATAGCCTCAACACATGCATGGAAAAGTGCGCTCTTAGTGGGATTTCGGGTAATGATGAAGGCATTGTTAAAAAATGTAGCACAGTCCAGGTCTGCCCAAATCTTTCTGACATTTCTGTCAGACAGTACGCCTGCTTAAGGAGACAATACACAAATTGAAGGTTTAGTTATTAAAAAGTATGCGATTTTTTTGTTTTGTTTAAATTTTGAATTAATAAATAAATTCAATCAAATCAATTGCACAAAGTACATCGAACCAAGGTTCGTTTAAACTCTCCATGTGCATGAAGCGGGGAGTGAAGCTCAAATGATGTCATCTTAGGGCGCGCTTTGGAGTGAGTCTTCTTAGTGCATGTGCGAAGCCTAAGAGTGAGGTATGGTAACGAGCAGGGATCAAAATTGAAGCCGTCACAACCCTTCAAATGGCTCCCAGCACGTCCCATAAGTGTAGTTAAAAAATTGACCGTCATAAAAAATGTTGATTTTTGTTTTGATATTTGAATAAAAAATGCATAATTCAAATTAAAATTTCATTAAAAGGGTTGTCCTACAAACTACCCATCAAACATTAATTTGGTTACCAGTGCTACTCGTAGAAACTTATTGAGGCATCTGATAATATTTATCATCCTCGGCCCGAAGTACTGTGGTCTTGGGAAGTGACCAAATGTAAACCCTACAAATGTCAGTCCGACCGAATAACACCATGCTAGTGGATGATAGTGTTGATTTTGGTGTTCAAGTTGTGTTCGTATCAAGTAAAGCCAACGAGGTTAGGCCGATGACCAGGGACAATATTCATTGACGTGCACAGTGCATTACTTTTCAATATCGTGATTCCCCACCTTAATTGCCTCCATACATTCTAATCCCAATATCCTCCATCGTCCTCGACGGTATGACTTCTTTATTAACTTATGTTGCTTTTGTAATTCTAAATGGTTTACCAATTAGCATAGCACAGATGAATTGCCAATTTTACTGAGTGAAAGGGGCAGAGGTTATAACAGGAGCATATTTAGATCAATATCTAGATGCATCATGCACAGGAATCTCACGCAACATTTCCTTAAGCTCAATAGCCATAGCTCATTGCTTCCATCCATGTGGTTTGTACTACTATCCTGTTCCATCTTCTTGCGCATACTACCTATTACAATTTGGGGTATATGATAATGTGCTCTTACTTGTTTAGGGTGATTCCATGAAGGTGGGTAACACTTTTTGGCCAAATTTGGCGATGAAAACCTGATTTTTTACTCATGTGCTAGATAGAAGCCCTCGAAACGCATATATGCCATGTGGATTTCGGCTTGTAGTAAAAAAACAAATTGTAGAATATTATGTTGGCTTCCCAATGATATTTTTTTTTAAATATTTGGATGCCATTTAATGTGTGAAATTTTGCATTTAATGAACTGTGTGACCTTAAAAATTTGAAGAAGTTAATAAGTGGCTCGTGTCCAACCCCGATAATTCAATCTTATATTAATAATTATATATATATATATATATATGAGCATGATCTACACAAAATGCACTGTGATTTGCATATTTTTTTGTTACTTTATTTCGCAATATACAATTATTTATTATTTTTCGAAAGTGACCACATCTATTTTCAACATCATTTTATACAGATGTGTGTCCATCCCAGTTATTTTTCACTGTTTTCAAAAATTGAAAAACCAAAGATACCCTTTTGAAGATGACACGTCGATGTGTGGGATGTGCATTTTTGAGAAATATTTGGATGTGTATTTTTTACCCTGCGGATTTTTCTTTGAGTTGCTTCGAAGTTGTTGTCAGGTTTTCCAAGTGTAAGTTTTAGAACTAATTAAAAAAAAACCCCATATGAATGCCAAAACGCATGCATGATACCTCAATGGATAGAGGATTCAGTGATGAATCTATTGGTATGAACTCCACTCAGTTGTGTGCCATGGCAAGGTTTACACCCCTAGAAGACACAGAGAAACATTGATTTTCTTGTGAGAGGGCTAATTCTCTGTTTTTCAATCCCTCAATCAAGGTCCGAAGCTCGATCGAGGTATTTCAATCCATCGATCGAGGTTTTAACAGAAGCTCGATCGAGGGTTTATTAAACCCTCGATCGAGGGTCTAACAAATCCTCAATCGAGCTACTGTTAAACACTCGAAAAAAAAGCTTTGTATATGACTTTCAAGGTTTTATATGCACAGTCACCACGATTATATTTAGTACAAAAAATTGAGAAGATAAATCCTAGCCCCTGGTTCTCAACATCTTGTGGACACTAACTACCATAATCTGTATCTAGAAGATTATGCCCATGTAGGACATTTTAGAAATGGGCTTCAAGGACCCAACTAGAAAATTTAAAAGAAAAATTAGACAAGAATAAAGACCTCTACCTCATTAGGAAAAAAGAATAGTCATAAGCATAAGTGTTCACTAAGTAATTGTTTTCACACATTTTGAATTAAAAGTAAAAAGAAAAATTACACAAGAAGAAAGGCGAAATGGGAAATTATAATTTTTTCAAGATGGTAAATGTAAGAATAAATAAAAAATAAAACATAAGTAAAAGAATAAAAAAATAATGAAATAAAAAATAAAAAAGAATAAGAAGAATGATACTTATTCTCTACATTGTAATAAATATAAAGAATTTAAATATTTTTATTTTTCATATCTGAATAATGATAAGAATATAAATGCATAAGAAGAAGAATTGAATGAGCAATAATATAATACTCATAACCATAGTAAAATATACTAGTAACAAGGGAAGGTGTCCTTTGCTTTTTAGATTGAGTTTTTTGAAACTATTAAAGAGGCATCAAAGTTTAGGGAACAAGAAAACTCTTTCCATAGTTCATTGAACATATAATTAGAACTCTCTCATTGTATAGATAAATGTGTACATAAACGTAATTGACAATTATAACCTATTACCAAGTTGTTTCCTCTAGACACGGGTACATTAAGAATGTAGCAAATGGATAAGACTCATGAAAGAAACATGACATGCCAACTCGTTCCACTCATAAAAAAAGGTTTTTTCGTAGTAATAATAATATGTTGCGCCCCATATGTGCGACCTTGCAACCCTCCTTATAACTAAATTTAATGAAGTTTAATTTTTTTTTGGACCAGAGATATTAACAAAAAAATTGAACTCTATGCTAGAAAGAGATGGCTTTAAACAACACTATAGATGACATTGATTATGAATATTGTGTGCAGTGACCAAGTGGACAAACACATGTTGTAGCAAAATGACCATGACATAGATACAATAAACCCTTCAATGCATCCTAGCATGATAACTCAAAACTTTAACCAATAGTTGTGAAACCTTGATGGTGAAGCCAGGGATTCATTTTGGGGCTTTAACAATAATTTTAGAGTCTGTGAACTACATGCATTTAATTTTTTTATGCTTATATTCAAGTAGTATCATGGTGTGTTTTCATTAGAATTCAACATCTAGCTTGTTTATGTCATCAATGGTTGGTTAGGAATTTCAACATCATTTGATTCCCATCAGCAATATATCCAATTAGTATACAATTGCTTGAACCTAATGTTTTCAGAATTAGAGTTACAGAAATGTAGTGAAAGGTTTTAAATACTAAAAATACGTTGCTCCTTCGTATATAATTTTTAATTTAAAAAAAATACAATTATGCGATATGACTTTGAAAACACTAATTTTTATCTTAATCATCTTGTTCTATTCCGCCTTGGGCTACGGGCTTTAAATATCTGGCACAAGGATCTATATTGTAGGTAGATTGTAGTCATGAGAATCCAGGTCGAGTGGACACAACTTGCCTAAGTTGAACTCATCAACTGAATTGCATGCATCATTACCATAATATTCCTTTTGCATTGAACCAATGAGAGAAATGATGCATGCAATTCAGTTGATGAGCTGAACTTAGGCGAGTTGTGTCCACTTGACCTGGATTCTCAAGACTACAATCTACCTACGATATAGATCCTCGGGTCAGATATTTAAAGGCCAGAGTCCAGGGCAGAATAGAACAGGACGATTAATATAAAAATTAGTGTTAAATTCAGAGTCATATCACATATTTGTAGTTTTTTAAAATTAAAAATTATATACGAAGGGGCAAATTATTTTTTGTACCTTTAGAAATGAAAATGTGAGCATGAAAAAAAATATGACCTCATTTCCTTGGGTTATATCAATGTCCATTGTTTACTCTTCAAAATTGTTATTGTGCCACACATTTGCAGTTAATCTTGCTAGTAAATTATTGAATTACATTAGAATTTACATCAATAACACGTGACTAATTGTTTTGGTGTTTCACAATGCTAAGAGAGGAGGAAAATCAATAAAAGAAAAGGTGTTATGGTGACTGTGGTATCTGAAAAACAAAAGGTATGGAAATTAAACATGATACTACATCTATTTTGACAAGAATTGAAAATGTTCAATGACATGACTTCAAATGGGGATTCAAAATACAAGGTGTCCAAGCATATTTTGGAAAACTTCATTAAATGAAACTTTACATGATGCATATGGAAATACACGTGTTTTTAAATACCTCTATTGAATGTTTATGTGCGGTTAGAGAAAATCTCGATCGAGCTATCAGCTTAATCGAGCTTTTCAAAACTTTAACTAAAACAATATTCGAGTGCCCATATTCGTGTGTGCACACGAATATGGACACCCAAAAATTTCTTTAATCAAAGTTTTTAAAATCTCGTATTGTTCATGGGAACATGGTCTTCAAATTCAATTAAAATCAAACATAGAATTATATGATAATAAAATTTAATAAAACATAATTTCGACTAGAAGATTGATACTTGTGGGTAATAGTACATACCTTGAAGAAAAAACAAGTAAAAGCATTACCACTGCCACTTCCTCTAGATTTTATGTGTAGATATTAGTTGTGGAGTAATCGGAGTCATAGATGTGATTCATTGGAGTCATAATCACATATGACTCAATTACTCTGCGACCCAAATCTACAAATGAATATAAATGACCATTTTCTATCCAACAAACGAAGTGAATTAAATGATGGGTTTACTGGCTATTTATAGACGGTTATAAATGCTCGATCGAGGTCTTCTTTAACCCTCGATTGAGCCTGTTTTTAACCGTCGATCGAGGGTTCACCAAAAGCTCAATTGAGGGTTTAACATGACCTCGATCGAGCATGTTATAAACCCTCGATCGAGGTGTTAAGACCTCGATTGAGGTACTTTTTTTGTTTTTGCCGAAATTTCCTTGCCAAAAATTGTAACCCACCTCCATGGATGCACGCTTTACAACCCTGTGGAGCACATGGAGTGATTGAAGCATCCCAACCCGCATCTTCAAGTTCAGCTCCATAAACAAATCCAAATCAAGTACCGAATGATGGTGATTGATTTATAACCCATTAAAGTAGAGACAATCCCAGTGCAAGCAGGAGTACTCTACCTTCAACATGAAATGAATAATGTGGTTCACTTGCCATAGGACCCAAATATAGCTTACTCTGTAGTAGTTATCTAATATATCCCATGAAATACCCAATAGGAGATATAGATAGAGACCGACTTGTTGAAGTGTTTAATAGATGGTAGCCAGGGCGATCTCTCTCTATCTGTTGCATGAGCTTGCAGAGTTGCAATCTTATAAATAGAAAAAAAGGTATAAATGGTGGCACACAGAACAAAGGACTAGACGGAAGAAGAAGGTGGCACATCTTTCCCTACAAAGTTTAATGGCTTTTGGGCATGGACCACCACATATTTTACATGACCGGCTGGATACAATGTGTATGGATTTATTTTGGGGTTTTCAAGTGGGGTTGCAACCTGTGAGGGATAGAGGTGGTATTTACTATACATGGAAGTCCATGGAACCACCACTCCTTGAGGTTTAATATAAAAGCTTAAATGGAGAGATGGAGTAGAGGGGTAATAACAACAATCAGTTCCCATTCTTCACCATTGAGATGATTCCCTGAATCCCCAATGATTTTTATTGCTTGGTACAAATATGCTTGGTGCTTTCTCTACTGAAACATGATTTAGGTGTATTGGTTTGGAAAGAAACAAAGATTCTTCAGTTCAGAATAAACTAATCATGGGTGCCAAAGTTTTCTAGGCATAGATTCAAGGTAGATGCTTATCTCAACTACAATTTTTATTTTTCTATTTATTTCAATGTGCTGAATTCAATGTTTGAATGTTTGTGGATTTCAATTGTAGTAGATTTATTAATTTTTTTAGTGGCATAAATTGATTGAAAATACAATATTTTATTCAACACATCTTTTTATGAAATATGTAGTTAATTTATTGTTGTCAATTGAAATGTAATTTTTATTTAAGCTTTTCATGATGGAAAGAATGCATAAATATATACCCTTCTAACTAAAATTAAAACCAACCCTTCGAATTTGATCCTTGGTAACGACTCATGAGCAGTGATTGTTGGAGCAGAGTCTCGCAGCTACAGGAAAAGCTGCCAGTTTGGCGGATAGACAGTTTGGCGAAGAGGAAGAGATAAGGTGAAGCTACGACGCCGTAGCATGTTTCTAGCTGCAGAGCAGAGCTGGAAACTGTGACTATTGGAACAGAGAAGTCAAGGAAGATGACAGTACCTGAGCGGCTGAGAAGAGAGAGCTCAACCACTACATTGAAGGCAGCGGCGAAGACAGGAGGGCTCAGCTACCCTCATAAAGGAAAAGGAGCGACGAGGCCGAGGTATTGAAGACGAAGGACAGAAGAAGGGAAGCAGTGCATAGTACCCATGGTCAGTGCCGGGAAGCATGGAAGACTGCAGAGAGCAGTGGTGTGACGAAAAGCGGCTACCCCAAGTACAGATATGCCGACTGTCACTAGGGTTTGGGTTACTGTTGGGACAGGCCCACAGTGTTGTAATGGCGAGAACTTCGGGCCGCCTATAAAGGGATGTAATTTGTATTGTAAAAGGTTGGCATTTTGGGCATTTTAGGCCATCCAGCTAGTCAGATTATCAGTAGTCTGTTAGCTT
>LPNX010293281.1:546035-655993 GCA_001517045.1 Pseudotsuga menziesii
AGGTGCAGCAGAACTGTGTACCTCTCTCAAGTTATAATATAGAAAACATAGTTCTGTGGACGTAACTTCCACCCTGGAAGTGAACCATGTAAAATCAGAGTGTTATGTGTTTGATTCATGTGATTGTATTTACTTGTTAGATCTGTCATTCATTACATGAACTTTGCTTACAATAAATGTATGTATGCGTTATCTAGTTCACAGCATATTAAGAGGATAAATGCAAGTCGAAGTCTTTAAGTATTTTGTATAAGGGTCTGTCTAAGTTTCACTTAAGATAGTTAAGAGTCACAGTATAAAACAACCTTGTGTATTGAGTCCTATAAGTTGAACACAAGTAACGCTAGGTAGGCTGAGTTGTGGCGGTAGGATATTGCAGGGAGGCGATATCGCACTATCAGAGGAGCTGTGGTGTGCTGCGGTTAAGGATCAAGCAGAGGAAAGAGTTACGTGTTGCCCAGGGCATGGCGATGCGACAAGGATTAGAATCATTGCGAGTAAGAGGAAACTGCGCATCGCAGAGAGGAAAGAATGGTCTCGCGAGCTAAGAAGAGCTACGAGACGCACACAGGACGCCATACAGAACCTGGTCGAGACACTTGAGTCTTTGGCCAACTCATCAGGATCACTTCGGGTGAGACTTTAGGCTGCTTCGCGGTCTGCCACCGATAGGGCCAGTGAGCTAGGGGTGTTGTTGGTTCATTATAGTAAACTCGGGTCTGCCCAGACGACCAACAGTGATCAAATTTGATGGGCGGGTCTTAATTTCAATTGGAAGGGCATTTATTTTCTAAGCCCTTCGAAGATGAAGGGCAATATAAATAATTGTACTTCAATTGACAAGTATAAATTAACTAAACCCTTTCACAAAAAAAATGCAAAAAAAACAAATATTGTTCTTTCAAATTTTTACAATTTTAAATAATTGAACACCCCTTAATATCTATATGAAAAAATGATATATTTTCAATGAAAGTTATTTTGAAAACATTAAGTTGTCATATGTGTATCATTAATTTTACAGTTCACTAACATAACAACTATTCTATTGTATTTTTTCGAGTTTGAGCACACTTCATTATACAAAAAAAAACTACTCAGACACTTCATTATTGGGGTATCCACGTGCAATCCAAGCTTGAGAGATGTAAGAATGATAAGGATTGGGAACCTAAGAAAAAATAATACACAACTCAGAAAACATTAAAAAAAATTACCTACATACCAAGCAAGTTAGCAAAGCTAGCATAACTGGGGTTGGGGCATCAATTTTTTTTGTTCAACACTTCTTGTGAAAGCATACATGTATGGGATGGAGGGGCAACGGAATCAAGCCTGAGTCAATTGAATCCTTGCAACTCATTGCATGTCTGAGTCTCAACACTTTGCCTTTTAAATTGAACCAAAATACCAAATTAAGTTTATTAATGGCTACATTTGAGAAAGTTCTAGGTGTGAGTAATTAAGGGCTCGAGGATCTAAAATTTGTTGTGTTTTGTACTAGTCCACGATTCACTGAATCAACAACCACAGGTAGGAATTTAATTTATTTAATAAAAACAATTAATATGTATAACCTTTATGTCGAAACCGTTTTCCATGTTGATGGAGACCACTACCCTCTTTATTGTCTTACCAAAATGCATGATAATGAGGAAGAAGACCTAAAATTATGGACTTCACCTTCAAAGAATGCCTTTCAATCACATTGGTAAGGAGTGATAAGAAGATCACAACAATCCAACTTGTCAAATCTTAGTTGATAGTGTTAATTAAAGACTTCTATGGTAAATTTAATATGAGACTTACTTATAGTTGTCTCTCAGTCTTTGCGTCTTTATACATTTAATATTTTATGTTTGTCTTTGCGCCTTGAGCCAATTCGTATTATAAGGTGAGGATGTGCATGCATAATAATTCTTAATTATGACTATGAGATGAGGATTTAAAGAGAAGAGGAGGTAAAGACAAGTAATTTTTATATATATTTTGGTAGCGTTGAGGACAAATGTTGTGAGAAACCACAAATGTTTGGAAGGACGGAGAGCATACGATCATGCCACCCATAAATTTGAAGACTATTCTTGAGCGAACAATTGTTTTTTTTTAAATTTTATTAATCACCATTGTTTCTCCATATCGTGTGCCCAATGACACCTCTCTATAGCAATGCATAAATCGGCTTCTGCACAGTTTGTGATCCTAGCTACATGCCATTATTTGTATTTGCATGACATCAAGTGTTCTTTATAGTTGTTGTGAGTCCATGATATTCATGCAATAAATGAAGTCTTGTAGAGGAGGACTTATCTAACTGGCCTTTTGAATTTCATTTTGACGAAAAAAGAGTGGACATTGGTAGCGAGGTTCACATCGGTAGTAGGCACAAAGTTTTGAGTTCGTTTCATGCCTAGTGGTAGACTAGTAGTTGTTCTTTTTGTTATAGTAGTAGTAGTTGACACATTGCCACACTTTAGATTGCAGCCCCAAGTGACTTAAGAGTCATAGTCAGAGTCACATCTTGATGGCCAGTGCCTCATAGTCATTAATGATTACTGGCCATCTTGCACAACTAAGCAGTGAGTGCATGACCTGAGTGAGTAAGTGATTATAATGTGTCATATTTCCAATATTTTGAAGGATGAGTTGAAGTTTATAGCATAGGAATTTCAACACCTTGAGAAATTTATATGGATGGGTAATTTCAAATGTTGCCCTTCTTTTGAAATGTCGATATAAATTATGCCCTTCTTAATTGAAAGGGTAAAATTCAGATTTTAAATTTTTTTTGAAGGACAATTGTAACTTTACACTTCTGGGAGGGGCTAGAACCCTTTGGAAGGGCTAGGAAGGGTTCAATTTTGAACGTTGCTTCACGAGTCTCATTGAATTCCAAGATAACATTAATACAAGTGACAGTTAAAGGGTTCCAAGATAACATTAATACGAGTGACAGTTAAAGGGTAGAGCAGGACGCATATTATTAATACGAGTGACAGTGAGAGGGCAGAGCTGGACGTATATCATTAATATGAATGACAATGGGAGCAAGATGTACTTTAAAAAAAAAATGTGGTTCACCTTTTGTTCGAGGGCTACTCCACGGAAAATCCCAATACCTGATATTCAAACTAAATCAAGGTATGGCCAGCTCATCATTCACAACATTTAATACAAATGGCTCCACAAGAGCATCATGTCACTTACAAGAGTAGAACCTAGGTAGGGAAAAGCAAGACGTACTTAACATAACGCGAGTAACTAAGTATTAATTTTACTAGACACTTGGTTGATATTGGGTAGTTGTAATATTTTTTAAAATTTCGTTTAAAAAAAAAATCTGACAATTGAATTTAAATATAAAAATAAAACGTTGGTCTTATTTTTGGCTAACAGTGGTTTAAAATTGTCTCATACATAAACATTTATATGAAGCTATTATTGAAATAACTTTACGATCTTTGTTTTTGACAGGTGGACTCCATTGACGTATATCAGAAGCATTAATGGCTGCATTGTGTACAAGTAACCTGTAAATGAAACGTTTATATCTTCAGTTATTATTGAAATAACTTTACAATCTCTGTTTTTGACAGGTGGACGATTGACAAGGGAGATTATTCCATTCACATATATCCGAATGCATTAATCGCTGCATTGTGTACAAGTAACCTGTAACCAGTGATCAAATTTGAAAGGTGGGTGTGATCAAATTTGAACGGTGGGTTTTAATTTTAATTGGTGGGAATTTATTCTCAAAGAGTCTGTCAGAGATGAAGGACAATATAAATAATTGTATTTCAATTGATAAGTATATATTAATTAAATGTTTTTATCAAAAAAAATGCAAAAAATAAATATTGTTTTTTCAAATTTTTACAATTTTAAACAATTGAGCATCCTTAATATCTACATGAAAAAAATGATATATTTTCAATGAAACTTATTTTGAATATATGTGTATCATTAATTTTACGATTCAGTAACATAACAACTATTCTATTGTATTTTTTCAAGTTGGAGCACACTTCATTATACAAAAAAAACTATTTAGACTATGCCATAACCATATTGGGGCATCCACTTGCAATCCAAGTTTGAGAGATGTAAGAATGATAAGGATTGGGCACCTAAGAAAATATAATACACAACTCAAAAAATGTTAAAAAAAATTCATACATACCAAGCAAGTTAGCAAAGCTAGCATAACCAAGCTTAGGGCATCAAATATTTTTGTTCAACGCTTGTTCATACATGTATGTGATGGAGGGGCCTAAGTCAATTGAATCATTGCAAGTCAGTGCATGTTTGAGTCTCAACACTATGCCTTTTAAATTGAACCAAAATACCAAAAGAAGTTTATTAATGGCTATATTTGAGAAAGTTCTAGGTGTGAGTAATTAAGGGCTTGTGGCTCTAAAATTTGTTGTGTTTTGTACCAGTCCACGATTCAGTAAATCGATAGTCATGGGTAGAATTTAAGTTATTTAATGAAAACAATTAATCTGTATAACCTCTATATTGAAACCGTATTGTCTTACCAAAAGGCATGATAATGAGGAAGAAGACATAAAATTGTGGACTTCACCTTCAAAGAATGCCTTGCAATCACATTGGTAAGAAGTGATAAGAAGATCACAAGAAGATCTCTTACTCTTTGCGTCTTGACACATTTAATATTTTATTGTTGTCTTTGCCTCTTGAGCCAATTTGTATTATAAGGTGAGGATGTGCATCCATAATAATCCTTAGTTATGACCATGCGAGGAGGATTTAGTAAGAAGAGGATGTAAAGACAAGTAATTTTTATATGTATTTTGGTAGCGTCGAGGACAAATGTTGTGAGAAACCACAAATGTTTGGAAGGACGGAGGGAGATTACATCACGATCATGCCATTATTTAAATTTATTAATAACCATTGTGTCTCCATATCGAGTGCCCAATGAAACCTCTCTATAGCAATGCATAAATCAACTTCTACATAGTTTGTGATCCTATCTACAAGCCATTATTTGTATTTGCATGACATCGAGTGTTATTTATAGTTGTCGTGAGTCCATGATATTCATGCAAGAAATGAAGTCTTGTAGAGGAGGACTTATCAAATCAGCGTTTTAAATTTCATTTTGACAAAAAAAGAGTGGACATTGGTAGTGAGGTTCACATAGGTAGTAGGCACAAATTTTTGAGCTCCTTCCGGGTCTAGTAGTAGACTGTAGTTGTTCTTTTTTGTTATAGTCATAGTTGTTGACGAAATTTCACACTTTAGATTGCAACCCCAAGTGACTCCGGAGTCTTAGTCACATCTCGATGGCTAGTGCCTCTTAGTCATCAATGATAAATGGCCATCTTGCACAACTAAGCGCTGAATGCAAGGCATGAGTGAGTAAGTGATTATAATTTATCATATTTCCAATGTTTTGAATGATGAGTTGAACCTTATAGCATAGGAATTTCAACATCTTGAGAAATTTATATGGATGGATAATTTCAAATGTTGCCCTTCTTTTAAAATGTGGATATAAATTATGCCCTTCTTAATTGGAAAGGTAAAATTCAGATTTTAATTTTTTTTAAAGGGCAATTTTAACTTTACACCGAGAAGGGCTAGAACCCCTTGAAAGGGCTGGGAAGGGTTCAATTTTGAAAGCTGGTGCTTGTAACGCTTAATATTGAGTTTTGAAGTCGTTGTCTAAGATCATCTCATCTCGAGCGAGCTAGAACTTTGGACGCAATTTAAGAGTGTTATGGTGACAGCTTTTAGTTCGTAGGTGGTGTGAAGTTCCAGGCTCACAATTCAGTCGGTAAGGGCCCACTGATTTGAATTGGGAGGCTATCTTTGTTAATGGTTAATGTCTATAAAATTCGTGCACGATATAAGGATATTCGTCTTATCCTTGTTCTGGTGTGATTTCGTAGAACATTAACTGTTTTATTGCAATTTACTTCTGCTATGAAATAATTTTATGTAGTTGCCGTTTGAATAGATCTGTGGTGTCTGCATAGTTATCAAGGTTTTTGTTTTGAGTTTGCCCTTGGATATAGTTTAGGAGTTATTTTCATAGTAATTAGTTCCTGTACCTTCTTAAAACACTCTCTTGTATATGTTGCATATATGTTCATAAATTTGAACCTCTCTTTTACAATTCTTTTGTACATGCAATCTGTTTTCAATAACATTTGTCAAATTCTTGAGAATTTTTTGAAGACCGCTTTTAGTCCATATGTATATATTAAGTTCACATTATGGTATACCTTCTTAAAATACTTTCTTGTATATGTTGCATATATGTTCATAAATTTGAACCTCTCCCCTTTACAATTCTTTTGTACATGCAATCTGTTTTCAATAACATTTGTCAATTTCTTGAAAATTTTATGAATACCGCTTTAACTCCATATGTATATATTAAGTTCACATTCTGGTTTTACATTCCATATGTATATATTAAGTTCACATTCTGGTTTTACATTCTGCACTTGATTTTTATTACACTCAGTTCAATACTTTACATCGTTATCATATCACAGTCCACTTCGGTTGTATCTTGTTCATATATTCTAAGCTCTTTGTTCACTGTAGATTTCATATTACAGTTGTTTTTTACATCAGAATACTCTCTCAAACCCATCGCAACTTCCCCATACTTTCAAGCCGTATACTCATGAATTATCTGTCACGATAACTTGTAAGATTGTTTGTTTTATTTCTCTTAAAAGTTGATGTCATTTTGTAATGGAACAGTAATTTCCAAACTTTTGTTTGGAAACCTTAACATGATTCACCTTGTAAATTAATATAGTCGGCAGTGTATATAGTATTCCATTTTATTTTTCGTTGACTGCTATTAATTTTAGGTTGACTAAAAACATTTGTCATTTTATCATAATGTTTACCTGAGACATTGTTATTTTGTATTTTTAGATATTATAAATTTATTTATTTACCATCGGATTGGCTAATAATTTGAGGTCTTATTGTGCAAATGACGCGAGTTGTATCAAGAGAGGACTTTTTGAACTTTGTTTTCTGCTGGTTTTTACCCCTTTTTTTGCCATTTTCAAGGAATTTTGAAAACTTTTAAAAACATTGTTGGATCTTAGAGAGTGTGGGTGTTTGGGGTTTTTCCTGTTGTCACTTGATTTCATTTCTGAGCTTAAAATTGCCCAATAAACAGAAATTACAGATTTTGTAGATTAAATTCACCCACAGAAAATCAGCCTGAAAGTCAAAAAGTCCCCTAATTAGACATTAGACAGGGGCTGCGGAAAGATTTTTAATGCATCCAAGCCATTGGACTACGGGCTTCTTGGTAAGCTGAAATATTTTTAAAACTATAATTTACACCCTCATTTACATCAATCTCCTGGTAAACTTCTTTCAGAGGCTGGCTTCATAGTGTTTGGTGGACTTCTTTCACTGCAAAAAATATATAGCATGCCCAAGAATATTAAATACTGCTCTAGCAGTTTTGTGGGTCATTGGATTTCAACTATATATATTTTCCTTAGCTTTTGGCTGTTGCAGGTCGCTACGGAAATCCAATATTTATTAAAATGTTGCTATATTGAAACCATAATTAATGGCTATGAAAATCCAAATTTATTAAAGTGTTTCCATATTGAAACCATAACTAATTACCAATTATATTGAAACTAAGTTTTATCTATATTTCAAACTATACATTGTGTTGAAATATTAAAAAAAACATAAACATTAATTTTGGGATTGTTGCTCACCGCCTTTGATTTACTGGGTTGCTCACAACCTTTAGCCCTCAACGCCTTCACGGTAGTCGATTTAACCTTAGGCTCAAATGAAGTAAGTTAAAATGTATTTTAACTACAGTGCAATATTTTGATCTTAATCTGGTGGTGGATGTGCTGTAAAATGTATTTTAACTACAATGCAATATTTTGATTTGATAATCACGTGGTGGATGTGCTATAAATGTTATAAAATTTCACTCTTTTGCTTTGAAGAGAATTTGTTGAATGCATTGCAGGAATAGGTGTCGAAAAAGAATCCATCAAAGCCCCAATACATTTTTGGTGCTGACACTTCCTTCAAAGCCCCAATACATTTTTGGTGCTGACACTTCCTTATGAAGGTATGTATATTTTGTTTCAGCTGTCTCCTGTAAGCCTATATTGATTCATTCATTCAGCTACTCTGAATCTGATCATTCAATGTCTAATTACTATACTTCCTCCCTTTTCTAGACTTCCTCCCTTTTCTTGTGCATCCCTCACATGCAGGAGCCTAGTTCAATTTCAATTAATATTATTATTATAACAAGCATATTTCATTGCATATCTATATTACTAACATGACAAAGGGAAAAAAACTAACGGTGGCAATAGCACCAACTTGTAAAATAAAGCTAAGATCATCTTGACTATGTAGCTGAGTGATAGGATTATGTTTTTGTGGAAGAAGAGCTATTCCCACGGAAGGAGGACAAGCATTTTTTTTGGGTATGATTACCTTTACTATGCTTGAGTCTTGTAACAGACATGAATGTAAGGCTTTTAGTTTATTAAAATTTATATTGGTTATATGTAGTATGAGGTTGTTAGGTCTTAAAAACCATAATAGCATAATTCCAGTATGGATATGGATACGAATACGATTAAATAGGAAATAGACTTCTTATATATAATATTTTTAATTAAATATACAACAATATAAATAATATTTTTAATTAAATATACAACAATATATATAACATTTATATATAGTTAAACATATACAATATTTTTAATAAAATATTGAATATCAACCATTAAAAAAAAAACTAAAACATATTTTTTTTATAACCAAAATTACTTTTTAAAAAGCAAAAAGATAATGCCCTTGGTATAAGAGAGAAAACTCTTAGTTTTAAATAGTTATTAATTATTTTAAAAAGAAAGTAAATAATATTTACCACATTAATTAATGTTTAAATTGTGTTAGGGTTAACTTTGACTCAAGAATGGGCAAAGATGTAAGTGGTTTTGGTAACCAATAAATTAGTGTTGCTTTTATAATTGCATATTTTTATTCCTATTAAATTGAATTACTAAGTATGAAATTGAAAGGTATTTATTTTATAATGTTTTAATAATTAAAATTTGGTTTTCTAAAAATATTTTTCAAAATTAACTTTCAAAATGAACCCGTATCCGTATTACATAGTATCCGTATTACATATAGATCGAATATTCCACGAATTCAATACAACCTAATTATGCTACTATGTTAAAAACTGGTTTTCAATCTTGATCTTTGTTTTATTTTTGGCAAAATATAAATATCACAGTTTGAAAGAGCGATTATGTTTGGCAAGCCTTGGTTTTGGGATGCTAGTACTAAAACACAATATTTACCAAACACAATGAATCCATTCCATTAATAGCAGTAGTGTATCTTATGTGTTCATTGGGATGCTAGTACCAAAACACAATGAATCCATTTGTCTCAAACACAATGAATCCATTAATAGCAATGTATTGGATGAACGATAGGTATTCTTTTGACATTTACCATTCTTCATACAATCACAACAAAAATATGGATTTAAGATCTTCCCTACATGTTTCAACTTTTGTCAGCATAAAGTTTCAGTTCTAAATTCTAATTTAAGCCTTCAATTTTTGTTCTTTACTTGGTGGTAATCGCCCTTCTTAAATCCAGCAGAATGGGCAACAATGGGGATCCCTCGGAATAAATTGTAGCTAGGAAATCCAGCAGAATGGGCGACAATGGGGATCCCTGTGGTATTCCCTTGGTTGCGCCAAAATTGATGGTCTTTATGGCCTTATCAATCATCTCCGTTTTGAGCCATTTGGATATCAAGTGCATGAACGACTTATCGGCTACTTATCGAGCGATAATTTTAGTAACAGGTCGTGCTGAACGGATGGAATACAAAGATTAAAATATATTTCGGGTAAGTACTCTACGTTAAGCAACGATTAAAATATATTTTGAGTAAGTACTTTACGTTGGTCCAACTTGATATATTAGAAAGAGTTCGGAAGTTTCCTTTCCCGCTCCATCCGAAATAAGAATGGTGTATAGGCGGAGAGACATGCCTTTAATAACTCAGGCGATTGATCTTATGCAAAATTAAGTAAATTGTAGATGGTATAGTAAATCCCCGGGTACCGGTAGAGCCTGGTTTGGATGGTATCTCTTAACATTTCATTATTATTACAAACCCACAGACGATATCATTAACGCCAAACACAACCCAATAAGCTATAAGCTATATGCCTTTATAGATTATCTAAATTGCATACATCGAAACCTTCATTCCTGCAACGCAATGGCCCGAGAAGCTGCAGATGAAATAGTTCCAACTATATATACAAGACTCTTGTAATCAAAGTACTAAGTACTGAATTCTCAGCTTGTTCAGACCAACTCTTGATATTGTATATTACCTGCATATGAAATAGTTCCAACTATATACACAAGACTCTTGTAATCAAAGTACTAAGTACTGAACTCTCAGCTTGTTCACACCAGCTCTTGATATTGTATATTACCTGCATTTTGCCATAAAAGAAAAGTATCATAAGCATTCCAATTTTATAATGGATATCGACATTTTTAAAGGCAAGCGGATGACCTTGTAAGTTAAAGACTTTGCATATTTAACAAATTAGTTCTTAGTGAGGCTAGAGCTTACCATGAATGATGCAAATCAAGAAACTACTCTTTGAGGTTATAGCTTCCTATGATTGATGCAAAACTGCTCTGCCTTAATTAGGCAGCTTACCTGCCTTCTATCAGCTTTATATATCTGCCAAAGAAATCAGCTCTTTATCAATGAAATTCTATCCGGTAGTATTTATATTGAATTAATTTAACCATATCACTGAGTGGAGCTAGCATAGGCAGTATAAAATCATTAAACAGAGCTGTTCAGATTGGTTGTTAAAGTTGTGGTATCATACTCTGTCCATATTTGTTGACACAAAGTGCTTTCTCTCACCATAAAATATTACAGATAAACCCTTGAGTGCTTTTTCTTACTATAAAATATTACAAATTAACCCTTTATTTCGATTAGTAAAGAAATAGACAGCAGAACTAAGCAGTGCATCCAAGGAAACCTATGGTACTGGTACTTTCTAAATCTATGATCTATTTAATTTCTTGGTGACAGTTTTGTTTCAATCGAGTTTCATGTGAAAATTCAAGAAGTGAAGTCGTGATACGCACAAGATTTGCATTCCAATGCGTTGAAATGTATACAATGGAGCCAACGCAAGATTTAAGAACTTAGTAAAAAATTGATTTTCATAATGATTTTTCATGGCACCTTTTAAAATATTTGGAGTTCACAGTAACTAGGTTGTGCGCTATGGGGTTGTATTGGAAGTCTGTACGATACGAGTCCAATTTCAACCACAATTAGCAACAATAAAAAACAATAAATTAACAAATACAATTCTATTAAGTACATGATATGCTCATAAATATAATAAATATACTGTGTATCAAAATGTATCAAAATTCCAAACTGAAACCAAAGGTGCATGCCATTTCTTTAATTGAAAAAAAATTAAAGGATACAATTTTATTAAGTACATGATATGCTCAGAAATATACTGTGTATCAAAATGCATCAAAATTTCATATTAAACCCAAAAGTGCATGCCATTTCCTTAGTTTAAGAGGAAAATACAAATATTTTACTAATGTATTTACTTCTTCTTGGTGAATAATGACATGCTGTGAAAGCCCATTTATTCATTTTTGCAATACCCCATTGTCAATTATAACATGTTATTTTTCTAATCTTTGAGAGGCACCAGATGCGGGTTGTACAGGGATTCATAGAGAGCACAATAAATCTGATTGCACCCTAAAAATAATAAATTTACTTGTGCTCTTCTTCAAGGCGATATTTCACAATTGCCATAAATCCTGTACAATATTAAATATCTATTTCAAAACATATAATTCAGCCTACCATTCTCGGCACATCAAGTATCTGCTGCCATGCAGCACTTGTTTTTAGGTGTTGTTGTCTCTAACTTAATTTTCAATTTCATTGTTTTGTATTGTATACTTTTAATGATTAGTAATTTGTATATTTTAATATAATATGTCTTTTGTCACGTTGTGTTTTACATGGTATTTTGTTACAGTGTTAAAATATTACATTGTGTGTTGAATGTTTGCCAGAGACAGATGAGCGAGAACATTTAGTTAAAAGCTTGCTTTAGATGGTTTAGGGTAATTTAGTTTTTTTTCTAGTCTTGGTTTTCTTTAGTATACGTTGATTTTTTTTTCATTTTACCTAATTTTGTCATATTTTCTTTTGTTTTATTATTAAAATATTCATAATGTTGGGTGGGACAAAATCATACCAGGTAGGGAGCTAAAACGATTCACATCTAAACAAAGGAAAGGGCAACTCCACTTTGCTTCCCACCTCGTAATAACACCTATTCTGAACAAGGTTCGTAATTGCAATCTAAGGCTCACCACTGACTTTTCATACTATGCACAACTAGTAGGAGGGCTGCAATACCATCGATTGTTATCTGCATTCGCTACGAATAATGAGTAATGTGTTGTTCACCTAACTAGCATATAGTCTGATATCTTAGTTATAGGGTTAAAGATAATTTAGGTTGATTTATAGGAATAATTAGTTTGCTTCATGCTTTAAGATAGTTTAATTTAATTTATTTTTAACTTAGATTTATTTTATGCATTTTAAATTTTCGTACTTCAATTTCTGGTACCTTAATTTTGTATAGCTTTAAATACTGACATATAGATTAATGACCTAACTCGTGAGATATGGTCACTCTGTGACAAGTTTCTTCCTAGGTGTTGAGCTCCCCCCATTTACTTGTTTTGCTTATTATATTTAAGTGTGTTGTCGGCTTTAGGATAGGATAAACTAGGCTAGGTTAGACTTCGATCCTGCACATATAGTGCCAACACCTCGAAGATTATGAGCCCCAGTTAACATTTTAATGTTGAAATAATCACACACATATTTTTACCAACATCGACATCAGAGCTATTGTACTGACATTCATCCCACAACACTTGAACATCAATTGAATGTCGAATAAGTCATGTTTATTAATGGATCTAATAAAAAAATGGAAGGTCTATTTGAATTCTTCTCTATGGTTATAACTTAAAACAGTTGATCAATCCCTAGGGATACCATGAAATACCTAGCCAAAACCAAAGATTCAATTACGACTTGAAGCCACAATTTTAAAACGTAGAATTGGGTTGGAACTAGCTAAGGGTCCACTTGGACTCAACTTGGACTTAGATCAGAATGCACATGACGAATAAGAAACACTAGCACCTCAAGATTCAACAACGTTCCTAGTGGTAAGAATGGTAACTTTATTACTAAGTATTGTTATTGAAGGAGATAATGTCATTTTGATGGAAGAACCCTCAAAAGAGGAGCTTCATGTGGTTATGCATTCTTTACAATGATAAAGTTCTGGGTCCAAATGATGGTTTGCTCATTTCTTTTTAGGATTTTACAAGCTTATAGAGGAGGATAGCACAAGCTACATGGGGTTCCATGACTCTCCCTATATTCACAATCAAATATAATGTAAAACTTGTTTTTATTATAAACAATTCACATAGCCCTCCCTTGGTTCATGTGGAATACATAAGGTGAATCTTAATAAATGGATAAAATTGCACAAGGGAGCAAATAAATGGTGCTCAAGTTTCCTTCTATAGACCATAACTTGACCCCACAATGTCAAGAATGACAAAACGATAGTTCATTGGAAATCTAAGGAGATGAACATCCTAGGAGTAGTTTGAGAAGCTAAATCCTGTAATATTTGTGTCAAAACATCAAGGAATAGTTGGGTCCATGTGGTTTCCTTTGGTGAGCATGATTTGGAACCTTGATTGTATATTTACCAATATTTATAGTAATAAAGTATTGATTGAGTGTCAGAAAGTATGATTTAACTACATAAAATTTACGTGAGACATTGGAAGGAGTAAAATATTAAATCCCAAAGAAACTACCAGGAGGATGGAGAAAGAATTATATAAAGAAGCATTCAAGGACACCTAGTTTGTCTTTAGTATCCTCTGTTGGCCTAACTTCCGGTTGACCTAGGTTCAAACCCTTTGTTCGTCAACAAGACCCAAGATATCGACCTGACAGAGGAGAACTTCATCAACAACACATGCGATGTAGATGAAGTCTCACTCGAGATATCTTATGGGGATTTCTAGAACCAAGTTTATGCTGTTATGTCGGGGTTTTACTCTATAAATCTATCAGGTCACTCGACCAAGCTTCTCCCTGAAGTACTCAAACTTCACTTTTTCCATTTCTAGCATAGAATCACACTAGGGCTGATTACGTCCAAGGATGACCTGCGAGCTTCACTAGGACCGATTACATCCTAGGGAAACCTGTCTCATCAACTATGCTAGAAATCCTTCTTTCAAGAGATCTTGATCTGGATCACTGCTCCTCTTTACATCATACAACAAATGCAAGTCAGATCAACCAAATCAAATAGTAGTTTTCAAAAGAAACATACTACCTCCCAAATAGCAAGTGGCAACATCTTTTGCCTTAGCTGTACTCAGCGCCATGTAGGACTCCATCCTGCCAAACCAAGAGATCACACTTGATCCCATACTGAAGTAGCACATCGAAGTGCTCTTCCTATAAATGGCACTGCCTGCCCAATACGAATCCATGTAATCTTTTAATTCACCTCATACTTGAGCCCATAATCAACTGTACCCTTCAGGTACCTTACTACATGCTTTGCAACCATCAGGTGAACATGTCTCAATGTGTTCACAGCAAAGCAAATATCTGGTCTCGTATTCGTCAAGTACATCAAGGAACCAATCATCCGACTATACATCGTAGCATCCACCATCTCTAATGAAGCAACACTCAATAGCTTCAGGTTCAATGCCATAGCTGTGGTCATGCAGTCCATCATCTTGAACCTCTTCAGGATCTCTACTGCATACTTCCTTTGTCCACACCTCCATGCCTAGAAAATAGTGCATCGACACATAACAGGAGCATCACTGGTCTTCCGCCTTCAACCTTGAAGCAAAGGTTGGAATTTGCTTTTACTCTCAGTAAAGCCTAGAGTCATCAGTAATCTGTCCATCCTGTCATACCATGTCGAACCTCAGGATATTCTACAGTCACTCCCTCTAAAGTAGAGCATCATTCTCCCTCCATCTTTCGTACTCTATGCACTGAAACATTATGTACCAGAGTGACAAGTAGTATCCATCTAGGATCACTGGATACCAAGATCCTCTATCTTGAACTTTTTCAAAAAAATTTCTCGCACCCATCTGTGAGCTTGTCATCCTCTCTCAACCTTGTAGCATAGGTTCAGATATTCATCAAGCTCATTATGTATGTGTTATCCCATGATGTTTCCATCTACTGCATGATGGAACTATGAACTTCTCTTCAGGTCTCGATATTGCATCCTAGACATCATTCTTCTTGAACTGGTCTTCCCTTTCTTCTTGGTTACTTCTTCATAGCTGGAAGGTTCTTTATTAATGATGTTGCTGCATTCGTCATATTTATTCTTCATCTGGAACTGTCGTCACTTGTTCTTTGGAACACGTCTTATCCTTCTTTGCTTGTAGGTGATTATGTACGTGATCTTTCCTACAATTCAAATGCTTTTACTAATCACCTCTCTCTATGATCTATCTTCAAAACACTCTAACGACCAACTCATACACAGCATGGGTTGGTTCTTTTATAATCTTTTCCGCTTTTACAATTCGTGAACCACCATGGACTTACTTTCAACTGCCAGTTGATAGGCTTCCTTTCTATTTTAATGCATTCAATTATCTCTAAAATTAGGCACTATTAGCCCAAAATACAATCATGCTTTATTACTAAAAGAAATATTTTAGTCTAACTAACTCTTTTGAAAAAATAAGTCGAACTCTGCTTTTCGACTTTCTTTATTCCTCTTTTGTCATGGTTTCTTCTGTCGCGACTGCTTCCGTCGTAGCTTCTTCAATCACAACTTCTTTTGTCGCGCGACTAGAATCTTCGTATTTCTGAGCAGGATTTTGACTGACTTTTCTTAGGGCCAACAGGCCCCCAAACATTAGAGGAAATTTGGGGTCTAAAATGGGCCTTATACGAAAATGTGCCAATAATAAATTTTGTGAGTTGGAATTCATGAACCAATAGAATTTCAATAAAATGAGTCAACCATAATGGATGAATTGACATATTTGTCATAAAAGAAAACTACTTTTTTGTTCGTATTTTCGACATATCTCCCTGTGGTTTTACTCAAATTCTGGGGAGAGCTCGTTGGATGAAAAATTTAATTCCGCATCCAACGAGTACCCAGAATGGATACTTTTGACGGACCCCGCTACCCCAAAAATAAGAAATACCTGAAAAAATGTGATGATGATGTCATCATCACGTTTTTTTAGGTATTTCTTATTTTTGGGGTAGCGGGGTCCGTCAAAAGTATGAAGTTTGGGTACTCATTGGATGCAGAATTAAATTCCGCATCTAATGAGCTCTCCCGCTCAGAATTTGAGTAAAACCACAGGGAGATATGTCGAAAATACGAACAAAAAAAGTAGTTTTTTTCATTCTTCCTCCAAAATTAATAACTATTATTTTATTATTTTAACTATTATTTTATTATTTTCCTTAGGAGGCCCATTTTAGACCTCAAATTTCCTCTAATGACTCACCGGTGGCTCGTCCCGAGCCACATTAGTATGCAATATCCATTAGTATGACCTTGCTTTAAAAATTTTGGAAGATTTTCACTACCTGTTCATTTTTTGCCGCACTTTTGGTTCTATTGTCTTCAAGTTTTCCACAAGTTTGGAACTGATGTGTTCTGAATTCATTAGTCTTGTCAAACCCAGGGCTTGTCGCACCTTTTCATGTACAAGTTGAATGAGACCTGTAACTTTCTCTGCTTCTGCTTGAAGTTCTGCGACCACGGTCGGTTCTCTTTTGTTGTTGTGTTCGCAGTTTTTTAGACTTGATGTTGTAGTTTCTTCATGTGGGACACCTTCTCCATTTTCTCTACTATTGAAAAATTATTTAGATCATTCTTCATTTTGTTGAAGTATGCCTCAACAGTATGCAGTTTCTCTATTATTTGTTGCAATTCTTCATTGTTAGTCAAAGCTTCCCGTGACTAGAAACTTGCTCTACCGCCTTGGCACATAGTTCCTCTTCCTCTCCAATCTTCATCCCAACCTCAGTTGTTTCTTTTATTCATTATGCCAGTACCTATGGAGGTGTATTGGGACTTATCTGCAATTCCAGCCCCGCAACCCGCTTACGTAGGCTGTCCGCTACTTCGCTAGTATTAAAATACCTTGGCTTCTAAAAACATATATGTTGTAATGCCTTCATCAATAAATATTCTACAAGCCAATGTAACTGCCACATCTAGTCGATGTCTATCATCCTACAACATTTTTCTTTCTTCTTTGTATCTTGTATTGTTTTCTTCAACTTATTAATAGTTTTGTGTCAAGATTTGACCTGATTAACCAACAAGCGCTCCCTATTCTTCATTTCTGCAACTGCGACATTCTGAATGGCATGCATTTCATACATAGGTGTTATATTTTTATCATACTAAGCTAGCACTATGATCTTAGGATATTTAACTGAGAGAATAACATGCACATCAATAAAAACACAAGAGACAAGAGACACGAAAAATTTTCCTTGGGGAAACCATAAAGGAGAAAACCCCGCAACTTCGTCAGAGATAGAATGAGCACCAATGGCAGCAGTAAAACCCAAAAACATAAAGATGATCTCCACAGCTTCTGTCTCTCTCTCTCTCACTTGAGAGAGCTTCTCCTCTCTCACTCATGCACCCCAATGAGTGAGTGTGTGTATAAAATAGAGAGGTTCACTCTCTATTTATATTCTTTTGTTCACTTGAAGTGCACTCCAACATGTCGGCCTCACTTAACAATTACTTACTAGAGCCGACATCTCTAGGAGTGTCTAATAACCCTAGTGCCCCACAACTTGTGGGGACTTTTCCCTCTGCTCAACAAGGAGGGTTAACCTTGAATTAGATGGTGGGGACTATTGCCCCGACTTACAATGACTCACCTAGGGTTGACTTCACTAAGATATTCTAATAACACCAGGGCCCCATAACTGTGGGGACTTTAACCCTTGACCAATAGGAGGGTTACCCAAAATGACTTGACATTACTTTTACATTATAGAAAATTCCCGATCGGAACATCAGGGCATGACATGACTCAAGTATATTACAGATACATCCCAGAATAAATATCGGGGTACAATACATAAGAAATACAAGTGAATACATTCCGAAGTTACAATTACATCAACACTCCCTCTTAACTAGGAAGGTATTCTCTCGACACAATTTATCAGCATGAGTCTTCTTCTCTGTATCATTTGGATCATCATCGATTTCTCATCATCTTCAAGTCATCTTCATCTTCAGGTCATCTTCATCTTCAGGTTATCTTCATCTTCAAGTCATCTTCATCTAGATCTGGATCATCATTGTTGGATCATCATCAAGTCTAGATCATCACTTGATCTAGATCGTCACTGCTAGATCATCACTTGATCTGGATCGTCACTACTGGATCATCACTTGATCTAGATCATCATCGAAGCTGGATCATCACTGAATCATCATCATCATTACTGCTTCTTCTATCTCAATCAAATGGTGCTGTCTTCTTCATTCTTCTAGTCACAAGAAGTTCTACAGAGTCAATCCTGTAGGCCTACCCTTCATGTAGGTCTTCATCAGTGCTTATATATAACACTTAATTCAGAATGGCCCACCCAGCTCTTACATCTGACCTCATCTTGTTAGAAAGGCCCTACACTGACATCTGACCATGTGTAAACACATCGCGCCATAATGGCTTAGCACTTATATCCGATCATGTGCAAGCACATCACATCGGAAAGCCTCTGCACTTACATCCGACCCCATCTTGTCAGAAAGGCACAACACTCACATCTAACCGTGTGTAAACACATTGCGCCATAATGGCTCAACACTTATATTCAACCATGCTCAAAAGCACCGCATTGAAAAGGGTCAACACTTACAATCGACCATGCTCGAAAGCACCACATCGAAAGGGCTCTGCACTTATATTCGACCATGCTCGAAAGCACCACATTGGAAGGGAATGCACTCACATCTGATCATGGAGGAACTAATCCTACCATCGCATCAGAATGGCCCCCAATCCCAGACTGAGCTAGCTGGTAACTAACCAGGTGACTCCATTCCCAGAATGGCAGTTGCCCTTACATCTGACCTACTCGTCAGAATGGCCAACACTCACATCTAACATGGGAGGAACCTAATCCTTTAGCCATGACAGAATGGTTCAGCCCTTACATCTGATCAAGTGGGAACACATCCCTCTCTCATATTAGAATGGCTTCTTAGTCCTAGACTAAGATACCTTGTAACTGATTAGGTACCTCCATTCTCCCAGAGAATGGCAGTTGCCCTTACATCTGACCTACTCATCAGAATGACCAACACTCACATCTGACATGGGAGGAACTTAATCCTTTAGCCATGACATAATGGTTCAGCCCTTACATCTGATCAAGTGGGAACACATCCCTCTCTCATATCAGAATGGCTTCTCAGTCCTAGACTGAGCTACCTGGTAACTGACCAGGCACCTCCATTCCCAGAATGGCAACAACACTCATATCTGATCACTTAGGAACCAATCCTATAGTCGCATCAGAATGGCTTAACACTCATATCTGACATGTAAGGAACCAAATCCTCTCACCATGACAGAATGGCTCAGCCCTTACATCTGACCATGGAAGGAACTTAATCCTCTCCCATGTTAGAATGGATCTAGGTTTCATCATTTCCCCTTAGAGGGAACCTCGATCTCGAGAACACCAAGCTTCTCCCTGAAGTACTCAAACTTCACTTTGGCCATTTCTAGCATAGAATCACTCTAGGGCTGATTACGTCTAAGGATGACCTGCAAGCTTCACCAGGACCGATTACATCCGAGGGAAACCTGTCTCATCAGCTATGCTAGAAATCCTTCTTTCAAGAGATCTTGATCTGGATCACTGCTCCTTTCTGCATCATAGAACAAATGCAAGTCAGATCAACCAAATCAAATAGTAGTTTTCAAAAGAAACATACTACCTCCCAAATAGTAAGTGGCAACATCTTTTGCCTCAGCTGTACTCAACGCCATGTAGGAATCCATCCTGCCAAACCAAGAGATCACACTTGATCCCATACTGAAGTAGCACCTCGAAGTGCTCTTCCTATAAATGTCACTACCTGCCCAATACGAATCCACGTAATCTTTTAATTTGCCTCATACTTGAGCCCATAATCAACTGTACCCTTCAGGTACCTTACTACATGCTTTGCAACCATTAGATAAACATGTCTCAATGTGTTCACAGCAAAGCAAATATCTGGTCTCGTATTCATCAAGTACATCAAGGAACCAATCATCTAACAATACATCGTAGCATCAACCATCTCTGATGAATCAACCCTCAATAGCTTCAGGTTCGATGCCATAGGTGTGGTCATGCAATCCATCATCGTGAACCTCTTCGGGATCTCTACTGCATACTTCCTTTGTCCACACCTCCATGCCTAGTGTTAAGTCAGTAATTTGTTTCTTCAATTTTTGTTTGATTTGCATTTTATTTCAAGTTACTCATTTGCTTTAGTTTGGTTTCTTGCTTTTTTCAAGAAATTTTTTTGGTTGTGATGTGAAATCTTGAACTTGGCCTTTATATTTTTGCTTTATTTTAGATCCTTTACGTTTTGGAGGGATTTTTAAGAGTCATCATGTCAAATAATGGACTCACAAATTTCATTACAAGCATACTCATCACTTAAACAACTTTTAAACTTCATGCAAAATGACAAAAAGTTGTAAAACATCGCCAAAATAGGGTTAATTTTATTCTTGTAGCGCAAGTGGAAAAAAACAACAAAGGAGCGCTACAAGAATATCGAGATTGATAATTCCTCCGATTTTTTAGCAAAATTTTGGCATATTTTCGAATGGTGAGTGACTAATCACATGCTTTGAAGAGTTTGCTACGTGTTGTCTCAGGAATCATCATGAGAATAAGTGGTTTATTGTCGTGAAGGAAGATCGTGGTCATCATCAGTTATGATACAGCATATCATGACAGATAATCGTTTAAATCGAGTTTAATCTGAGGAGAGTCACTTCTTATCTCTTTTTCAAAGTTGAGGAGTTAGTGGAATGATGGTGCCTGCCTAAAAACACAGAGATTACAGTTGCAAAGCCTAGTGGAGGTTTTCATGGTCACACAGAAAACTAGGGCTTCTTCATCTTGACACCCGAAATTAAATTGGACCCTGAAAGACACCTGTATCCTTCAGGTCAGTACTCAAACAGCATGAAGAGTGTTTCAAAGCATATGCAGTAAAGCGTTTAAAAGGTATTCCACGATAGGCCAATATAACTGATAATTTGGGACTTTTTCGCTGGGGACTATTCTATCAAAATTTATCGAGGGAAATGTTAAATTGTGCTTTTAAATGAAATTTTGGCCAAAGAAATAGCTGTCTAAGATGCTTTGAGATGCAGGATGAGTGAAGGTTGAAAAATATCAGTTTTTAATCGAGCATGATCTTGTCGAAACCTGAAACCAGAAGTAATGTGAAGAGATGTGTATTTTGTGTGGTTTTACTTCATAAATGAGTTTGTTACCTGTGTTCATGTAATGAAGAAGCCGAGCATCTGAGAATATATGAAGACCTAATTTCATCAGGGGATAAACAGACTCATTTTAGTGTTTAAAAACAGGCTGCTGGGAGCAAGAAGTGAGCAAACCTAGGCTCATTCTTAAGGTCTTTTCCTCTGCTATTTAAACAATTTCCATCTTATCCTAGAAACTACAAGCTGATCTAAACAGTTAGCAGCTACAAGCTTCTCAGTTCAGACATTGCTCATAGTTAGCACCAGAATGATTTAATGATTATTTTTTGCACAGAGTCTTAACACACAGGTGGTCTAGTGCATTTTAGAGATGGTCAGTGGTCAGTTGTTTTCCATGACAGGCTGAATGACTGATAATTTTCACCTACAGTTTTGATGAAGGAACCGAACATCTAAGATAACCTGAAGAGTTAGTTTTATTACATGCTATAAAGCTAATTAGTTGGTGTTGAAGTCAAGTTGAAACAAAAGCATGAACAGAGCACGAGGTTGTTTTCTTTGTCATTACAACACAGGGTTATTTTTATACAGTCCAAAGAAGACCTAACATTTGAATATGTAGTGTGCATAAATATACCTAGTTTCATCAGCAGTCTAATGAGTAGTTTAGAGTAGCCTATGACCTGAATCATTCAGTGAAGATTGAAGAAGGCAAGTTATTGAAACTTGAGAGGTTTGGAGAAGAAACAACATCTGTCAAGGCATCAATTGAACCCTAAACTCGCACAATTTCCAGCTACTAAAGACAAATGGGTAAGAGTGGCAAGGTGAATAGAGCTGAACCTACTGATATAGGTTGGATTGAGAAACTCCCAGAGTGTGTTGAAATTTTCCAATAGGCTGGCTGGTTGGATTTCTTCAAGAGAATAAATGGTTACAATGCTAAAGTTTCCTGTAGGTTTGCACAAGGTTACAAAGATGATATGGTGGTGTTTGATACTTTGAAGTTCAGATTGACAGTAGAGCTAGTAGCAGAGGCTATAGGAGTTAAGAATGAAGGGGAAATTTGGTTTAAGAAACTGCCCTTCACCTTTGAGGCTTAGAAGTATTTATTACCAAATGTTACTCCAGATTGGAACAAGGGCATCTTAATCCAGAACTTTAGAAGGGAATGGGTCGAACCTATCAGAATCCTGTAGAGCTATATAACATGTGAGGGAATATATGCTTTTGTTTATAAATACCACTTCAGATTTTTGCAGCATATGGTGGGGGTGTCCAAGATGAGTCTTCCCTTCTTTCTGTACAAAAGCTTGCAAAAGATGTCCAACAGAGTCAAGGGACATACAGACCATTCTTCACAATCAATTTTTCACCATGGATTAATCAAGTTGATCATTAGCACTGTCTTGCAAGCTGAAGGAAAAACTTGGGATTTTTTCTTATTCTGGTCAGGTTTTCAAATGAAACAAGAAGATCAACAAATCAAGAAGCAGGCAGATAAAGGAAAAATCCTTGTAAGGAAATTAGAGCAAAATAAAAAGACTGAAGACAAAGAGGAGGTAAATCCTAAAGGAGACTCAGAGCCTGTGAAGACTAAAACTCAAATGCCTTCAGCTGGTGTTAAAGGCAAGTATTCATTGTTTACAGAAGAGGAAGTGCAGCCTTTGAAACATTTGACACCAGCAGAATTTTCCAATGAAGTTAAAGCTGCTGTTCCAGAGGAGGTTGCTGTACATGAAGAGGAGTTGCATACCAAGCAGAGGAGTCCTATTACCATTCTGTCAGATGATGAAGGGTATTTATTAGAAGAAGATCAACCTATTGCTAAAACTGAAGATAAGGCTGAAACATTCAGAGAATTCTCCACTTCAGAAATCAAAGCAGTCAAACCTAATAGGAAGAAGAAAAAGATTGAAGTGATAGCCCCATATTGCAGACCTAAAACTAGGCCAATGAATAAGCTAAGGTTGAACATGAAGAATCTGCTCAATCCTAGATTGAATACCCAAAAAGTGACTGTCCTAGATGATATTTCCTCAGATAAAGAACCAGAAATTGATGAAATGAGCATTAGAAGAAAGAAAACAGCAGCTGCAAAAGCTTCACCTTCTCATCCTACAAAAGTAAAAGGATCATCACAGTCAGTAAAGGAGTTAAGCCAGCCCGAGCCTCAATGGTCTGCCATATTTCTTGAAATAAGAAATGAACTTTTAGAGCAACAGCAGGAAGAAAAAGCCGAAGTGCCTCCTGAAAATCAAGAATGGGAAGAGGAAGATGAACTCATACTTAGGCAAGCAGGTATTTTGAAAGATCCTAAGATTCCTAATATTTCCACAGACCTATCAAACAAAGATGCAGACATGTTTAAGAAGTTTGACATACCTTGGATGCCTAGTTATGAACAAGAGATTATGACAGAAAGGTCATTTGATTCAGATAAGGAAAACTTGCAGAAAACTATTAAGCAGTACAAACAACAGATGAACTATATGCAAGAAATCAATGAGGGGCTGATGATGGCAAATAGAAGGCTTAGAGAAGATCTACAGGATGTTAATGAACATTTCCAGGAGCTGACAGCAGTATCTAAAGAGGTTCTAAAGAGAAAAATAACCACTGACTTGCAATGCACAGAGTTGAAAGAGACAATCAAGGACTTGCAACAGAAAAATGAGGAGCTCACCAAAAGGATAGGTGACTTGGAAGAGGAACAGAGGCGAGCTAGGAAGAAAGTTTAGGCAATTTATGGTATAGCTTTGCTTGCTGAGGCAGCAAAGGACTTATGAGTCAGTTGTTTAATCAGTTATTTGTTATCTTTTTGAGAAACATATTAGTTAGTGTTTACTATTTTTAGAAAATATCATGTTTTGTAATATTGGACATTTTACTTTATCTCATCGAGTTGATGAAAGGAAGTTAGGGTTAGATCCCTAATTGATTTTGTAAAGAACAGTATTTAGAGAGGTTAGAAAGTCATTGAGAGGGTTCGATTTTTGGGATAGCTTCAGGAGGTCTTCAGACTTGTTCATGAGTTAAGTATCAAAACTCTTGTATGCATTTGATGATAAAATTATTAGATATATGACACTTTTCACCCTTCAGTTCTGTGTTGGCTTCATTGTTCAGCTTGTTTAGTTGCTTCATTGATATACTCATTACTGGTTTATGTTTATATACTGGTGATGCTTGTCTTTTATGAATGAAATTCAATACTGTGTTCTGTTGGATCTTGTTGAATATATTATGCATCTTTGTCTTCTTTTGTTTATGATTCAGTTATTACTTTGCTCATGAGTGTATTCCCTGTCCTTCCCCAAATTTTATAACCAAGAAAATACATTAGAAACCCTAAACCTAGTTTGTTTTATTGAGTTTTATTTGAGATTGTGTTGGCTTGTTTCTTTGGCCTTGGAAACAATTTCTGGCACAAACACCTAGAAAATAGTGCATCGACACATAACATGCGCATCACTAGTCTTCTACCTTCAACCTTGAAGCAAAGGTTGGAATCTGCTTTTACTCTCAGTAAAGCCTAGAGTCATCAATAATCTGTCCATCCTGTCATACCATGTAGAACCTTAGGATCTTCTACAGTCACTCCCTCTGAAGCAGAGCATCATTCTCCCTTTGTCTTTTGTACTCTATGCACTGAAGCATTCTGTACCGGAGTGAAAAGTAGTATCCATCTAGGATCACTGGATACTAAGATCCTCTATCTTGAACTTTTTCAAAAGTTCTTCTCGCACCCATCTGTGAGCTTTTCATCCTCTATCAACCTTGTAGCATAGGTTTAGATATTCATCAAGCTCATTATGTATGTGTTATCCCATGATGTTTCCATCTACTGCATGATGGAACTATGAACTTCTCTTCAGGTCTCGATACTGCATCCTAGACATCATTCTTCTTGAACTGGTCTTCCCTTTCTTCTTGGTTACTTCTTCATAGCTGGAAGGTTCTTTATTAATGATGTCACTGCATTCGTCATATTTATTCTTCATCTTGAACTGTCATCACTTGTTCTTTGGAACAAGTCTTATCCTTCTTTGCTTGTGGGTGATTATGTACGCGATCTTTCCTACAAGTCAAATGCATTTGTATGGTTAGAAACATTTCATAAGGAATATTCATACTGGCAAGTTCTTATAAATAAATATATGATCATGCAACTACTTTAGCCAATACAACGTTCATCCAATATCTCACTGAAACTTTCTAAATTCCTTCCATCTCTACCAAGACAAGATTGAGATTGTGCACTAATGCAATATGTTAGCAAAGAGGTTTCATTCTAGATAAGTAGCAATGGAGAGTTGTATAGAACCATGAGATACTTACCCATCACATGCATATTAGTAGTATACTGTCATTAATGCAAACATCCTATCATGCATAATACATCAACTGAATATAAACAAATGCATAACAAAACAATATCATGAAATGACAATTGAATACTTATCTTTATTTATTTCATGGGTAGACTCCTTCTTGAGGCTTCAATTTCATCGTATTCTTCATTCATAATAGCATCGTTTCTTATCCAAATGCTAAGGTGGATAAGAGGTTCTTCAAGAGTTGAGATCTTCATATTCCTCATCAATTGATGGATCTTCTTTGGATGGTGAGAGCTTGATCTTCAGTTGCTCCCATCTTCTCTTCTCTTGATATGAATCGAGCTTCTTCTTCTTCCCAGAGTCTGCTGAAAGTAATCACTTCCTTCTGTCGAATGAATGAATCACATGATCCTGGGAGACCATTCAAGGTGGCTATCACCACTTCTACATTCTCCACTTCTTCTTCTACCGCTTCAAGTTGTTCTGCATTCTGGATCTTTACATTCTTCAACTGGTTTCTTAAGGTCATATTCCGATTTATGTTCTTCCCTTCAAATAGATTGGTCAAGGAATCACACATCTTCGGTGTCTTTAGGAAAGAAACTTGTGGTACAAGTTGATCTGTGATTGAATCAACAATGATCTTCTTCGCCTTGACCAAGTTATTCTTGTGTAAGGCTTCTATCCTCATCTCCCTTTGGAACTGGAACCTCTCTACTTGTGTAGGTGTCCAATTCATTTTCTTCAGGGAGATCATATGCTTCCATGCTTGGAAGTTGTCAACTTCACCAAGAGTATCATCAATCTTATGTGATAGATCACTTTGAAATGAGAACCTCAAATGAAAATAACAAAATATTAGATCTTACCAATTTGAGGTGTCCGTCCTGGTTCTGGAGCTGGCTGATCTAGGGTTTGTCAGAGAAACCCTAATTTTTAAAACTTGGAATATTTCAACTATGATTAGATATAAGGATAGATCTCTTCAAGGAAAGCTGTCCAATGTACTCCTTTTCTGAAAATAGTGGAGGGAAGCTCCCGGAACAAGAAGCCCTAGTTTTCCAATTTCTCCTACAGAAATGTATGTTACTATTTCTGCGGTATATCCTAAATTACTACTCCTCTATGTCTAAAAGTTTTCACTAAGGTAACCCTGCATTCCCCTGATGCAACACCATAGGTTTCAATAGAATTTGTTTCACCCATTGGGATTTATGATCAGTTTCTTAAGGTGACCTGTTACAGGACTGTTTAGAACAACGAAGTTGTATGGAATGCCACGTGTCACTGGTTCATCTTCTGAGTTTGAATATTGGAACATTGAAATTAAGGTTTGTTCCATTTCTATAACATCTTTGAAAATCGTATTTGGACCTCTGTATCCCAAGATATAGAAATTATCCCCAGGTGTCCTGTTTAGGGATGAATTCTGGAAGAGGATGGAACCCTAACGTGGAGGGATCATATCTCCCAGAATATAGTGGATCGGAGTATTAATTTTGGACAAAGTGTAAATAAAGATGTTATATTCAACCTCTGTAATTTTCAGCTCCTAATCCCTTTCCAATCTCAGGATATAGAGAATGTACCAAAACTTAGTAGTTTTAGTATTTAGGGTTTTTTTAGCTCGGGGTCAAACTAGGGTTTGAATTTCCTGGAGTTTTACCCAACCAAAAATCTTGATCCAGGTCTCTAAAATTTGATTTTGATGAATAGAGCAATCCTATGCCAGGGTCACTCAAAAATTCCTCTTCTGCAAGAAGCCCTAATTTCCCGTACCAAAACTGAAAATGCTCGGAATCGAATTCCGCTTTGACAGAAAGATGCGCCCTTCAATGGAGAGTCATCTTAGCATACTTTTGCTGATGGATTGTGGAGAGATACCCAAAAATTAAGAAACCCTAGCTTCTATAGCTACACAATGTTTTCTTCTCAGGTTAGCTCTGATACCATGTTATATTTTTATCATACTAAGCTAGCATTATGATCTTAGGATCTTTAACTAAGAGAATAACATGCACATCAATAAAAACACAAGAGACAAGAGACACAAATAATTTTCCTCAAGGAAACCATAAAGGAGAAAACCCCACAAATTCCTCAGAGATAGAATGAGCACCAATGGCAGCAGTAAAACCTGAAAACATAAAGATGATATCCACAGCTTCTGTCTCTCTCTCTCACTTGAGAGAACTTCTCATCTCTCACTCATGTGCCCCAATGAGTGAGTGTGTGTATAAAATAGAGAGGCTCACTCTCCATTTATATTCTTTCGTTCACTTGAAGCGCACTCCAACATGTCGGCCTCACTTAACAATTACTTACTAGAGCCGACATCTCTAGGAGTGTCTAATAACCCTAGTGACCCACAACTTGTGGGGACTTTTCCCTCTGCTCAACAAGGAGGGTTAACCTTGACTTAGATGGTGGGGAATATTTCCCCAACTTACAATGACTCACATAGGTTCGACTTCACTAAGATAGTATAATAACCCTAGGGACCCATAACTATGGGGAATTTAACCCTTGACCAATAGGAGGGTTACCCATAATGACTTGACATTACTTTTACATTATAGAAACTTCTCGATCGAAACATTGGGGCATGACATAACTCAAGTAAATTACATACACATCCTAGAATAAACATCGGGGTACAATACATAAGAAATACAAGTGAATACATTCCAAAGTTACAATTACATCAACAATAGGAAGTGCAAGAAATTCCATAGTGATATGACCAAGGTCCTTGACCATGGTATTAATCTCTAGTGTGCCTAAGTAATTGCTTGACCCAATACTTGAATCTTTATTGATGGAGTTGGTGTCAATGATTCCTTGATAGGTCGCTCCTCAGATGGACCAGCTTGCTCCAGTGACACAATCAAGTATGACATTTGGTCAACTCCCACTTGAACTTATTTTACTTCTTTACAAAGTGTTTGCAGTAAATCCGTTATGCTGCTTGTCAATTATGTTTGTCTTTCATCCATTTTTATGCACGTTTCATTTTCAACTTCTGCCATTATTTATGTCAAAAGGGTGTAATCATCATTGGTGATGCCGAGAACTCCATATGAGTCCAATCAATCCATCACTTCATCTGGCATTTCAATGGTAGTTATTGTGCATTAATGACATAAGTGACTAAAACGAATATCATCAAAATCTCTTTCATCCTCACATTAACTGCTAGCCAACTGTCACTTGCGACTAAAATTCATTTTATTATAGTAATTATTTTCTTGCAACATGCCTAGAGCCCACAACACCGCTCTTTTTCTACGACAGACAGAAAATCCGTGACAATTTTCTTTTTCTCCAACAAACAGAAAGTCTACAACTCTTTTTCTTCATCTGCGACATACATGACATTTGTGACTCTTTTTCATCTTCTACGACAGATAAAATGTCAAGGATCAAATACTCATAAACCAAACTATGACTATCTTGGTAAGGTTTTAGCTGACTTCCAATCACCAACCCCTTGAAAGGGGTTCCATCCAATTCGTACAATTGTACTTTGTCTCCTTTAGTGAGATGAATGATAATATATGGCCCCAACCAATGTGTTTTAAGCTTTCTAGGGTGCTTAAAAAATTTACTGTCGTACAAGAGAACACGATCTCCAATGTGAAATTTCTTATTCTTGAAATGTTGGTTGTGCCAAGATTTTTGTCACACCTTCTTAACATTCTGATGATAGCCTGCACCAAATCGTTCTTCTTGTAACTGTACCAGCTGCAACAATATTGCTTCCACAATGCCAACATTAGTCATTTCAGTAATCACAACTATCCTTAGACTTGATACAATCTATTCCATCGGCATGACAACCTCTTGTCCATAAACCAATTGAAATGGAGTTTGGTGTGTAAAATTTTTACAGGTGGTACGATATGCCCACAACATTACAAATATTTTTTGATCCTAATCATCTCTTTGAATAGTACATATCTTTGTCAATATGTTCTCCAAAATCTTATTGAAGGCCTCGACAACACCATTCGCTTATGGATGATGTGGCGCCATCTTCCGATGTTGAATCTATAATTATTTAGTTATTATCTCAATCAAATGATTCATAAAGTGTGTGCCTTTATAACTTATCAAAGTATTCAGAAATCCAAATTGAGTCACTACATTATCAAACAAAAATCTGGAAGCGGTCACAATAGTATAATCCTTGACTGGCACTACTTCAACCCATCTAGTCAAGTAATATGTCACAGTGATAATTTAGTGTGCACCTTTTCTCTTTCCCCATGGATTAATAGGTCCGAAAAAATCAACAACCCATTTTTCAAATGCTTGTAAATTTATCTCCGTTACTAGCAACATTTCATCTTATCGTGACAACTTTCGAGTTCTATGGAAAATATCACAGCTGCTACAATAATCTCGAGTATCCGCATGCAAAGTAGGCCACCACAATCCTGCTTGTAATATATTTTGTATTGTATCTTTCCTGACATAATGAGCTCCAATGACACCAGCATGTGCTTCATTCAATATCATTGTTCGCTCATGTTCCAATACACAACAAAAAACAATTTCATCAGGTCCCATTTTGTATAATTGTCCAACAATCAACTAGAAATTTGCAGCTCTCACAACTAATTGTTTCTTTTGCATTGTAGTGAATCTGACTGGTGCGTATCATGTATTCAATAATTGTATAATATATATGTAATGATTGTCAAATATATTGACCGCAAATAATTGTGCATCGGGAAGGTTATTGTTGAGATTACTAGGTTCTTCTCCACTAACTAGCCTCGACAGATGGTCTAGTCCTGAATTCAGTTGACCCAATTTAACAATGATCTCAAAGTCAAATTCCTATAAAAGGAGAAACCATCGATAGATCTCCCCCCCACCAACACTAGCTTATTGACCATATATTTCAATGCAGAATGATCTATGTACATCTTGAAATGTCCACCCAGTAAATAGTGTTGAAACTTTTGAGGTGCATATACCATATCTAAGACTTCTCTTTCGGTTGTGGTATAGTTATTCTATGCTGTTGATAGATGTCTACTAGCAAAGACAGTATGATAATCAATAGAACCTTCGTCAGACTGTGCTAGTACAACACCGAGTGCGAAAGACGATGCATCGACATGTACGTGAAACTCTTTCTTCCAGACTAGAAAAAATAATATGGGTGATGTGATCATCTTATTCTTTAAGACATCTAGACTCTCTTGGCATTGTTCAGTCCAGTGAAACTTCACATCCTTCTTCAATAATTTCTCCATAGGAGTAGTCACCTTTGCATATCCTCTGATAAATTTATGATAGTACCATGTATGTCCCAAAGTCATTCATAGATGCTTTACTGTCACAGTTGGTGGTAGGTCGACGATAATCACAATTTTATCTGGATCGACCAAGATTCCATCGCAACAAACCACGTGGCCCAACAAAATTTTGAAAGGGCACAAAAAATAAACTTCTTTAAATTATGAGAAATATGATACTATTGACATCATTCCGACATCATTGTGAGGCTCTGAATATGATATTTTATGAGCCTAAATACCGTCAAGTCATCAAAATAAACTTCAAAAAACTTATGAATACAATCTTTGAAAGAAGCCACGACTATCCTGGAAAAGATAGCAGGAGCATTATTGAGTCCAAAGGGCATCACTATATACTGGAAACATCCCCACTCCATCGTAAAGGTTTTTTTGTCGATCCTCCTTCACAATTATGATCTAATGGTAACCAGAGAATCCATCAATGAATGAATAGACTTATTAACCCCTGACACTCTCCAATACCTCATCTGTAAACGGGGTCGAAAATGGGTCATGCAAGAATGTATCATTCAACTTCCTTAAGTCGGCGGAAATACGCACTTCACCAACAGTTTTCTTATCTTGCACTACCATCAGGCCGATACACTCTAATTCTTCAACAGGTTCTATAATACCCGCATCCAGTATTCGATCTAACTCTGTCATAACCTTTTCTTTGTACTATGGATTGAGTCGATAAGGTCGTTGCTTAATAAGTTTTGCGTCAAGATTCAATGGAATATGCACTTCTCTAAGATCTCCAATAACTACTTTCATTTTAGAAAATTAGTGGATAACATATCTTGAAACTAGTGGGAGTTCCCTGACTGCTATTTCCACTATTACTGTTAATCGGATTAGAAAAACCACTGGGTGATGTGTTTCTCGATATTTCCTTGGGTTATGTGCATGGGGTCATGGGTATGCCATAATATTGATATGGTTATGGTGATTATTATTCTTTGACTTCTTCAAATATAAGCTGGTACTCCTCTTCTTCGGCTTCTTCAGATATAAACCAATACTCCTCTTCTTCGTCACAAGATCCTCCGTTTAGGTGCAATGCAAATTTGTAGTCCTCTCATCCGGTCACACTGCAAATTCCTCTCCTCGTCGTAGTCCTTCTTCTCTTTCCCGATCAAAATATTTTCCCACTCCTTAAGCGTCCACCTTCTAGTTCAATCTTGCTATTACCATAAAACATCTCAGTTTATCTCCACCCATTCTACTCAAAATATTTCTTTCGACATATCCCAGGTCTTTGCGAACAAATTTTTACTCATTGGAATCCATTATGAGGATCCCGTTTTCACACACCAACATCTTAATCTACAGTTTCAAACATTTCAAATAATGATCTCCAGGACCTTGGAAAAATTCTCTTTCCATCTCACTGTATGATTTTATCACGTTGAATGCATTTTTTTTTTATATATCCGCCCAAAATACCATCGACCAGAAATTGACAGCCATATATATAAGATTACTCACTCTCTTCATCCATTGGATCAACTCAAGACTCCATTCCGTCAGCTCTCCTCCTTAGAAATTCTTTTTCCAGGTTGATAGCTTCAATAACCACTCATGCAATACAATGGGAAATTCACTAAAGAAAATTTCATGAATGTCCCTATAAAGGTATCACTCTAACCATTTAGTTGGAGTTAGTTGTGATCATTAGCTTTCTTCCCTTGCAAAATCTAGTTCCTTATAATCAACCCAATCTTGAATTTTTTACTTCGTCGGGTACCAAAACATATCCCCGTCAGAATGATTCACAGTCTCGGCAACAAAACCATTTTGTTGGCCTAACTGCTATTTGACCCAAGTTTAGACCCTTTGTTTGTCAACACGACCCAAGAGATCGGCCCGATAGAGGATAACCCCATCGGAAACACCTGCGATGTAGATGAAGTCTCACCCGAGATATCTTATGGGGACTGCCAGAACCAAGTTTCTGCAGTTATGTCATGGATTTCACTCTATAAATCTATCAGTTCACTCTACTAAAATTGGAAATTATAATTATGTTCTCATACATTCATTCAATATAACCATCTACCATTCCATCGACATATATGACAACATAATCATAAATCATTAACATTTGTTAACTCGGTATATGTGCGACACATATATATGTTCATTCACCATTAAATCTATGTGACACATTCATATAGGATTATTTATATTAAACATGCATTCGACACAACATAAATATTAAAACACAAAAATACAATATATAATGTGTAAACCCATCCGAGAAAAACCACAAAGGTGATCTTCATCTGGCATGAGAATTGGTTTGGAACCTTTTTTCTGCACACCCAGCTTGTAGACTCTTATTTTGATCTTCTTTACAATTCATACATTCATATCTCGGCTCATGTTCTATGCATTTGGTATGTTTATCTCTGAATGGTCGATCCTCCCACAACCTAGATCAATGATCTGACTAAGCACCTATATCTACGATTGATATTCAAACCAATCTAACGACCAACCCACACACAGTCTAGGTTGGTGCTTTTATAAGATTTTCCACTTTTACAGTTCTTGAAGCAACCGTCGACTGAATCTCAATTATCAGCCGACAGGATGTATTTCTATTTTATTACATTCAATTATATCTAAATATAGGCACTATCGGGACAAAATACAATCATCCTTGTTTACTAAAAGAAATCTTTTAGTCTAACTAACTCTTCCCACAAAATCAACTGAACTATGCTTTTTGAATTACTTTATTCTTCTTCTATCATGGTTCCTTCTATCATGGTTGCTTCCATTGAAACTTCTTTCGTTGCATGACCATAATCTTCATCTTTCCTAGCATAACTTTGGAAAAATTCTGTTTGACTTTTCCTAGGGCCAACATCCTCCCTTTTTCATGCTTCAATAAGACAAATGCATAGTAGTTATTCACTACAAGAACATTTGAAACGGGAGTACTACCTTTATAAAAAAAAGAGGGTTCTCTTTGTTCCCTATAAGGTAACCATTAGAGTTTATCTTATTTACCTTCATGAAGAAGTGATCAATAATGCCAAAACGAAATTCCCTAGTTCAATGTAGCTTTGAATTTTTTCAATCAACCTATAACTACCATAAACCCCAAGTATTTTCTGTTTTTCTATGGTGAGAGAAGAAAACCCCATAAAAATGTTAAATGACCCCTACACTTTAGTGGGGAAAAATATGGATCCATGCAAGGATTGCATTCCATTTTGGGGAAAGAGCACTCTATAACCTCTATTATACATGTAAGATGAATCAAAGAATTGGTTGTCTTCCATGGGATGTATAAAAAAATTCACATCCCTTTGACATAATCATAAAATTTCTTCAATCCCAATTCATTAGAAAACTTGAGTATGCCCATCCAAATGTTGGTATTAAGTTATTGCTGAGAGGAGGGCGAGTGGGGGTGAGTCGGTAATTACGTACATATGTACAAATTATGCATATTTTCCTAGATTTGGAAACTTTATAACAACCACAACAATCAACAGAACAATGCACAAATGCTTTAGAACAAATGCATATCTATAAATATGTATGAATATGAGTAGTTACATCAATGAGAGACTACAATATCTGAACATGAGCACCCACTCATTTCGGATGCTAATTTGATATCGAGTACAATTAGCATCAAATTGTAATAGAAAGGATGCTGGCACCAACCTAAAGCAAATTCGATCTGCGTAAGTTACAACTCATGATCTCCAGGAAACAACCTAAATAGATATCATTCTGGTTGCGCAAACTGCAAATCACATCTTTAATATTTGATACGTGGAATAACTACACACTCCAGGTGTGGAAGTTACAACTTCCTTTTGTTCTCCATACCCACTAAAAATATGTTGTGACCCCCTAAGATTTATTTACAACCATAGAAAGGATGTTTCTGCACCCTGATTGTATTTTCTAGAACCAATTGGAAGGAGGTCATGACCCCCTGTTGCTTTCCCCTTCCAACCTCATTTATATGAGATATGATTTTATGGCAAGTAGAGAAATATATTTTCTTCAAGTTTTGCATATGCTGAATTATTTTGATTTGTGTCTATGTATCTGAGTTAGATAGTTTCCCAAAAAAAAAATCATATTTGTGTCTTCCTTTTCAAATTACACAATTGCTACAATCCTTGATTTGCGTCTTTGTATCTGCATCAGATAGTTTCCAAAAATACAAAAAAACTGAGATCTACGTCTTTGTGTCTGTGTTTGTATATCTATGTTAGATCGTTCTTCAAAAATATGATGTGCGAAGAAAACTGCGATATGTGTTTGCACATGAATAGAATTTCTGGCTCAGTCACATTTGCATATCTAAAAACTATGTCTTCACGAAGAAAGAACTTTGCACATTTGAACTATGAATATTCTTTCTTTTAGTGCATCTGCTTGTTCTTCATCATTGACTATACTATGCACTATGTCTTCGCTTCATAAATATATCATGTCATCAACGAGCTATTGATACCCCATAAAATAAAAACTTTGAAGCTTGTCAAATAGTTAGATCTTCATTTCTTATAAGCTTGCTTGACCACATCCATATCTTGCTTATTTATAATATTCTTGACTCAAGATATGTGTCCATTTGGTGAAGTCCCTTTACTTCAGATATCATCCCACTGAATTTGCATCTCTGACATGTTAATATTTGCATCGGTGTGCCACAGTTTCAATTCGTCTTTGTAGTTTAAGACACACATATGCCAATACTCTTGTAGGAATTTCACACACATCTATTTCCAACCAAATCTTTTTACTAACTTCTTTCTGGGATATCGCGCACACAAGTTTCTTAATTTACAAGTCTCATAATTAATATTTGTGCATCTGTGTTATTTTTAATTATTCTTTTATGTGCATGAATATGTGCGTAAATGCGGCTAATGTTATGATGGTCCCTTAACCTCTTGATCTTTGAAATAAATATATTCAACTTGTATTTTTCATCTTTGATCTTTGAAATCATATATTCAACTTGTTTTGTTCATCTTTGATCTTTGACATCATATATTCAACTTGTTTTGCTCATATTTGATATTTGGCATCAATGACAACATATATTCAACAATACCCCCTTTGTCATTGATGTCAACACAATTAGGCTCCCCCTATCATTGGGATTTTCTTCATTTTCATCTTCTCTCCCTCTTCTAGCTTCACTCATGCTAGCCTTCTTTTGTTAGGATATGTAGACAATTACGAGTTAGTTAAGATCAACTTGTTGTAATATATTCATTAGAAAAAGTGTGTTTCTTTAGTATGCATTTGTAAATATCTAATCCGACAGTCACGATATGTTCTAGACATAGAGTGATCCGAAGGTTCATCTTCTCTTAGATCATACCTATCTTTGATCCGTGGCTTAACACCCGATTGGTCTATGATATCTATTTAAAGAGCATGGAGGGTCCTTGGCTAGTTGATCAATTATGATAAGCTTATTTGTAACTTTCTTTCTTTTGCATAATAAATTGCGTCAAGTAGCTATTTGGCTGCGGCCATGGAGTGTTTCCCTCTCGAGGGTTTAAACCACGTCAAAACATCGGTGTGCAAATCTATGATATGTTTGTGTGAGTGGATTCTCTAGGTGTTCGGTATTTTGGGAGTACCCTGTGTACCTGAACATGGTATCAGAGCAATTATGAAGAGCCGGTTCCGTTAATGATCTAGATCTTAAACTGGTGTTGTCAAAGCTTTGAAAGGGTTTTGGGTTCTGAAACTTTTGTGCATTTTTGGGCTATGGGAGGTGTTCCAGTGCATCCGGAGCATCGTTTCCACTAGAAAATACTTTTCGTTTGATGGAAAACAGTTTCCATTTTCTTCAGATACGCCTATTTCATCAGATGTGAAGGTATAATTTACAGTGATGTTTTTTTTAAATTTTATTTAAATTTCTCATATTTGTTATATTTTTTATTAGATCTATTTTTTTTGTTTTAGTTTCAGATTGTTTCCTCCCCTGTCTGCATATGCTCTTTTTCGTGCACCTTGCACGATCGTAGCGAATCGAAAACATAAAGGGAAAAGGTTTTTCTCCACTATGTATGCTCTTTGTCGTGCACCTTGTGCGATCCTGGCGAATCAGAAATATAGAGAAAACATAGACTTTCCAAGAAAGCTAACAAGATCTTACCCCAAAAGTGTGGATTTGTTTTTGTTTTTGTTTTGGTTTGTGGTGTGTTTTGCAGGAAAAGAAGCAAGCATGGAGATCGAGACAAAAGAGTTTAAAAAAGCCCCCTTTCTCCTTCCCTTATTTTACGTACCTTTTAATCTTGGCTCACTTGGTTCAAAGTTGCTTTACTCCTTAATAGTTCTTGAGTTCAAGTCTTATTAAGTTACTTTTCTACAAAGTGCATGCAATTTATAATTTTAAGTTACTTTATTGTAAAAGTGCATCTCACTTAAATAAATAAAAAACGAGTCACTTAAGTCTTTTAGCTTTTTGCTGCACTATTTAAAGTAATATCACTGTAAAACTGAAATTCACTTATTTTACAAAAGTGATTCACTTAAAGCAAGTTTCTTGTAAAGTGAGTTTCAAAGGTTCATCTTGGGAAGAGGGGGGTTCTTTTTTTAGTTGGTCAATTCTCTATCTGCCGCATCACTATCACTACAACAAATCCTGGAATTAGCATCCCATTTAGAGTCCCTTTTTAGTGTATTTTTTTTTTACATTGAGTGGTCAAACTAGACGCTAAATGGGACATGTCATGGACAAAACTTAAAGCAACTCAAATAACGTGTTTTTTTTCTTCCTAGATAGCATCCTTTATGACGTCCAAAACAACGTCTATTTTTTTGCTTCCAGAATTGCGTCCAACTTTGCTTCCTAAACAACGTTGAGGTTTGCTTCCTAAATAATGTCATATTTTTCTTCCTATTGAGTGTCTGCTTTTTCTTCTTAAATGGAATCCCCATTAGCGTCATATTTGCATCCTTAATAGCACCATGTTAGCATCAAAAGTAACATCCAATAATGCATCCAATTTTGCTACCACTCTAGCATCCCATTTTGCACCATATTTTACTTCTACATATATATGCCAATTTTCGCTTCCAAAATTGCAACAATTTTTGCGTCCTTTTTTGCATCGTGTTTTACAACCAAAATTACGCCAAATATTTCTTCTATTGTTGCACCATATTTTGCTTCCTATGTAGTGCCATTTTTTGTATCCAAAGTAATGTCTTATTATTCTACCATATCAACGCCATGTTTGGCTTCATAATTAGCGTCGCGTGTTGCATCCTTTTTAATGCCTAGTTTTGCGTCTTATTTTGCTTCCATATCAATGCTATGTTTGGCTTCATCATTAGCGGCACATGTTGCATCTCCTTTAATCCCTAGTTTCGTATCTCTCATTTTTTGGTCACTAATTTAGTCGTTTTTAATAATTTTATATACGAATTTTGGCCATTTTGTTTGGTCACTTATCTCTTATTTTTTGGTTAATAATTTAGTTTTTTTTAATATATTATAATATCATTAGGGCATGGAGGATTCGAACCAACTTCTTGCTTGTAAGGCAGATGCTCTTCCATTGATCTAGCACCCTTTAAGAATTTGGGAACCTAACTTACAGAGTCCTCTATAATGGTAAAAATGATCAATACACAACTTTGAGTATCTAATGGTCGGAAAATGATTATATATTGTATAAGTTCACAATATATGATCAATCAGGTTATGAAATCCATAAATCTTTTCATTATTTTCCTCAGCTACGGTTTTCTTTTTTTTCCCTAACTCAAGGTTTGGAGAACTAGAGAACTGTACTAGCCTTGAATAGGCTATCATATGTATATGAACTTCATATTTATGCATATTAAATTATTAATGAAGCTTTCAGGTTTCTAATACTTGTGTAATTGCATATTTAATTTTCAACCAGCTATTCCTTAATGGTTTTGAATTTTCCAGCACTTATATTTCTTGCTGATTTGACATAAGTTAAGGCTGCAATTGTTAAGTTATTTGACATTTATGTTGAAGAATATAGTGCATATTTGCTTCTATATCTACATCTGTCATAAGTGGTTTTTAGATATGTTTTATGCATGATAGAATTACCCTACCCTACAGGGATGAAACTAATTGGCACAATTTGGCATCTTTTCTCTTGATTTTCCTAGTGGATTGGTGTATTACAAGTTGAAATATTGTATGTTGTTGCGGTTTATTTTAAGTTTTATCATATTCCATAACAGCCCTAAGGTTGAAAATTCACAGGGTTAAGATCCATAAAACCCTTAGTTAAGAGGTAAAATTTCTGAAATGTCCATTGGCAGAAATTTCTACAAAATGTTTCTGCTTTTACTCTTTGACAGATCACATAACAAGCATCCATAATTATTGTGTGATGAATTTTGTCTTTGACAGCTAGAGTTTCATTGAAGAACAACCCCCCAAGCAACTTTGACTTACAAGGATGAGTAGACTTTCCTATACCATGCAATCTCAAAATCGAGTTTCAGCTGCATATGGCAGCTCTAGAATTTGTTGGATGGTAATTCACAAGTGCTTGTCCCAAGGTGATGGACAAACTCATGTATTGTATCGAAGTAATTTAGGTGGATAGTAATTTTTAGTTTCCCACATTTCCTAGGGATGAACAAACCTATCTGCTTACCAAACATACAAAATTGACATATGGAAATTATTTCGTCCAAGATTTTTTTTTATAGATTACATTTGCATGTATGATTTTACAGGATATGAAAATATCTAGATGAATAACCTAACTTACCTAAGCACCAAGGATTTCCCATTGAAATCAAAGGATGAACATAATGCCATAAACCTAGAGCAATGAGAGATACAGATACAAACTGAGACTCCAGAAAGGGAGTGCTCCACCATCCACAGAGAAATGGAAAAATTGAATCTAAATGTATGCTCATACACCTTCATATGGCCACCTTCCATGTCAGAAATTATCAAAAATAAAATAAGAGCTCATTGACAAGATACAATATTTGAATAACTCATTTCACATCAACTGACATGTACTATAAACCTTTCCTAGCTAAATTGCTTTCCCAACCCTAGACCTTACCAGCTCAACCACTGAAATCCTAAATGGACCAGCCCTTGTGACTTTTTTTTAAAACAAAAATCTGGGGATTAAAACTTCAGTTCAAGAGAAATACTGGATACTCACAAATTGTTTTGAAGTTGAACCAAGTGTTATGACATCTCCACTAGCAAGTTGTACTGGACTACTCCTCTATATCAAACTAGAATCTGAAGCAGAGACTGGTTGGGAATTCAAACGTGTCCCATTTATTCTGCCCATATCAACTAGTTCCCATTTTGAATTTTACCAATACAAAATAAGTTCAATGACAGGATAGTCAAACCAAAAAGTGTCGTACTTGGTTTAGTAAACTTTCCTAAAGCACTTGGCATGGAGAAATAAGTTCAAATGTTTCTTCTATGACAATATAGCTTACCTTTGAATTCCAATTTACAAGTGCATGTTTCCCATAAACCTTAGGATCGTTCACAGCTAAATCATTTTCAGGTACTCTCCCAATTCTCAAAGAAAGACCAGAAACACTTTTTGATTGTTGTGAAACACGAACTCTTGAAGAAGGTCTAGATATAACTTCCAAAATCAAAGTGTTGTTTGCACTTCCAAGAAGAATTTAACTAAAATTAATGTTCAAAACTGAATTAAAAATTCAACCAATGATCATAATATAAGAAATCTTTTACAACTATGTATTATTCACTAGATTACATGTTAAAGAACCTCAACAGAAAGAAGAAAAAAAATAGATGATAAAATACAGGAAAACAAGCAATGATGCAAAATAAGAGCACATGCATTGCATTCAAATCTCCTTGAATTGACAAAGCATATGATTCTATGGATCATTACATATAATAGAAGAATCCAAACGATCTTCTCTTAAAACACCAGTGTCTTGATCAGAATGCTCCCTACTAGCCAATAGTGGACATCTTATTGTCTCTCCAACTGACAAGTCTTCTGGGATAAGGGATTCAATGACATCATGATCAACCTACTAGAGGACACAATTTCAAACTTTGTAATTCATGCTGAGCAAAAAGAAGAAGGAAATGATATGACTTCATAAACTGAATAAGATGATACAATGTGAATTTGGGATGCCAATTGAAAAAAAATTACACACATATGTTGCACATTCTTGCATGACTGAATCACATTTAGATCAACAATTTAATTGGGAAAAATCCACATGGAATGATAGTAAACTATAATTTTTTTCTTGAAAATGTGCCCACTGCTTATATTGCTCGATCCTAAATTTCCCATTTTATATTTACAAACTACAGTATATCTATATAAAGAATTTCATCCCTTTAAATTTCCATGCTAGGTACAAGTTCAACTAGAAATCAAATGAAAAAGGGTATTGTTAAGCTCATCTCTTTTCACCCTTTTCCATAACACTCTTACCTCAAGCTACATAACCACATCCAAATTCAGTGTTCACTGTTGAATTTGAAAAAAATATGACTACAATCAATAATATCTATCATCTTCTAGGACCTGGGTTCCCTCTACAAATCGCTAGCCTTAACAAGGTTCATTTTAAGGAGTACCTTATTGTATTCCTTAAGACTCCAAAATCCACACCCGCAGAAAATTAACTAAGTGTTGTGAAGGCATGGGGGAAAATTGCCATAGATGCTCGTGTATTGGGGAATAACCCCAAAACCCAAGGGCCCCATTACCTAGAAACTTGAAATAAAAATGTAGGGAAGAGACTTTAGCAACTAATAAAGCACCATTAATTTAGCACACATGGTACTTGTAGACTGAGACTGCAATGCATTAATGATGAAATAAATTGCCATGGGGAAAACCGGATATAGACCCACTTCTACACATAATAGAATTGAAAGAAACTCGAAAGGCTTTTCAAATGTATGACTGAAAAGGCCTAATAAAGAATACTTTAAATCTCTAATGTATGAAGGAAGTGGGAACCAAGGTGGAAACTGGAAGTTTCGTATTTAACCGATAAAAAGTGGGGAGCCATGCAAAGTAACAATTCAAGAAACCATAATGCAGAGTGCAGACCATAAAGGCCCATGTACCCACTTCCAACATCAAACAAAGAATTTAAAAGCACTTGGAGAAGCTACATAGGTTGTGGGGTGAGCAGGAATGTCTACAAAAAACTTCACATTCACTAATACATAATCCAAAATTGATGTGGTGGTGTTATTCGGGCAAGAAACCTAGTTTGTACGACATCGGTCACATTCCAAAGGTAGCCTTCATTACATAGCTTGTTGGAAAAGTGCTACTATGAGAAAACTACAGAACTCTGAGCCTCGATACTCAATATCATGTTGTATGCAACAATGATTGACCACATCTTCACAATTCGATCAAAAGAGAACTTCAATGAGAGAAAAGCATGCAAAACAATATACACCAAAAAGAAACATGTCGTAGTGGTGCAGGAACTAATAGATTCAAGCATTCAAACACACCTACACAAGGATATAGAACTAGGTGCAAATTTGGGATGTTACGAACACGTTGAGTAAGTTATATGAGCTCCAAAATGTATATAGGACACCTCTGCAATGGGTTCCAATATTGGAAAAGATGTGTACTGGAATAAGTGAAGATTATTGGTTTTGATCACAACTAGCAGCTATAAGAATTAAAGACAATGCAACCGTCCATTTGTACTATGGCCTGGTTTGGATTTTTTCTTTTTGCACATCTACAGGCAAAAGGGATTCCCAATACAACAAGGTTGTTCCTATTCAATACCATTACCCACACTTTGGCTTAAGATGTTGGGCATATATTGCAGACAAGATGAAGATGCTATAGTGGATCTAATATTGTACTTAGCATAGACTGCCATAGGTTTTAAAATTTTTCTCATCACTGACATGAAATTAAGCAACCGTGATGATTTATTTGAATAGGATAGTAATCTTACATTTCTATTTGGAATTTCCCTAGAAACACCACTACATTGTCATGCCATCTCTGAGTTTCAGTTGCAGATAAAAAAATATGTTAACAATTTATCGTCACTAATAAATACTGGATGGGCCATTACAGGAATAAGCATCCATACAATTATTGTCAACCTTGGTGGCATGATTTCTGACAATCTTTGTTCAGTAAAGCAAACAGAAAAGCATGCCAACTAGAAAATATGATGCTTACCATCGAGTATTATGATCCCCTCAGAACTATACAACCACATGCAAGAAAGGTTGATACCTTTAGGTCCTTTTATACCTTGTTTCATGACAAAAAAGTGCCCAGAATGTTGTTTGAAAGGCATATTGGGGCTAGGACATGCCCAAACCGCCAATTAGATGTTGCATGGGGTCTTAATTTCAACCAAAATGCTGGTAAACCACCCAGAATTACTGATTCACCATGGATCTGCCCCATTCATGCCTAGATTTGAAAATAAGCTCCTTTTGTTGCTCACCATTATTGTTATAAGGGTGTACAAGGTACCAAAACTACCCAAAAATTACCACAAAGTTGTTTCAGGCACAAATATGCCCAGGAATTACACCCAACATCAAATATTTGGGGCTATTTAGGGTTAGTTGATGACATGGAAGTCCCCAAATGTGCTTAGAGAGTCAAAACTATTCATGGTTGCTGTTTGATGCTATTTTAGGACTATTAGGGGCTGAGGTATGCTCAAAAGAGCAATAGTTGTGCTCATATCTGATGGAACCTCTTCAACACTACTGTTCACATATTCATCATGAATAATAACCCTAAACTCTTCTACTTTGCTAGTACATCCTTGCTCATGACTCAAACATTGATCTTTTTAGGCTTGCTTATGACTGTTACTCGGGAGAATGGCCTAAAATAATGCCCATATTTGAAAGAGGAGGTTGTTTGAGGGCTAAGAAGCACCAAGAATTACTATTGGGACTGTTTTCATCCTTCTTACTTGCCAAGATGTTGAATTTAAATATGTTGTCACCATATTGCCAAGATGTTGAATTTAAATATGTTGTCACCATATATCTTGCTCAAAATAGTTACAGTAACAATTATTGATAAATGTTGATATTCTGAAACTACTTCCATACTTCAACAAGCAAATATTAAGTTTCAAGGACTGTAACTCCTTATTTGTCCCTGTCATGTCTCTTTACAGGGGAAACAGGAGCTCACAAACTCTGGTTTAATGGAGCTTTGTATTTTCAAGTAAAATTATTGTGAAACAAACAAAACAATTGCAAATGAAAATGGGCCAACAAAAACTACAATATAGTATATACTTCAGACAATCACAAAATTCTTCAAATAGCAATATATGGGAAAAACCTGATTTCATAAAACATAATGTTAAAGCTTTCCTTATTTGTGTGCCCATTGTAGTAAGCTACCATAAAAAAAGTTATCTTCCTACCATATAATCAATCCATCAGATTGTAATATCATAATACATAATGGCCAAAAACATTGGCAATACCTGTTTCTGCTGGGTGTGCTCCTGCTGCTGATAGTAAGAAGTATTCTGAGAATACTATAGGAATTCAAAAGTTAAATATAAGCATAGCACTTATCAATGGCTTAAAGTTTATATACCACAGTCTTGGATTCTAAAACAACTTTCTATAATAATAAAAAGGGACCTAAACTGGACCTGTTAAGGTTGTCATTACGATTGTACGTAATATTGTCCATATGGATGCTGAGAATGTTGTCAAACCATGGATTTAATTAAGAACCAAAGACACTATTTTATGAATAAATAAAATTACGTGAACACTTCAATGACATTAGATATTGAGGAAGAAAATAAGACATATTTTGCATAAAATAAATATTGGCAATCAGAAAGAGTGCAAAATCTCCAATGACATTACACATGTTACACAAGTGCAAGAATAGAAAGGAGTCCCTTTACCATTTTGATGCTATGGTTGGAGCATAGATTGTTGATGCTGCATTTGTTGTTGATATGGTTGTTGTGTCTGTTGATGATAACCATCCTGTGAATCCCTTTGGCTGAACATGTTATCTGCAGCCCGTTGAAGCTGATGTTGATAATATTCCTGTAAACATAGAAACATTCACAATAAGCCATCCTTATATGTTAGACCATACATGACCATATTTAGATGTAGTAGTGCAGGTGAATTTTAGCAAAAATAAACTTTATTACATGATAAAAGGAAAAGCTTTCTCCTGGTGCACAAGCAAGAAAACTTGCTATGTAGAATGTCCTAAAAAAATTGAAAAAGGGGCCTGATGGGAGGTACACCAATTTCATTGTGGTTATGACTGACATAGATGTTTTGATAGGATCTTTCGAGCAGATTATATCAGGACCTGAATATGCATTTTTTTTAAGGATTTACAAGAGAGTGTGAGAAATGGAACATATGAATTCACTCCTGAGTAGAAACTAAGACCAAAGAGTAGGTTTGTTTCAAAGAAGAAGTATCTAAGAGCCATGGATAGAGAGAGAAAGTGAAGATAAACTATGAAGTAATCATAAATCTGTAGGCTTCTTTCCCCTTCTACTTCACATATAAAGAAAATTCCTTGCTTGATGAAAAGAGTGCTTTTTTGCTTAGCATGAAATTTGATAGAGTGAATGCTTTTGTCTTCAGAAATTTCTTGTAACCATGTTATTCACTTTTTCTTTTGTCAATCACATTTATATCTTGTAAATATGAAGCTCCAATTACAAGCCTTTTTGAAACTTTGAGAAGTACATTTGGCATGGTATGTATTCACTTTATAATTTATTTCATTTTAACACTATACGATATGAAACAATTTATTAGCTAATAGCAACTAATGTTGGAAATTATAATGCTAGCCTATATTAAATTTTCTAATTCACGTTAATAGATCCACACTTAAAGATTTTACCCTACCACTGAAACTGAAAACTTAGGGAACACCAATCAAAACTTAATATATTTGAAAGAAAAGCATAGGACTATAGATCAAGAGTGTAGATACTGCATATCAGAATTTCAGATCAATCTGGGAAGCGATGAAGTGTAGATCTGGAAAATACTAAATCTGCAAATCCAATTCAACAAGTTAGAAATCTGTTGCAACAATAACACAATGTCTTGTTATCATTGAAGGAATCATCACAATGACTACTTATAATCTAAATTTCATGTAAAATGAGAAAGCATTTTTTTAAATATAAGAATTTTTTTTGTTGAAAAGAACCAGAAACATAGAAAATTCACAAATTATGATATTTGAAAATATATTGCTCCAATCAATCAATCAAGCACCGAGCTGCATTTGTTTGTTGTGGAGTGCCTAAAAATTCAACCACTCCTTCAGATGATCCTAGTCTAACTTCAAGAAGATTAACTCAGGCACCAAAAATCTGCACATATAAAGAAAACACGATTAATAAAACCCCTTTTGAAAGATGGAAAACAATGAATTTTCCATTAACAAGGTATCAACAATACAACTTGAATTTATTTAACATTCAAGAAATCCTTATTTCCTCTAAAAATGTGACAAGTCAACCACCAGCATTGCAAATTAAACTTGTTCTTCTTAGCAACAACTTACCTGCTGAATTTTAACAATGCCATTCCCAGACTTTCTTAGAATGGCTGCAACTGCATGTTCTGGTATTACAACTTCAACTGTAGTTTTTGTGATAATCCTTCTAGGAGATCTAACACACCATTTTGTCAATACACAGTGTGCATCTTCTATACTCTTGTATCTGTCATGCATGTCAATGAGAGCACTACCAACATATAGATTACACTAAAACCTACTTCTAATATCTTCATGGACCTCCTTGAGAGAAGCCAAGCTAGGACAGGTCGGTACAGTAGTGGCAAAAGAAAATTGATCCAGTTGAATGCCTACCTATTGCATGTGGTAAAATAATCTCAAGGCCTTCTAGTTGTGCCCATTATTTGCATTTACAACATTTAATGAAGTCCAAGTTACCAAAACTCGTTCATGCATTTTGTCAAACACCTTGAGTGCATCGTCTATACTTTTGCATTTCACATACATCATGTTACCACCCATTTTGTATGGGTTCCCACTGCTGGTAAAAGTTGTTCAAAGAATCAGAAACATCACTTACATTCATTCAGACAGTAATAAGAAGCACGAAATAGTCAAAACAATAGTCCTGTAAGAATGCACCCAATAGCAAGGTGTCATAATTGTGAAATATGGACACCTTTCATCTTTCAAGCATGGCATTTTGGGTTTTGAATGTAAATTCAACCCTATAAACAACTCTGAGCATAAAAAAATAGGTGATATACAACACTTAGATTACTACCTGTACTTTTTTCTCACAAGAAAGACACCATATGAGGTTTTATATGTTGAACCTAGGATGAGTCTAAACGGTCTGAGCGAGTTCAAGGATAAAGATGGGCAATTGCTTGTAAAATTGGGCTAATTCTCATTAATTATTGGGAAAATTGCTGCGTGAGAGAGCATTTATAGGCATGAAGGGTCTAATTTGTGCGATAGTAGTCCTCTTATAGCAAAGTCTAATGTGCTCTCATGTTTTTAATTTCAACCGTCAGAGCCCGTCCAAAAATATGCCTGGTGGATTCTACTCGTTCTGATGTGATTCTCCTTCAATAAACTCTTGGGGAAGGTGAAATTTCTAAAAAATGTATAGACATTATGTTTCAGGGGTGGTGTTTTGTTGCATTGGATGCAAGGGGTCGTCATTCTAGGGGCTTGACTGCAGGATGGAATTCTAGGACTATAAAGGTTTCAAATTACTCAGGTTTTGAGGACTTTTTCGGTCTTTGAGTCCACCCCTTAGCTCATTGTTTGGATGTTCTGGTGCTAAATATATGGCCCTATCAAGATCGGTCCATTTCTAGTATGGTTTTTTTTTTCAAAATATTTTAATGTCTTTTGATTTAGTAATCATTGGGGGATATCGATTTTTATTTGAGTGCGTCTAAAGTATGGGGGCCGAGGGCAAGGTCTGATTCNTTTCAAAATATTTTAATGTCTTTTGATTTAGTAATCATTGGGGGATATCGATTTTTATTTGAGTGCGTCTAAAGTATGGGGGCCGAGGGCAAGGTCTGATTCCTTATCTAGGTATTTCATCCATAAGTTCGAAGAGAAAGGTTTATAGATGTGGATCCAGTGAATCTGAAACCTTCCTGGAAATACAAGCGGACAGGAGAGGATCGAATTGCAAAGAAAATAGACAAATTCCTGGTGGCCGAATCAACATGATAACAAAGAAGTTACAATAGAATGGAGAAATTCAGGCTTGTAGCAATAGACTTGATAAGTTTGAAGAGTATTTAGCCTTGTAGCATGTTACCATCACCCGTATTTCAATCATATTGGAAACATGTTAAAGCCTGATTTAAGTAATAATAGTTACAAGAAGGTTTGTGTGACTATTTTGGGTAGTTTTGGTATACCCCTCAACATATTTGTGATGCTTCCATTTGAAACAGTACAAGGGTTTATATTGTCATACCTAGGAAGGTGATTTTACTGCCATTTGTGGGTTTTGAAACACCCAACTCATCAGGATTACTTTCATCATGTAATTTCCAGCAAAAGGTTGCTGTAGAGCATGCACACAAGCATGTAATGGAGGATCTGTGTTGGTAAACAAAATTTGAAGGAGAACACCCAGATTTTGGTGGCTAATAATGCTGTGTAGAAAAATAAAATGATGGTGGCAGACTACTCCTTTGTATCCTGCAGTAGCTTCTTAGTACATATATTGTCAAGGTTTCCCGCAGCAAACCGTCCAAGCCAATCTGTTGGTCTATAAAAGGTTTTAGTTGTTGGTTGAGTATGTATTAAGGGCGGAGATGCATTGTATCATATTCTTGGAAGGATTGATTACAGAAGCAGTAACCTCAAGCCCTAGTGGAGGGAAAATAAGCAAAATCAGAGCTTCCTCGACTAAAAGCAGAAGGTGTTTTGTAAGATCTAGTCTACCCGAACTTCTTTCCTACTCCAATCAAAGTATCCCACCCAGTTCGAATATCCAAGTCGTTTAGCTGAGCCCTGTATCAATTGAAGAGTACCCAAGCCAAGCCACCTCGTAAAACCTTGCCTTAACTAGTTCGGTGAGGTGCAAGAGTCAATAAAGCGCTCCAACTTGTAAATAACCTTGTCCTTTTTCCATCGACATGCACTGGGTGTTCAACTGGGAAACAACTGTAATATACAGATGGTGGGTAACGGTTTTTTCTCTCTCGGGTATTGGCAACTGGTAATGTGGACCTCCTTCCTGTGACTGATATACTATCAGCTGACTGGCATCGAGCGATGGGTTTAAGCCAACAAAGCCTCTATTGATTAAGCAATTAAGCAGTTGTGCATGTCCCTCTGCAATGACTTGAATGACATGCGGGGATAGATCCAACTGAGATTCCATGAGGAAAGGGTTTTTGAAATATCCGCTTTTATCTATGCCTCCATGAAGGTTTTGAGCTCTCTGGTCGACACATATAAAACCCGAGAGCTTGTCACAATGAAGGAAGGCTGGCTGGGTAGGAATTCCAAATGTCAAATTGGGTAAAATCCAATCGCGAGTCACCGGATAAACAACGAAAAGAATAAAATCATGCAGGATGCAATTAAGTAATAAGTCCAAGTTTTCTCCCATTGTGAAATGAAAATGAAGATGGCATAAATTTGGAGCCCACATTTTCGTTTTTTGAATTTAGTGAAATTGATTTTTTGAATTTTTTAATATAAAGTAATGAATTTTTATGACTAACAGCCACATAATAAGACCAATCTACATAGCAATTTGTCACAACAATTAAATCAAGATTGTGAAAAAATGGAAATAGTAAAGTAAGTCAAAACATAAGATTTATAAATTATTGTTGTTTTTTCTTTATATTTGTATGTTTTATTCCTCTTCACCTTATAACAATTTATATGTTACTTATTATCAACTTTTCAATCACTTAAATAGCATTTCCTAGGACGTGTAGGATCTATTATACTTCCACTTTTATAATGGTTCATTAAACAATGCTAATGCATAAACAAGGTGTAGGCTATAGATGGACATTGCATGATATGTGGAAGATGTAAGGAATGCATCATTGAAAATTAACCAAAGGGTTGTGTTGAAAATGAAAAGGATTTCAACAAGCTAAGCGCTTTAGAGAGTTTGGGTTTATAGAACAATCAACTAAGCAAATTGTTGTTGAGTTTCAAAGGGATAGGATAGTTGAGGCATGGCCTTATTCTATATAAGCGGGGTGAATATGGCCTAATATGACATAATGAAGTGGAAATCGTATTGTTAGAAATACATTAAATCAAAAGAAATGCCAACATTAAATCAAAATGGAGGAAAAATATAAAATTGTAACCATTAGCACTTAAAATCCATTATTCCTCTAATCCTAGCCCACTACCCCATAACCTATGCACTGACACACCTAATGCACCTAACCAACACACTAACACAATAAACTTTGACGTTGGGTTCTAAAACAATTATTCAAATCAGAACTTTTGGCATCAAGGTTTGAATGATCACTAGATGGGTTTTTATCAAACCAAAATTGGTGCCAAAAAAATCCATAACAACTTTTTTATAGACAAAATACTCCCTATGTAGGGCATGTATGATGGCTCAAGGCCCTATGCATGGCCCAAATCTCAAAATAAAATCTTATTGCCCGAGACCCTACCTTCTGTCCCTAGACCATGGCTTAGGCTCCTAAAACCATCCATAATGTGAAAATACTAAAAATAGTGAATGCCTCACTCATAAGCTAAATATTCCCTATGAATGTGAAAGCTCCCATGAAGGTGGGGAAAGAAAGTGGTCGTGTTGATCCAAAACCCAACATTGTAATATTTTTTTATGTGTAGATTATTTAATTTTTTATGTATGTCATATTTGAAAATTGGGATATTAAATGTATGTTTCTTCTTATTTCAATCTATCTCACATAAACTACTATATTGGAAGACTAATTCTCCCATGTTAGATGTTGCATAAAATCAAGGACCTTTTCAATTCTCGCCTCTTTTCAAATCAAATACAACATGTTTGATGAGGCTAAAGGTACACTATTGTGATCGGGTTTCCTATCTAGCTATTCAAGTGAATATTGCATGGGATCATCAATTGGCAAGTTAAACACAAAGTTTCTTTGTGAACTAGGATAGGTAGTTGACAAGAGTGCCATGTTGCAACAATTTGTTTGAAGCTACAAATATCATTTATGTTGGTATTCTTTGATTTTATAAATACTACAATGTTACAATAAACTTCATGCTAGTTATAATGAAGATCCATTTCTTGTATGGGAGCATGAGAGTATGGGAAGGACAATGTTGCATTTTTGTTCCATTGTTGGGTCTGTACACAAAATGAGATAGATTTGTACTTGTAAGGAATGAATTCCTAAGTATAGAAAATTTCTTGAAAACTTGGAGCCCTCACCAAAATTATAGTTAGCAAAGGGATCCCGTGTCAAATTTGTAGCCTAGTTATGAAGAGTTTATTTTCCCTCGGTTGCATTGACAGTGGAGTGGTCAAGCTAGTGTGAGATTGGTAGTGAGGGATTGGTCAAAAGCTTGGGTGAGTGTTGGTAACTAGGTCTTCGTAAAAATTGCACCAAAATGGATAGTGGCAAGGGATTATTTCATTTTCCTTGTAAGTTAACTTACTATATTGGACATGTAGCAACATTTTGAGGAATTTTTTGTGATCTTATATAAAAATATAGTGAATCATATTCTACCTTGTTACCACATATCCAATATGATAGTGGTGTTCACATTTGATGGCTATGGCCAAAGGAAAATCTCTCTTTGGTAATGAATTAATATGTTTATCTTGTGTGCAACATAAGTTTTATTACAATTTCTGTAGATGTTTAGATTTAATGAATATTGTTATAATTTATATGATGTCAAATTTGCATTTAGATGGGTTAGAACAATTCAACTATGGTGATTTGTGTTTAGATGAACCACTAAAGATATATAAGAAGAACAATTCAACTATAGTAATTAGCATTTAGATGAACCACTAAAAATCTATAAGAAGATGTATTGTTAAATTTGTGTTTTAAGTTTCTCTAGTGTCGCTATAAGGTTTATTTATGGATTAATTTAGTACGTTGTTGAACAAGGAAGTTGGTAAGGTATTTCTTAAACATTATTACCTAGCATGTGTAGATATTTAAAAGAGTTCAAGGTTGATGGGTCATAGAACACTGGAAGAAAATAATTGTGTATGGTGTGCATTTTTCATTTATTTTGAGTTTACTTGAGGTTAGAGAATTCATGAGAGTTCTAGTGGGAAGGTATAATATGCATCATATTTCTATCACCTTAAGGGATGAATTTTTATGAGGGTTTCAAATGTTTCTTGAACATTTTTTATGCTAATGACATCCTCATTTTTAGCACAAAAAGGGTTTGAAGTTGTTATGGCTTAAGATTTTTGGTATGTGCAACCTTAGTAGACTAAAAATCCCTTTAAACCACTTGAACTCATTAATATTCATTATCATTGGTACTAAATCTTGGGAGATGTTTAAGTTTGAAGGGATTTAGGGGCTTGGTTTTCATGGGGATAAGTTGATTTGGGTTTGACATTGAACACGCAATCTCAAATATCATGTATAGGAAGTATTTGGTACCTAAAATAAGTAGTGGGCACATCGATATATCTAATTAGTTATTTAAACATATTATATCCCACCTAGATAAAATTTAACATAAATTTGGCTCACTTTAACTAAACATAAAGTTGGTCGCTTCGATTGAGCCTTTGGGCTTCCTCAAGGACTTGTGGTCCTATCTAAAATACTGACAAACATGCTAAGACAAATGCTACCCAATCTTATATCGAAGAGCCAAATAACGCCCTTTGCTAGTATGAGAAGTATATATTTCAAAATAATGTTCTTGTATCTTAGTTGATCAATGAGAAAGATTAGCTGAGATAAATGTATGGGACAACATAAATTTGACAATAGACATAGGCACTTTTTCTAGGATCTAAAAGTTTATCTAAATTACATCAAATGAAAAGAAAGTATGTGAATTTTCTTTGGGGTATCAATATCTCGTAAGATAAAAAAGGGTGTAAAAATCCATGTGAACCATCCATGATTTTCTTCTCAGACTATGTTTTGTTCTCAAAGGTTAATGTCGGGCCACATGTAATGCAACATACCAAATTTGGCAAGGTTAACATGTTGCATAAATGGTGTAATTGAAATTGTGACATTTTATTTCAAATGAATACTTTAGCCATAGGAATTGAGTTGAAAGGCAAGATAAATATAATATGCCATTTGTAGAGGTTATTCATTAAAAAAACAAATTGTCATGAGAAGTTTAATAAAGATGTTTTTCCCATTTATGGATTGTTTTGGATTCCTCAACTGCTATTGCATGTGGACTTGCACATATGGAAAGCCCAAGCTGCAACAAATCTTTCAAGGAACTGGAGTTGTCTCTGTATTATCCATGATGCACTTTGATGAGAATTTGATAAATTAAATTTCTTATGTTTTGCTTCATTATTTTTTGGGCACAAGTTTTACTCGATCATCGTAATGAAGAAAATGTGCACACCTATAATATAGATTAGCGGAGCGGAATATGTGCACACCCCTAAAGTGAGTAAAAGTATATAATTTTTGTGAATTTCCTCTTAGTGAGGAGATGTGGTTCGTGAATTTTATGTCATGTCAATCATATAAATTATTCACCTTCCCCTTATGATCAAGTTGTGGTTTAAATGAGATGTTTGCACGGGACCATGTTGTTAACCACTTGGTATTGTTGGGTGTTTCACATGAAAATAAAGATTGGGAAAAATACTAAGCCTCAATAGAGTAAAATCCTTAAGATGCCTAAGAGGATGTCTAAGGGCTCAATCCACTCAATACCAACCAAATATCATAGGGAAGATCAAGGATTAGGCTCTTCCACACGATTAAAGCCTCGATTTCATTATCTTACATAATCAATGCCAAGAAGTATGGGCCCTCCAACAAAAACAAGAAGGCCGGGGAATATGTTGTCTCCAACCTCTATGTGTGGGAGGGCTATTTGTTTCCTCTACTAACCTCTATTTTATTTGGAAGCAATCCCACAAAGCTTCCCCTTATGAAATGGACTGATAAGAGGAAGAAATGGTTATCATGACCACTTATGTAAGCTCAAATGAAATATTGGAGCAAGGGAATTTTCAACCTTGGCTAATATAGCATAAACCTAGCTAAACCTCCCATTATGTAATGAACACTTCGAGCGGAAAATTGGGCATCATGATGCCAAGGAAACTCAAGAATGGTGAATGGAAGCAAGAGGCTTCTCAAAATTTGGCATAGCATTAGAAACATAACCTTAGAAATGTAACATCAACACAAGAAATATTATGGAAATAAAAGGAGGAGGAATTCATTATATATTTTCATGGAAGTAGAATGGAGGGAAGTGGAGCTTTGGATCAATTCTCAGTTCATGCCTCACCCACATGTTCACATTCAACAAAAGGATATCCTTATGATTGCATTTCAATGAGGAGGTTTGTATGGTATGGGGTTTGCTTCACCAACCAAGCTCTCGAGAAACCCTTCCATTAAATGAGATGTAGAATTACATAAATCACACGATTACATGCAACATGACTATCGAAGGAATATCACATGGTCATGTGCTTAACAAGGAGGAATTTATGTGATTTATTTAATGGTCAAATTGAGGGTTGACATGGATTTTCATATGTAATTGTCCCAATCTCAATGGTTTTGAGTTTAATGGGTGTAATTAATGTTAATATATAATGTATTCAATGAAAGTTCCTTAGGTGTTCTAAGTAAATAAAAGTATTGTGATAAGAAATCAGGTGAGACATAGCATAACATCAAGCATATAAAGATATCAAGTGAAGAGTTGTGACTTCTCTAAGTTGTCTTACATGACATTTAACAAGTCTTTAGAGTCAAGGTGGATGCCTATTGGCATGCTTGGGAAACATATTGTTGCAACAAAACAAACTCGTTACATTACACTTGAATTCCTTTTAGGCACAATATTGAATTATTGTATTTGCTATTATGAGTTGCTTGTGTTGGTACACTTTGTAGTGTAGGGACTTAGTTATCACATAAGCCCTTTATAGGAAAATTTTAACCTACAAGAGGAATATGGTGGACATACCAAGATTTGTAACACTAAGGATGGTTGTTATGAACCAATATTTAAATTAGGGGTCTTTACCAATTCTAATAAGATGCCCTTATGGTCTATCAAATTTTGTTGGGGACACTCAAATGTCATTAGAGCAATTCGGGTGACATTAAGGTAATTTACCCCTCACTAGGATTAATCAAGATCCAAAAGTGCCATGATTACAATCATTAGGTTCCACTATGATAAATCAAGATCCAAAAGTATTATCACATGAATCATAATCATTGACATTGACATTGATATATCGGACCTTATGTCAGGCATTTTTCAAACAAAATTCCTAGCTCTAAACCTAGTGCAATTCCTAACGCGGTTCCTTTCGAAATTTCTGGCATTATTCCAGGAGTTATACCTGACTCTATACCCTGTTATTGTAATTGTAACTTCGGAATGTATTCACTTGTATTTCTCATCTTTTGTAACCCGATGTTTATTTCGGGATGTTCTTGTGTCATGTCATGCGCTGATGTTTTGATCAGGAGAATCAATAATGTAAACAAGTCATGTCAAGTCACTGTGGGTAACCCTCCTATTGTCTAAGGGTTAAAGTCCCCGCAGTTCTAGGGCACTAGGGTTATTAGACTCTCCTAGTGAGGTCGACCCTAGTAGGGTTTTATTCATGTCGAGATTAGTATAAATAGAGAGATGGACTCTCTATTTAGCACACATCGCATATACACTCAAGTGTAGCGCATAGTTGAGGAAGAGAAAGACACTGGGGCAAGAGGAAAGAGCTTATTGCTGTTGGGAGATTGTCTTACTATTTTTGGGTTTCACTTTGGTGTTGATTCTATCTCAGAGGAAGTTGCGGGGTTTTATCCATTTATGGTTTCCCCGAGGAAAAACACTGTGTTCATTGTCTATTGTGTTTGATTGCTGTGCTTGTTGTTCTCTTAGTTAAAGATCCTAATGATATGCTAGCTTAATGTTGAAAAAATAACATGGTATTAGAGCTAACCTGAGAAGAAGACACTGTGCAGCTGCAGTAACTAGGACTTCCTATTTTGTGGATCTCTCTCCACAAATTTTCAGCAAAAGTAGGATGGAATAACTCTCCTCCCTAGGGCGCATATTTCTGTCGAAGCAGAATCCAATTCTGAGGTTTTTCAGTTTTGGACCCAAAATTGCTGTTGGAAATTAGGGCTTTTCACAGAAGTGGAATTTTTCAGTGAGACCAAGCCTGGATTGATATCCTCCTTAAAATCAAAGTTAGGGATCAATTTCAAAGCATTTGGCTGGATAGAACTCTAGAAAAGAAAAACCCTAATCCACTCATGAACCGGTACTGTAGGATTTCAACTTCAAATTCAGATCTGACATCTTGACCTGGTAAGATCTAAATACTTTGTATTTCCATTTGAGGTTCTCAATTAAGATGTCTCATCATACCAAGCTTGATGAAAATCTTGAGGGAGCTGATAACTTCCGAGCTTTGAAGTATAGGATCTCCCTGGTCCTAGAAGAAAATGAGTTGGACTCCTATATCCAGGAGGAGGTTCCAGTTCCAGAGGGAGATGAGGCCAAGGCCTTACATAAGAAGAAGTTGGTTATGGAAAAGAGGATTATTGCATATTCTATCAAGGATCACCTCATTCAACAGGTGTCCTCCCTCAAGACACCTAAAGCCATGTTTGATGCCCTAACCAAACTATTTGAAGGGAAGAACATCAATCAAAAGATGACTCTAAGGAACCAGTTGAAGAATGTCAAGATCCAGAATGAGGAGACCATCCAATCATACTTCACAAGGGTCTCCCATATCAAAGAACAACTATAAGCTGTAGATGAAGAAGTGGAGAATGTAGAAATTGTGATGACAACATTGAATGGCCTCCCTAGGTCATGGGATTCTTTCATCCAAGGAATCTGTGCTAGGAATAAGTTGGTCAAGTTTAGCAGACTGTGGGAATAATTCTCTCAAGAAGAAGCTCGGATAGCAGCTCAAGAAGAAAATATGGGAAATAAAGATAAAACTCTCACAGTACACTCCAAGAAAGGAAGAAGGGAAAAGCATCATCACCAAGGTAACCATTCTCATCAGAAAGGTTCATCTAAACTCAGATGTTATACATGTGATGAAATAGGACACTTTGCTAGAAACTGTCCCATGAATAAGAATGGATCCAAGAAGAAGAGGAACTCCAAAAGAAAACATCATGCTCACACTACTGAGGATGATGATCCTCCAAGGAAGAGAGTAAAGCAAGAAAGTGAAGACTCTTCAAGTGAAGATGAATATGTTCTGATTTCCGCTCTCACGGGAACTGTCACTCATGGAAGCAAAGATTGGCTTATTGACAGTGGGGCTTCCAAACACATGACAGGTTTCAAGGAATCCTTTGAGAAACTATCCGAACATAATTCATCCCATAAGGTGAAACTTGGGGATGACTACCAATATCCCATAAAAGGTAGTGGTGAATCCCCTTACAAGCTAGACTCTGGAAAGTCTATAAAAATGAAGGATGTTCTATTTGTACCAGGATTAAAGAAGAATATTCTATCCATATCGGCACTGGATGCAAAAGGCATGAGGGTTGCATTCATAGATGGTCAAGTCATCATGTGGCCAAGAGGAAAGACTATTGACAATGCAATAGTGATTGGAGAACAAGAAGGAGGTTTATACAAGCTGAAGGGCCATTCAGAACAAGATATGGTCCATGACCCAGTAGAGCCAAATGAACTATGGCATAGAAGGCTTGCACATGTGCATTACAAAGCACTACCACTTGCAAGCAAAGCTGTTGAAGGTCTTCCAAAAATTCAAGCAAAACATGAAGGAGTCTGCAAAGGATGTGCGAAAGGGAAGAATACAAAGAAGACATTTCCAAGTAGCGAGAGCAAGGCAAAAGGAATCTTAGAAATCATCCACTCTGATGTATGCGGACCAATGTCATAAAGTTCACTAAGCGGGCATGTATACTATGTTTCTTTCATTGATGAATTTTCTAGGAAGACATGGATTTACTTCATGAAGAACGAAGATGAAGTGTTCAGCAAGTTCAAGGAATTAAAAGCCTTGATCGAGAACCACACAGAAAAGAATATCAAGACCTTTCGATTAGATAACGATGGAGAATTCACATCGAATGAATTCAAAGACTTATGCAAAGAATCGGGGATTAATAGGGAGTTTTCCACTCTTTACAATCCACAATAGAATGGGGTTGCAGAAAGGAAGAATAGAACTATCATGGAAGCTGCAAGAGCAATGCTTCATGATCAGGATCTTCCTATGCATCTATGGGCAGAAGCTACTAGAACAGAACCGTACTCCACATAGAGTACTCAAGAACAAGACTCCTAAAGAAGTCTTCTCCGGCAAGAAACTAGAAGTCAACCATCTCAGAATATTCGGCTGCCCAGGGTATATACATATACCAAAAGGAAAGAGAACAAAACTAGATCCTTCAGGAAAGAAGGGTATATTTGTGGGATACTCTGAAAGCTCGAAGGCTTACAGAATATACTTCCCAAGTTACAAGAATATCGATATCAGCAGGGATGTAACATTTGATGAAGACACAACTTACAACAAATCTAGGAAGAGACCTACTGAAGAACCTGAAGAATCAGAAGCTCCTAGAATTCATGATACAACCATGAATGAAGAAATTCAAGAAGAAGATCGAGAATTTGAAGAACCACAAAGACCTGTAGATCCACCTTAGGAGAAGAATCCTCACAAGTGGAAACCTACTTGGGTATGAAAAATTATCCAAGGTGTGGAAATATATGGGGCTCTAGAAGAGAATCACAGAGAAATAAAGGGAACCAGATCCTGCTCCGGATATGTAGCCTTACTATGTGATGTTATCGATAAAGAACCTTCCAGTTGTGAAGAAGCGACTAAAAGAAAAGAATGGAAGGATGTGATGATCGAAGAATATCAATCAATCATGAAGAACGATGTTTGGGATGTTGTCCCAAGACCAGAAAGGAAGTCAGTTGTAACTTCCAAATGGATATACAAGATCAAGCATGTTGCGAACGGTAGCATAGAGAAATATAAGGCAATATTTGTGGCTCATGGCTTCTCACAAAAGGAAGGAATAGATTATGAAGAAACCTTTTCTCCTGTAGCCAGATACACTTCCATCCAATTAGTACTTGCTTTGGCTGCAGTAATGAAATGGAAGATACACCAAATGGATGTCAAGACTGCTTTCTTGAGTGGTGTAGTAGAAGAAGAAGTGTATGTAGAACATACACTCAGTTTTGAGACACATGACAGGGAGTCTCATTTGTGCAGATGTAGAAGGAGCAAGTCGACATAAGTTGACTTAGACGAAGACTGATTTAGCCAGCCGACTAAGTTGATGGGCCGACTAGTCGATCGGCTGACTAAGTCGGTCGACCGACTAAACTAGAAAGATTAGTCGGCTAACTAACAGCCGTGTCGGTTCACCGAAATGACAGATAGTTATTTGTAACTGTTTGTAACTTGTATATATTAGGCTGTTGCACCAAGCAAGAACTCAGTTCAGTTCTGTGCCTTGTATGAACTCAATACATTAATATAATCTGTTTCCCTATCTGTTCTTGTCTCTTGTATCTGATTTATAGTTATGTTTTAGTATGTATTATTGGTAACCTTATGTGATCTGTGAGATTACAACATTGGTTCCGTTGCCGGTAGTACATGTCTAAAATATATGCTCACATATGATACCAGAGCAGGAGATCAAGGACTGGTGGGACTGTAAAGTTGTGAACTACTTACAAAATTACGCAAGACAAAACAGATTAACAATCGCTGAAGCCAAGGCAAGATTTTTCGCAGAGACACATGAAAAATTCATCGACTCTGTACCACAACTGTTGAAGCAGCTTCTGGATGATAAGACCGGATGCAACTAATGAAAATCGGTTGCTAGATAAACTATTCCGAGGGGGACGAACAAATCTGTCGGAGTGGTTTGAGAGAATCGCCGACGACTTCTGTGAAGAGAAAGCAGTTGAAGACCGAACGTCGGTAGAAACTGTCAAAGAGAAATTCTACACAGATTTCACCGAACAATTCTTGTGCACCCTGCCGAAATTGCTGTTCAAATTCTTGATAGAGAACGAAGTAGGCCACATTGTCGAACCTAGACCACCACTGTGCGAACAGCCACCAAACACCAACTGGGCGGAGAAGCAGAAGAAGTGGGAGAAATTTATTGCAGAAAGGGAGTGGGAATACTTCCTGAGAAAGTGATCCGAACTATCTGAGATTTCTAAAAAGTGTCGGGTAGGCTATGGGGGGGTAGCTGGTCTTGTGTCGGAGATAGAGTATAGTGGATCCTAGTCGACTTCAGGAGGATAGATGTCACCAGTGATGAAAAGTCGACCGTAGAAGACTTGACAAGAATAGTACTATATGGAAGTATGTCGGACATTCAGAAACAAGAAAGGGATGAGAGACAACAGAGAAGGGAAGCACGACGCGAAAGAGTCGACGGGCTACGCAGAGAACAAAACCCTAGGGTGACCAACCGTGAAGAAAATCCACCAAAGTTGGGTCATGACCGACAAGAAGAGGGCGTCGAACAAGAGGTGTCCCCTACGGAGGAAGAAGTATGGATCGAGTAGCCAGAAGCTCTCCAATTAACAGCTCCCGGTGAAGGAACAACCCTTTTTCCACTGAATTCACATACCAAAATACAGACTATTGTCGAAGACGACCTCCGACTAAGAGATGGTGACTATAGTATCTGGAGTCGACTAGGCGACGATACGTACACCGGACGACATCTTGTCATACGCCGACCATTCGAAGGGAACTGGGTGATGATTCAAGCGGCACCATCCCTCCTAATTATCCACTTGCTCTTATCGACATAGGAAGGAGCACCCCCCCCGCCAAGTACAGATTTTGAAGGAATAGAACACGCAGACCTGCGCACACAAAATTTTAGTGGACCATCGACAGTAGAAATCCACAACAACCCATTGTACGACGAAGACAAATCGACCACCGACGGAGGTACCAGTTTCGTCAACCAAAATTCCACAGGAGCGACTTCATCAACAGTCCCACCACTTTCCCCACCACCCACACCTCCGACCCCCCCAACTTTTGAGAGCAGTGAAAGTGACTTAGACATGGGTCACGGAACAACTCACATTCCTCTCTACGAGGGGGATGAAGACCCCAGATGACATTGGTTCGTCTGTGAGTCCATCTGGGATGCAAACCAGGTGAAGGATGAAGACCGACAGATGGCTCAGTTCGCAGGAGCCTTACGGAAAAGCGCCCTGACCTGGTACATGACCTTTTCAGAAAGGCAACCCAGAGCAACGAAAGATGAAATTAAAGCACAGTTCTTATCCTTTTTCAAAACCCCGACCAGTCCGACACAATGGCACCCAAACTAACCAGAGCTGCCACCAAGGCAAAGGAGTTACAAGCCGAGGACACCCCCTTGCTCAACCGTCTCAAGAACATAAAAAACGCAAAGGTCCAGGAGGGCCCATTTCAGAAACTATGGCAAGAGATCCAAGAGTGGGCCTATCGCGACAATAGAATGACCCCGGCAGCTGAGAAAATTTGGAAGAGCTCCATCCTCCAGTACCCTAACGCACCACTGATGGCAAGCTTCGGTGGGACGAAGGAAGCAGCTGTTAAATTCATTAGCAGTCGCTACCATAATGGCCGATTCTACTTCGACCAACCGATTGATATCACCGGGGATGTTATCTCCAAACTTATGGGTTTGTCCAACCAAGGAAACCCTGTACCTATTGGGATCAAGGAAGGGTTAGTCCAGGAGCTTACGGGCTCACCGTCAGGCAAGAACTCCAAAGGATTAATGATCGGCCAGATTGCGACAAGGACGCCACAAATCGTGGCTAAAATCATAGCAATCACCCTTACCTTGGCAAGTCGGGGCAGCGACCTTAAACTGGAGATGTTGGAAGCGGTCGACACAATCGCGACCAACGGACGGATCTACTGATGGGGAGATTATGTTGCGGACATGATCAAAACCATCTGTGAACGCTGTCAGGAGACAGGAGGTATGATCAAGTTCCCCTCTCTCATTATCTGGATTGTTATGTATCACATTTGTCCCGAGGGAAGTCCAGTATTCCGGGAGTCGACCAGGTTCCAAATGCACCAGTTTAAGCCCTTTTCACAAAAAGGCACCCTACATGAGCTGGCATAGGGAAAAGTATTCCTGGAAAACTGGTTCCAGCAACTGAAGGTTCGAACAACGAGGTGGAGGGTGCCCCAGAAGATCCGATGAAACCTCCCTACTGAGTCTCACATCTAGTTATAACTTGACCATACATCAGTATGGTACATGCGAGGTCAGGACCCCAAAGCACAGGACCTCGACTATTACCCAACGGTCGAGCATATTTTTCGAGAGTTGACTCGACAAGTGCAGACAAAGATACCAATTCCAGAGGCTGCCAAACAAGTCGACTTATCCATCATAGAGCCTCTGACCGACCAGGAAAAAGAAGAGGACTACGGGCTAAACCTATACATCAGTACATTTGTGTCGGAGGACACCCCGACTGTGCCCACTAGTCGGGTACACATCACTGTCAAACCTTCGACTGCAAAAATAGTCAACCCCCAGCTGATAGAACAAAAACAACCAACAATACCACTACAACAATAGACAACTCCTCCGGCCCCAGCAACCTTCGACTCCACTCAAGTACAGACAGGAGAAGTCGAAGGCAACGACCCGGAATATGCTTTATCTAAGAGCATCATCAAGAAGCTGGCTAAGGAGATAGCTATCGCAAGGAAAAATATCAAAGCCCAAAAATTACCACAAGGTAGGGGTAAGCGCAAGCTTATCCTGACCGACTCGTCCGATGATGAGGAAGAACTAGCAGCCGTGGCCGTCGACATTGTCGAGGATGCCTATTCCAATAAAGTGTCAGTCGAGGTTCAGTTTCAACGGTAGGTGGACGCAGGAGCTCCAGAGGGTCGGCCAAAGAAAGCCAAAACGACATAGACACCTAAAAATGTGGTCGACCTTATGTCGACACCTCCCCCCCCGTCCCCGACCACCATAGTCAAGGAGCAAGAACAAGCACAGCAAGCAGAAAGTCCCCCTGAGGAATATCAACGTGTCATTCCGGAGGCACTCAGAGCCAAGGTCACCCAAGACGCTGAGCTTCAAGATTTCTTCGTGACACTTCCTGGACTATTTAATTCGGCCCAGAAAATACAGACAAAATCCCCTCTCTATGCAAGCAGAAAGCCTTATGCAACTGTTACGACGACATTCACCCGCGACGAACAGGGTGACGTAATAGGAACATCAAAGTATGTCACCGAGCCAATCGACCAGGACGACCTACCCTCTACACCTTCGGAATCAGGTATCTCTTCCGACCAAAGTTCACAACATACTCCAGTCAACCCTTCGACCCCTGTCCATACCCATACTCCGTCCCCAACACCACCATCATCACAACCTCCCTCACCACCACCACCACCGCCAAAATCAGCACCACCCGAATTACAGCCGAACCCATCCCAGCCACTGTTGTCTTCACACCTAGAAGTGGTCATACCACCTCCTCAAACAGAAAAACCCCCGTCCCCCATACCTCCCCCACAAAAGGAAACAACCCCGACTACTATATCACCTCCTCAACCAGAAAAACCCACGACCCCCATTCCACCAACCACAGACCCAACCTCAATTGCTGCAGATACCCAAGAGCAACCGACAGACAAATAGCAGAAAAAGAAAGAGAATCATAGACCATCCGGTCTCTGGATTAGCCTAAGGGATGCAAGTTCCTTGGACGACACAGAGGTCGGCCAACTCCTTAAAACTGTGGCCAAAGAATCAAAGAAAAGGACAGATCGAAAAAATAAAGAGCTTATAGCCAAGAATGTAGAAGAAGTCTAGTTTCTCAGCAGATGCAGAGCTCTAGTCCAGACCGTGGTACCAGGCCCTCTCGACATCGACACAGATCGACCACTTGAATGAGCATATCAGCTCTTCGAGACAATAGTATTGACCGTCCAGACCTGGATGCAAGAGACCAAGGAAGAGCAAAAGGAGGAGACTGTTCGACTGCTCTTGGCCCAACACACTGCATTCTCGGAAGCATACAAGGTTCTCCAGGATCATATGGAAGAATCAGTTGTCACCGAGGAAGTATTACAAGACTGGCCTAATCACTATGGGCAGGTCTATCAGCAGACAAGGCAGGCACGACAGGGCATTCAGGAATTGGAGGGTCAGAAGTTGACAGAAGCAGAACTGAGGCAGACCATTGAAGAACAAATTGTGATGGAGACCAACAAACTGCAGAAGCTATAACAAGAGGCACATCAATGGGTTCAACAGGCCCTTCCCAATTTGGAGAAAGTCGACATCATCTGTCCACAGATGAAACGACTCATCACAGCTGCAGAGGAGCAAAATCAACTGTTGGGTCCCAACATGGAAAATATAGCAGAAATGTCCATGTCCGAAAAGATGTCGATCCTTTCAAGTCTCACTACCTTAACGATCGATATCCAGAAGGCATTGCAGAGTTGGACCAACTTTCAGCATCATCTGGCCATCACAGCTCCAGCTATCATCGAAGTCTGCGTCCAGAGGAGACCGACCATCCGTCTGCACAGCCCACAGCATGAGCAAGTCTAACTGCATCCACAACAGTTCATTTTTTTGGTACCCCCTGTTTCTTCGAGATGAAGAAATGTTTTGTTCGTGGGGGAGATGTAGAAGGAGCAAGTCGACATAAGTCGACTTAGATGAAGACCGATTTAGCCAGCCGACTAAGTCAATGGGCCGACTAGTCGATCAGCCGACTAAGTCGGTCGGTCGACTAAACTAGAAAGATTAGTCGGCTAACTAACAGCCGTGTCGGTTCACCGAACCGACAGATAGTTATTTGTAACTGTTTGTAACTTGTATATATTAGGCTGTTGAGCCAAGCAAGAACTCAGTTCAGTTCTGTGCCTTGTATGAACTCAATACATTAATATAATATGTTTCCCTATCTGTTCTTGTCTCTTGTATCTGATTTATAGTTATGTTTTAGTATGTATTATTGGTAACCTTATGTGATCTGTGAGATTACAACAGCAGACTGAAGAAAGCCCTGTACAGTTTGAAACAGGAACCCAGGACATGGTACAACATAATTGACAGCTTTCTATCTAGTTTAGGCTTTACCAAGAGTAAAATAGATTCCAACCTTTACTACAAGGTTGAATATGGCAACCCAATGATGCTTCTACTGTATGTAGATGATTTGTTTGTAACAGGTATTGATGGGTTGATTGCTGATACGAAGAGAAAGCTTGTTTCCAAGTTTGAAATGAAGGACTTGGGAATGATGCACTATTTTCTAGGCATGGAGGTGTGGCAGAATGCGGATGGAATCTCCCTCGGACAAGGGAAGTATGCAGTAGAGATCCTGAAGAAGTTCGGGATGATGGAATGCAAGGCTATGGCCACACCTATGGCATCGAACCTGAATCTATTGAGTGATGCTTCATTAGAGATGGTTTATGCTACGATGTATCGTCAGATGATTGGGTTCTTGATGTATCTGATGAACACAAGACCAGATATTTGCTTTGCTATGAACACCTTGAGCCAGTTCTTGAAAGATCCAAGACATGTTCACTTGATTGCTGCAAAGCATATTCTGAGGTACTTGAGGGGTACAATTGATTATGGGCTCAAGTACGAGGTGAATCAGAAGATTAACCTAGAGGGTTATGTTAATTCATATTGGGCAGGAAGTGCCATTAATATGAAGAGCACTTCAGGGTGTTTCTTCAGTATGGGATCAGGTGTGATCTCTTGGTTTAGCAGGAAGCAATCCTATGTGGCACTGAGTATAGCTGAAGCAGAGTGTGTCACAGCTTGTTCAGCTAGTTGTGAGGCAATATGGCTGCGAAAGCTACTGTCTAATTTATTTGATATCCAGATGGATGCTACTTGCATAAATTGTGACAACCAGAGTTGCGTGAAGTTGTTAGAGAATCCAGTGTTCCCTGAAAAGTCTAAAAGCATATCGAGATCAAGTATCACTATATCAGGGATATGGTGTAGAGGGGAGTAGTGAATCTCTAGTATGTTGCGACAGAGGAACATATAGCTGATGTGTTGATGAAGCTATTGTTAAGGGTGAAGTTCGAGTACTTCAGGGAGAAGCTTGGTGTTCTCCAGATCAAGATTTCCTCCAAGGGAAAGTTATGAGTCCCAGATCCATTCTGTCATGGTGAGAGGATTGGTTCCTTCCATGGTCAGATGTAAGGGCTGAGCCATTCTGTCATGGTGAGAGGATTGGTTCCTTCCATGGTCAGATGTAAGGGCTGAGCCATTCTGTCATGGTGAGAGGATTGGTTCCTTCCATGTCAGATATGAGTGTTGAGATCCATAGCCATTATGATGAGTAGGTTAGATGTAAGGGCTAAGCCATTCTGTCATGGTGAGGATTGGTTCCTCCCATGTCAGATATGAGTTCTGAGCCATTCTGAGGTGACTGTAGGATTGGTTCCTACATGATCAAAAGTAAGCCCTAAATGCCATTTTGGGAATGGAGGCACCTGGTCAGTTACCAGGTAGCTTAGTCTAGGATTGGGGGCCATTCTAATATGAATGTAGGATTGGTTCCCACTTGATCAGATTTGAGTGCACGCCCTTCTGAACATGCATGCTGGATTGGTTCCTCACATGTGTCAGATGTAAGTGCAGAGCCCTTCTAAACATGCATGTTGGATTGGTTCCTTGCATGTGTCAGATGTAAGTGCAGAGCCCTTCTGAACATGCATGTTGGATTGGTTCCTTGCATGTGTCAGATGTAAGTGTAGATCCTTTTTGAACATGTATGTTGGATTGGTTCCTCGCATGTGTCAAATATAAGTGTTGGGCCTTTTTGAACATGCATGTTGGATTGGTTCCTCGCATGTGTCAAATGTGAGTGCTGGGCCTTTCTAACAGGGTTGTGGGATTGGTTCTCACATGGTCAGATGTGAGTGCTGGGTGTGCCTTTCTGATATGATTATAGGATTAGTTCCTACATAATCAGATGTAAGTGCTGGGCGAAGACCTACATGGTGGCTAGGCCTACATCCAGCATGAAAAAGGGCTGGCTCTGTCGAACTTCCTATGATGAGAAGCATCATGAGATAGCACCTATGAAGATTCAGTATTGATGATCCATTAGAGATGATATAGATCGAGTGATGATCCAGATCTAGAGATGATGCTCTAGAGATGATCCAGATCAAGTGATGATCCAGATCCAGAAATGATGCTACAGAGATGATCCAGATCGAGTGATGATCCAGATCCAGAGATGAAGATGAATTGAAGACAAAGAAGACTTGAAGACAAAGAATACTTGAAGACAAAGATGACTTGAAGATGCAGATGATGAGAATACCTAGAGAAGAAGACCATCGATGAAAATTGTGTCAAGAGAATACCTTCCTAGTTAAGAGGGAGTGTTAATGTAATTGTAACTTCGGAATGTATTCACTTGTATTTCTCATCTATTGTAACCTGATGTTTATTCCGGGATGTTCTTGTGTCATTTCATGCACCGATGTTCCGATCGGGAGAATCAATAATGTAAACAAGTCATGTCAAGTCATTGTGGGTAACCCTCCTATTGTCTAAGGGTTAAAGTCCCCGCAGTTCCGGGGCACTAGGCTTATTAGACTCTCCTAGTGAGGTCGGCCCTAGTAGGGTTTTAGTCATGTCAGGATTAGTATAAATAGAGAGATAAACTCTCTATTTAGTACACATCTCATACACACTCAAGTGTAGTGCATAGTTGAGGAAGAGAAAGACACTTGGGGCAAGAGGAAAGAGCTTACTACTGTTGGCAGATTGTCTTACTGTTTTTGGGTTTCACTTTGGTGTTGATTCTATCTCAGAGGAAGTTGTGGGGTTTTCTCCATTTATGGTTTCCCCAAGGAAAAACACTTTGTTCATTGTCTATTGTGTTTGATTTTTGTGCTTGTTGTTCTCTCAGTGAAATATCCTAATGATATGCTAGCTTAATGTTGAAAAAATAACATACCCGATGTTATGTTGGATGTTTTATAGGTGCATATCCTAGCTCTATACTTGGTGCTATGTTGGCTATTTTTCTTGCCGAAATTCATGGCACAATTCCTCTCACTAACCCTGGATCAATATATAGTGCTATGTTATTTAGGACGTTTTTTTGGAGGCTATTCTAGGCGTTATATGGGATGCTTTTTTGGACGCTAACTAGGACGTTAATTGGGATGCTAATTGGGATGATAATAGTGATGCTAATTGGGACGCTAATTGGGACGTTGATCGAGATGCTAATTATCGTCCAAAATAGTGCCAAATTTTAAAAAAGGACGCTAATTGGGACATTGATTGAGATGCTAATTATCGTCCAAAATAGCGCCAAATTTTAAAAAGGGATGCTAATTGGGACTCTAATTGGGATGCTAATTGGGACGTTAATTGGGATGCTAATTAGCATCCAAAATAGTGCCAACTTTTAAAAAGGGATGCAAATAACGCCATTAAAAGAACTATCCCATGGAAAAGCATCCACTTTGTCCAAAAAATGATGAAAAATGCACTAAAAGTGATAGTGGATGCTAAAAAGGAAGTTAAAAGAGACGCTAATCACAGGGTTTTGTTGTAGTGTATTGGGGACACATTCAACATTTTCTTTGATCAAGAATAACTTCATTATACAGAGTCAGTTTTTAGTGCTGGTTTTTACTTAAACAACCTGTTTTTTCGAGCTCTTCGAATCCAAACTATTGATTTTTGTTTTTACAGCCATTAATTTACAATATGGCTGCCCCTTGTGATATTCTACTTACTAGTTCCAACTATTTCTCATGGAATTCTCGTATGGAGGATGTTCTACGAAGTAGGGGACTTTTTAGAATTACCTCAGGGAAAGAAACATAACCCACTGATGATGATAAGAAAATAAAATGGGAAAATAAATGTGATGAAGCTCGTGGATTGATTGGGATGTCAATCTCTACTGATTTGCGATTCAACATATGTGGAATTAATGAACCTGATAAAGCTTGGGAAACATTGGAAGTTGTGTTTGGGAAACACAATGAAATTCGAGGCCATCAACTCAAAAATGAGTTGATTTCTTTAAATCCAAGTGATTTTTCATGCATTCAAGATTATTTATCTAAGTATAAAACTCTTAGACTCTTATGTGCATAATACAAGATTAAGAGGGAAGACAAGCAATGCATTTATCATATTCTTTCCAAACTTGGACCTGCTTATTTTTTTTTTGTATCTACATTTTACTCCATGAAAGAATCCTTGAATCCAACTAGCTATATAGAGCCTAATATTGAATCCTTTTGTGATTCCTTGATTAGAGAGCAAGATAAGCTCATACACCTTGGAATGATTAGCAATGTAGATACATCTGGGAAATCCTTATTGGCCCAACAGAAAGAAAAGTCTGAGCCTCCCAAGAAACAAAATTTTCGTAATAATAAGCCAAAGGAGGGTCCCAAACCATCTCAATCAACTCCTTCTTTAAAAAATGACAAAGGTTCCAAGCCAAAAGGAAAGAAGACTGAGTGTTGTTGCAACTATTGCGGGAAAGATAATTATGATGAATCTATGTGTTTCAAGAAGGTGGAAGCCTTGGAAGTAGTAAAGAAGAAGCACCACATCAGCCTAGATTCGTCTTCAGAATCAACCTCTCATGGACATGCACTTTGTTCTTCTAGTTATTCTTATACTACATCTTCTTCTTCTACTTGAAATTAATGGCTCATTGATTCTGGAGCATCTTATCATATGGCTAAGGATCAAGCCATCTTTTCTACTATGCATGAATGTAACACAAAACAAATATTTGTTGGTGATGATAGATCTCTAAGTGTTGTAGGATATGGAACAATTCCAGTAGATAATGGTCATTTTAGTGATGTACTATGTGTTCCAAGAATTTCCTGCAATTTGTTGTCAGTCTATCAAATCACTCATTTAGGTGAAGGTAAAGCTGTAACGTTTACACCTCACCAAGTTGTAATAAAGGATTCTAAAGATCCCAAAAATGTCCTAACTACTGAAATTGTTGATGATATTATCATGTTGTACAAATTTAGAACTTAGGGTCATCACCTTTTCCTTCAGTTTTTGTTACTCATAGTGATAACCTGATAAAACTTTGGCATGAGTGATTTGGTCGCTTAAATTAATGCTCATTGCAACAACTATGTAAAGACAATATGGTGACAGGTCTTCCGATGGTATCTTGCAGGGATGGTGTTTGTTTCAGTCACTGTACTCAGAAAACATCATCGGGACATTTTTGACAAATGCACCTCTTGGCACACCTCGTTTTCCTTGGAGCTTGTGCATAGTGACTTGTGTGATCCTCTTCCATCTGCTTCATTTTCTGGGTTCAAATGTTTCTTCAATTTCATTGACAATTACTCCATACGCACTTAGGTTTATTTCCTAAAACTTTAGAGTGGAGTATTTAAAATGTTCTTGGCCTAAAAGGCCCTTGTTGAAAAACAATATGGCCATCAAATTATTAAGTTAAGATCTGACAATGGAGGAGAATATGTTAACAAAAATTTCAGTACTTTCTGCACTGGATAAGGAATCCAACAACAACACACTATTCCATATACACCACAGTAGTCTTTGAAAAATTTGAAAAGTGAAAAGAAAACATTAGAAAATTTTGCATTTGATTTGCATATAGTAGTTTTGTTTTCAGTTTTTAAATATAATCTCAAAAATTACAAAAATATAGTCTTAGTTTTCTCTTTATTCGTTGCATTTTCATTAGTTTACATTTACAAAAAAAAGAAGAAAAGAGAAGCTTGTTTTTTAAGTAGTGATAATTTGCTTTGAAAGTATACACCAATTGTTTTTTACATTTTTTATCGAGTCAAAAACATCATAGTCTTTCACTCCACTTGCCTTCTGACTAAAAAATAGCCCTTAAAATAAACGTAATAATTAAAATTTATTAGTAATTTTTGTTTTTTAAGGCCATACACCTACTAGCTTAGGCTAGACTTGTGGGATAGGAAGCGTAAACTCCCCATAAGTATTTAAATTCATACATAGTGGGCCAATCGATGGGTAAATCCTTCTCTTTATCGATAGTATCTGGAAAGCTACTCTCAGATGGGAGTCAAGCACGAGGCCGTGTGGAGGCATTGGACTGAGGAGATAACCCTCCGATTCCTTGTCGAAACGTAAATCAGGATTTTTACGCATCTGGGGATTCTGTCCTAGATAGAGTTTCAGGCTCAGCTACCCTACCCATGTGTATGAATCAGACTTGCGACTGTGCCCCCAGACTGTTGGTATAGTTAAGGTAGCCTCTAGTCTCTTGACATCTAGGGTTCATACATAGGTAAACCAGAAGGCTATTTTTGGTTCACCTTGGGTGGGCTTGGAAGGTAATACTTGTTGAAAGTGTAGGAGGGTGGTGGGTGATTCCTTCGCTTGTGCCTAAGAACCTCTTCAAGGACTCCAAGCAACTGTCTTTCATCTTTCTTTGGGAAAGGATATCTTCTACCCTTGCTGACTGTTGAGACTTTAGGATTTTTCATAGTGATTGCTCTGTGGTTTGTCTATGTTTAGCTGACCTTAGGGTTTGAATTGTCAAATTTACAATCGTGGAGGACCAACCTATCAAAAGGTCATGAAGGTTGCAAAACCTTCCTCCTCTTATCACATTGGAACCTCCACCTCCCCCTCAAAGGCGGAGATTGGACACAGACGGTTCATTTGAACCGATATGAGTCAGTGAAGTTCTGGGTGAACCAGAACTTAGGGAAAACTGTCTTAATTTGAACACAGTTGAGATAGAAGACTTGCAGGCTGATGAGTTTGCAAGTAATTTTAATACACCTTTGACTGATTTAAACGATCCTGTGATCATTCAGGTTCGTCCTTTTGATCCACCCGTTATTGGTGTCCCTGTGGGAAGAATAATGTCTAGTGCAGGAGAGAGTTCTTTCATTTTCACCTCATCCATCCGGGCTGAAGGGGTGCTACCTCCCTCGGTAAGTACCCCTAGATCAAGCATACCTACTATGCCATTAACTCCAGCAAGCCGAGTGGTCCAACCGCTGGTTCTCCCAAGTGTAGTAGGTGCTTCTGATGGTATGGTCACTGGGATTCCTAGTGTACTTACAGTTCCAAACTCCTTTGCACACACTTCCCAGAGTGGTCCAACAGGATCCTCAGCTTTTTTCCAAGGATTTCCTTGGAATGGGGGGAATATACCCCCATCCACTGCATACATAGGCCCACCACCCTCTTATGTAGGGGTACAGTTTGGATGCACTAACCCTTATGGTCAAAGTTTCCAAACCCCGGTCTCTGCTCCGTTCACGAGCTCTCCCTTTTCGCTTTTTAGCGGAGGGATAGCTGCTCCTATTTTTCAAAACCCAGTTTCGACTGGGGCGGCCAGAACCTCTTATACTACACCGTATACCAACAATACTGTGGCTTACGGATGGAATCCGTTTCAAAGTAACCCATCCACTTTGCAATCGGTGGCAGGGAGCAACCCCACCTTTACATATGGGAATTTGGGGGCAAGTCCCTCTAATCCCCAAACTGGTACTTTTAGTGCTTCAGTTCGACCTAATCTTCCTTTCCTGGAAACGTTAAAATTTCCAGATTTGTCTAAACTGATGAATGACCCAGTGAGGAATGATCCTTCCTTGCCACCTGTACCCACCAAGTTGCCCTCGGACATCCCAAAGTTTGAAGGAAAAGTTGGTGAATATCCTGGGGCTCATGCCACCACTTTTCATTTATGGTACTCTTCCAACTCACTGAATGAAGATTCAGTTAGGTTGAGGCTGTTCCAAAGAACATTGATGAGTACTGCAGCAAAATGGTACATTGAGTTGCCTTCTGCTGCATTTAGTAGTTTTTGGGACTTGGCTAACGCATTCCTTAGCCACTTTTAGCTTCCTGTTCGATATGATTTCAGAATGGATTTGTTGTCTACCTTCTGGCAGAACAAGGCTACCCATATATCGGATCACATCCAAGAATGGAGGAGGTGGAAGAGCCTTATTAAAGCCACTATTCCTCCAGAGTTCTTACTAGAATGGTTCCTTAAATGACTATTTCCTTATATATCTAAGGACGTATCTACTTCAGGAGTGACGAGTGAGGAAGAATCTATCCTCAGGGCCCAACAACTTGATTTGATTTACTCTCAGTCTAGGATCTTGTATGAGATTATCCCTGAGGCACCGAGGCCAACACATGATGCAGAGAAACCTAAGCCTGGACCGCATGCCGATGGTGTGGTTGGTTCCATTAATTCTCCCACTATAGAATCTTTGGCCAAACAACTCCAACAGCTGTCTGTCAAACATTCTACAGCGGAGGTAGCAAAGGCTACCCCCTCACCCTAAAATGCAAATGCTTTTGTACAGACCTCTTAGAAAGGCAATCAGCAGCCCGGTGGGAAGAAGAAGAGAGGAAAGAAAGGGGAGGGAAATAAAAACAAGTAGCAACCCACAAACAATGTTGATGGGGGCAAGAAAGAAAATAAAAAGGTGAAATTCCCATGCAAGTTGTGCCATGAGGATCACCTTACCCATATTTGTCCCCTTATGGAACAAACCCAGAAGCTATTAAAATCTCAACAACCGGCTGTCCTGAAGGATCCGTTTCTCCAAGGGAAGAATTTAGCTTCATCTTCAATGTAGCAGGGGGCACCCCAAATGCCCCTGACCCCAATTATATCAACATGGTTCGATCTTCAACTTTTGTACAGACCAGGAATAAGAACCATTGGAGAAATGGTCCGCTGTGCCATTGGTTGATTAGGTCAAACCTGCTACACAAAGCTTAGGGGCTGGAATGTACGCATTACTGATGGGAACGTTCGATCTTCCAACTCCTATTAATTATATAGGTTCTACTAGTGTGGGAAAGTCCATTACTACGGTTGTGGATAGGACTGATCCTTGGGTTCTCCCTACCCACCATGAACTTGAAGTGCCCCTATCGGCAGTGGAAGTAGCTTATCAAGCTATTACACAAACCACTGTTGATCCCATTCTGGTTCCACTCTCAGTCTCAGAGGAATTGGAAGAAGTCTATTTGCCTGCTTGGGCAGAAAAATCTTTGCATTCGATGGATTCTTTAGATATGGTTTTACCTTCTGATGAAGCCATTCTGGAAGCCATGGGAAGATGAGATAATATTTGTGAATATCTTCACCATCGATCCTATTTTCTTTTATATTTAAGGAGGATAGATAATCAAGAGTTTCATGTGAGACTGAAAGATGATGTTGATACCCCCATTAATCCCTTACCCAAGGAAGGAAGGTTTGCTGAGGGGAATATGGAAAATATTTCTGCTACCATCCCACCTTGTTTAAGGAGTTTCGAGATGTTTTTACCTGGTCATATGAGGAGATACTAGGAATTGATCCATCTATAGTCGAGCATGAGATCCGAACATACCCTGACGCTAAACCTGTTCGGCAAAAGTTGAGACCTGTTAACCCGCGTAAAGCGGCGGCAGTGAAGGCTGAAGTGGAAAAACTGCTGAAATCCGGTTTTATTTATCCCATAGCTTTGACGGAATGGGTATCTAACCCTTTTCCTATTGATAAGAAGCAAGGGACCATATGTGTCCGTACTGACTTTAGAGATTTAAACAAAGCCTATCCTAAGGACAACTATCCCATGCCATTTATAGACCAAATTATTGATGCTTGCGCGGGAAGTGAAGTTTTTTCGTTTATGGATGGTTTCTATGGATATAATCAAATTCAAATAAAACCAGAAGACCAACATAAAAATTCTTTCATTTGTCCTTGGGGTACCTTGGTGTACAAAAAAATGCCCTTTGGATTGAAAAATGCTGGGGCAACCTTTCAGTGGGCAATGAATTTTTCCTTCTATGATATCAAAGCCATTGTCGAGCCCTACCTTGATGATCTACCTGCACATTATTGTAAGAGGATTGACCATCCAGATCACTTGCATTTGATATTTGAACTATGCAGATACTATAAAATTCGCTTGAATCCCCACAAGTGTGTGTTCTGTGTCGAGTCAGGGAGACTGCTTGAATTCATTGTTTCTAATAGAGGCATTCAAGTGGATTTGTTAAAAATTGAGGCCATTGTAAATTTGCCTCCTCCTCGTTCTATCAGGAAACTTCAGAGCCTGCAGGGAAAGTCCAATTTTCTTCGACGTTTCATTATAAACTATGCCAATATTACTAAGGGTTTCATGCGCCTGCTAAAACAGGACACCCCATTTGTATGGGATGAAACTGCACAACTCGCATTCGAGGCATTGAAAAAATCTTTGTTGTCGGCACCTTTATTACGTCTGCCAGATTAATCTAGGGATTTTATATTGTATCTGGCCACGTCTGAGTCGACCATAGGTGTGGTCCTAGTCCAGGAGGATGATAGGCTCCAAGAGCACGTCATTTACTATCTTAGCCATGCTTTAGACGAACCTGAACTGAGGTACTCCCACGTCGAGAAATTGGCCTTAGCAGCTGTTTATGCTGTTCAGAGGTTACGTAACTACATCTTACTAAGGACTACAATAGTAGTGGCAGATGTTAATCCTTTTCAATATGTTTTGTCCCGACAAATAGTTGGAGGAAAATTCAACAAATGAATAGTCATTCTCCAAAAGTTTGACTTGGATTTTTAGTCCTCAAAATCCAAAAAATCCTTAGTTTTTGCTGAACTTATTGCAAAATTTCTAGTACATGAAGATGTAGCCATTGAATAAGACTCATTCTCAGATGAGCACATCTTTTTGATTTCCACGTCTGATCCCTGGTACGGAGATATACTTATCTATCTTCAAACTTTGAAGTATCCTGCAGCTTTCTCACAGGAAGAACGATGTAAACTACGCCTACATGCGAAGAAATACCTCATCATAGGAGATACTTTATATCGTAGAGGGGTAGATTCCATTTTGCATCGATGTTTGACCCATGAGGAAGTGGATATTGTCCTAAATGATTCCCATAGTGGAGCGTGTGGGGGTCATTTATCTGGGTTAGCAACGACCCAGAAAATATTACGTGTCGTTTATTTCTAGCCCACAATCTTTAAAGATTGTGTGAAAGAAGTTAAGCACTGCCATCCTTGTCAGCTTTATACCAGGAAAATGCGGTCACATCCTGCTCCATTGTTTCCCGTTATCTCGGTGGGCCCCTTCATGAAGTGGGGGATTGATTATGTGACATGTAACCTAGCCTCGACTGGGGGGCACAAATATATCATTGTCGGTGTGGATTATTTTACAAAATGGGCAGAGGCAATTCCCACCTTTAGAGCTGATGGGGAAATGACAACTTTCTTTGTGTTCAATCAAATTATAGCATGATTTGGTATACCCAAGGTGATTGTCACTGACCATGGCAATCATTTTCAAAATAGCATGATGATGGAACTGACCACTATGCTAGGATTTAGACAGGAACATTCATCCTCATTCTATCCTCAAGCCAATGGTCAGGTCGAGGCTGTTAATAAAAATTTGAAAACCATCCTCAAACGTACTATTAATGCAGTCTGTTCAAACTGGCATATCCTGATGTACCCTGCTCTTTGGGCGTATCGAACCAATGTAAAAACTACTACGGGTTTCTCCCCCTTCCAACTCATCCATGGAGTGGAAGCCGTTACCCTGATTGAATGTGAAATCCCATCTTTGAAAATTTCTATTCATGTGTTACCGGATATGACTGAGCTTGAAGAACATCTATTACATTTAGAACACCTTGATGAACAGCGTAGAGATGTGCTGACAACAAACCAAGCTCATAAAAATAGGGTCAAAAGCCAATATGATAAATCGGTCAAGCCTCGAATTTTCTCTAAGGGAGAACTTGTTTTTCTCTGGGACCAAGATAAAGAACCCCTGGGGGTAGGAAAGTTCAGGTCTATGTGGTAAGGACCTTATATCATGTCGAAAGTATTAAAGAAAGGCACACATGAATTGATATATTTCGATGGGAATAAGCTGGCTGAGCCTAGAAATGGGCTCTACCTGAAAAAGTACTATTCTTAGGCTTAGAACTTTTTCTTGTATTTTATTGTATGTATTTTTATGTACATTAGTTTGTCAGTTTTTGTTTTTTATACCATCTGCTGGTTGTTTCAGATGTCTTCCGAGAGGTTCGTAGGTTTTGTTGATGGCACCAGTCGCCACACTTGTAATTCATCTTCGACTGTATGGGTCATTTATTCGCCCTCAGGACAGTTAGTTGCCTCAGGAGGTGCTTGCTTAGGTCCTGCTTCCAATAATGTGGCTGAATATAGGGATGTCATCAAGCTTCTATGGGATTCTTTGTCACGTGGTATCACCTAGCTAAAAGTCCGAATGGACTCTCAACTGGTAGTTTCCCAGCTCAATCGGGCTTATCAGGTGAGGAACCCTATTCTATTGCGTCAGTTTATGCAAGTTAGGTTATTGGAAAGACATTTTGAGTTCATTACATTCAATCATATTCCAAGGAATCAAAATTCATTAATTGATGCATACACTAATTACATCTTGGATTGGCATTTAACACATTTTCCATAAAAGTATACAACAAACACATAAAAAACATTTGTAATTAAACTGGCAATATATATATATATATATATATATATATATATATATATATATGTCAATATCTATTCATATAGATAGGTCGAGTCTCTGATCCTCAGATCCAGTCATAACTATATAATATACAAAATATGGATCAAAGTCCATCAAATGCCCTAGATATAAGCTAGACCACCCTGGTCACTGGGACCACCCTGGTCCCCCCGGTCACCATGTACTCTGGCTTCTTCAGCCTCGTCGGTTTCAACAGCCTCAACAGCATCTATGCATACTAATACTGCTCTGGCTACCTGCCTCAAAAGGCGTATCTAGACAGGTGGTACACCAACCACGAATTCCTGCATGATGGCTGGGATGTGCTCAATCTGTAACATGGTTACTCTCTAGGTAAGCCTGGCCATCTTCCCCTCCAGAACCCTAATCAGCCCCTGGTCTTCTCCCAAGATAGGACGCACGTACATGCGTGGATGCCCTTCAGGGCGGATTGGTTCAATATCTGCATTTGACATTTTAATAGGATTATACTCTTATACATATGTATATATCTCTATATTTTAAAATTCATAAAAATTTTAAAATTTGAAAATAAAAAAAATTACCTAACTCTCCCCATGCTCCTCCTAGAGGGAGGACGAGGTCTGCATCACCCCGGAAATCCATTCCAGCATATGGAAACTGCTCCAAAGCTAGAAACCGATGCTTCCACCAAAAGTAGAAGTCATCATCATAGACACTCTGCACCGAGCCACCACCTCCCTGGCGGAGGAAGATATCTCCCCATCTACTCAGCCTAGGCTGATGAGGAGAATGAACTGGAAAAGGTACTGCAGGGATCAATCCTGACACTCTCTCAAATAAGAAGGCTACTAGTATGCTAGAATATCCAAAATTCTTCCTCCTGCCTCTCTTGTAGTCAAAGAGCTATTTTCTCATAATCGGGATCACTCCCGAGCACCAGTCATATAGGCACCCCTGCATACAATCCACTGCTAGTCTCATCTGGTTCCATGTTGCAAGGTGAAGAGAAGATGATCCTGCAACCCTCACTATGGTACTTGTCAATAATTGTAGAGGAAGGTCACGTATGTGTACAATGGGGGTGCAACTACCCCTCTTTTGTGTGCCTGGTGCGCAGTATACATCAATATAGTTTTGGACACCTAGAGGATCACCGCCTCTGTCGGTACCTTATAAGTTTACCGAAGCTCCCCGTCGTGATAGACCCACAATGAAATAGATATCCTATGAAGTAATCTCCAAGGACTCACCTTGAAGGTCAAACATGCCCAAATCATGATCCCAATAATTTAGCAGGAACTCTAAGAGGCGGACATTGACCCGCATAGGTGAGGTATAGAAAAAATTTAACAACCCACTTGAATGTAAAACATTCATGGTGGGGGCATCTTGGAGTGCTTCTTGATCCATATCTTCATGTTTGCGCTCCCTCCACTCAAGCACCATCTTCAAACCTAGTAAACAAGCATTTGCAAACCTTCAGTTTCATGTACAATTTCAAATTTTTGACCCTATATGCTTCTTGTTCACCTCACGCAATGTATGCGACTGTCTATTAAGGCATGTCGCGTACTGTACGTGACTGCCCTTCGGGAAACCCGCATACAGAACGCGTGTACGCGAGTTTCAATATAGCGACCCCGTGTACACATCATTGCTTGGTTGAGGGCGCTTAAAAACATAAAATTAGGGCCTAATTTTGATAAATGTTTCGATCAAATTGAAGAGCATGGAGTGTAGTATTACCTGATGCTTGCGGATTTGGAATTGGTCCACCGGATTGTCCACACCGAGCAATTGAAGGTAGAGGTGAAACTTGTCTTTTATGGCTAAAAATTCAAATGGTGAGTTTTATTTATGCTTTGGAACTATTTATAGAAATTTTATTTCTTAAGTGGGTTTTTTCCCTATAGTTCACAATGTCTAAAATTAATACCATATCTTTTTGCCTTGTAACAGGTTTATCATCGTTTTAAGGCGTTTTTTTTGGCTCATATAGGATGGTTGTTTGTCGTTTCACATGCATTCTACATCTATACCTACTCCATCTTAAACCTAGCAATTAAAATTCTGACCACGGACTATGGTATTTTTAACCATTAGCTCCTTGTTTTTACCATTGTTCTTCCATGGATAGGGCTTTCCTCTCATGAGTATCCCCATTTAGAACCTATTTTGTCTTTCGATACTCATGCTGCAGCTGTCTTAGGTATAGGGGAGTCTTTGTAGCTATTTTCAGGCCAAATTGAGCCTCATTTTGTTCTCTTTTTACAAGCTATCCCTTTATAGGACTCCCCACCCTTATGGAGTTTCTTTAGGCCGAAGTCTGACTCCTTAAAAATAGACTTGACTGCTAAGTTAACTTGTTCGTTCAAGCTCGTAAAGAATACATGAATGGGCATCCGCATTGGTGGTGGGTTATCTCTTTCTCGGAACATATGGAATTATACAAGAAAGGATCACTCTCTTTTCTACGGAATTGAGAAGAGTATTGTCAGGTACAGTTTTATCACTTTTGTGGACCTAAGGAACTAAATTTACGGAAAAGGAACACCCAGTTTGAGCTCAGTTTTCTCTTTTTCGTGCTCTGGACCTAAACATGAAAAAGATTCTTAGTGTACTTTGTGTCTTTTCCATGCTCGTTAAACATTAAGAACAAAGCATCGAGTTTATTTTTGTAAGCCCCATTTCTCATACTCAAATGGATCTTTCTGAGTGATCTTTCTTTCCTTCACATTCGTAAAACTCAAGCTATATGCTGCTCTTGAAGGAGCGTTGGGTAGGTGGTAATTTAACCTTTTTTGCACCTCCTTGACTAAGTACGAAAAAGGTTCACCTTTTCTTCTACGGAAGTTAAGAGATTTCTTTTGTGGTATGCTTTATACTTTTCCGGCCTCAGGAGACTAAATTGGATGAAAAAGGACCCCCCTGGAGTATTCTTTGGAATTTTTAGACTCTCTAAATATGAAAATACCAACTGAGCATGTACTAGTTTGGGCACATAAAATCCACAAATCAGTGACACTATCAAGCATTATTCTCTCTTCTCTTCAAGCTTGTCAAAAAATGAAGAGAGATCCGAGTTGACTTTCTTGAACTCGTTAAAATTTAACAGGGAAGGTAAGGAAGAAGTTTTCTTTTGGTTCTTAGTTAGTGGCAACATGTCATCCTTGAAATAAGCACTCTCTGTTTTTTCCGATACTCATGCCTCGGTGTTCACTTTCAGTTCAGCTATTAATTTGAGTGTCTGTTATAGCTCATAATGACACATCTCTTCCTGTGACCACTTTCCCATGTTTTCGTCACATGTCGACACTTCCATGACGACACTTCAAGAAAGTCACTGAAAAAACACCTAACTTGGAGGACCTATATATTGAATTTTGTAACTCCGTTTGACCTCATCTCTACACCGTTGGAAAGGTATTTTAGTTAGCTAAAACTTTCTAGAAGACACCAAAGTCTGAAAAATGCCTAGAAATACCCTAAAAATGAGTTTTTGATGTGTACACGACTTTCTTGAAGGAAACCCGCATATGTATGCGAGTTGCTATATATAATAGTCGTGTACGATTTAAATACATGACTTTCTGCATTGCAACCCATGTATACCTCCTCATGTACACGAATGTTGTTTTTGCAACCCGTGTACACCTCCTGAAAATATAAAAAAAAATACATATTTTGAAATTTGGGTAGTTTGGGTAGTTATGCAACTGACTCCTTCAGTTGTAACTACTTTGTCTTCGACCCTAACTCTTCATAAAGCATATAAATAGAGGTAGGGAGGTCCATGAGGGGGACTAAAATCTTTGCATCATTATGCTAGAGGAATTGGGGCTCTCTTTGCCCACACCTTTGCCCTAGAATTTTTCTCTTTGTGTTGCAGAGCTTGAAGGTTGAGTTCCTTGGAGAAGAGAAGCAGCATAACCAAATCAAGGTTTCGTGAGGTGCCGAACTTGAAGAGAAGGTATATTTGTACTTGTTTTCAAGATTAATAAAGATGTGATGTCCTTCTTCTTCCGAAATCATTGTTCAATGTGTGATTGAATCTCTATTTATGATCATATTATGATGTTAGTCATATTATTATTTCAGGTTTATTTGATTATCATTGCTTTATATGTGGTCATATTGGTTTGAGGAAGGTATAATTCGTTTTGCAGGTCTCTTGGGGAAGAGGAGCAGGAGAAGGGCTAGAGAAATATTGGACCAGCCTTTAGTTATTTAGGTGTGGACCTTTCTTATCTCTAAATCTTGCTTATATATGCTTACTGAACATTATACATCCACCTTTCAACCCCAGTATGTTGATGGCCTCTTAAACCCTAGCCATAAGAAACTTTCCTTTACAACAGAACTGGAGACTCCGCTAGGGAGAGCCTTGTCTATTTGGGGTTTCTCTTTATTTTGTCCAGCCTTTTTTAAGGTTTCATGTCCTTCTTACAATTTAGGAACACCTTTTGAGTTTGTTGGAACACCTTTCCTACCTTCTTAAGTCAGTTTTTGACCCTTTTTGTGCCTTTTGTCATCCATATGCGACTTTCAGGATAAACAGTTGCATGTATGTGTTGTATACATGACTTGCACTACCTGTAACCCGTGTTTCATATGTGACTTACCTTAATGCAGCCCGCATATGCATCTTAATTTGTGTTCTTTCATTATTTTTTAAGGTTTTTGGGTGATTTGAGGGTTGTTTGTAGGGTCTTCAAGGGTCCTCTGCATGTGCATGATTCCTGAGAGGTTTTTTAATCTCTATTAGGTTCTCTTTGTCTATCTTGTAAGTCTCTTTCAAGTCTTTGAACTTGTTTTCACTACCTTCCCCCACACCTCCTGCTTTGGCTTGACCTTGTTGGACAAGGTATCGAGCAGCCTCTGTGTGTAGGTTTAGATTGATTCTTGGAACTTCTTGACCTTTGTTTATGTCAGTCTTATTGCTCAGTCTCTTCATTCCAAAGTCGTTGGCTTGTTTACCTTTGTGAGCTTTCCTTCCAAGAGAGGTTATATCCAACTTTAGGGAAACCTAGGGTTTGTTTGTGGGGTGTAGAGTGGTTGTCTATTTGCTTTGCTTACATTACTTGCTTGCATTAGTTGATAGGATGTTTTTCTTTTTCATTTATAAAAGAAAAATAAAAAACACATGTTTGCTTTATATGCATGTAGATTAGATTTGTAGTCTAGATTGCATGGCATATCATTGTTTTTGAAAAAAAAATAAAAAGAATTTGTTCTTTTGTGGCTTTCAAGTTTCTATTTGAAAAAGAAAGAGAATAGTTTTTGCTTTTTTCATTTAATTTCTCTTTGCGTAGTCATTTTGTTTCAATTGTGAGTCAAAACACCACATAGGTTTCATGCCATTTACCCTTTGACTATAAACAACCGTTAAAATGAATGATATAATTTAAAAATTATTAGTAAGTTTTATTTTATAGGGTCATACACCAACTAGCTCAGGCTAGACTTGTGGGATAGGGAGTTTAAACTCCCCACAAGTGTTAAAATTTCAGACGTAGTTGGCCAATCACTAGGTAAACCCTTTTTTATGTTGATTGTATCTGGGAAGCTCCTCTCAAACAGGAGTTAAGCATGAGGCTGCATGGAGGCTTGGACTGATGAGATAACCCTTAGATTCCTTGTCAAAGCATAGACCAAGGTTTTTGCGCATCTAGGGATTCTGTCTTAGACAGGGTTTCAGGCTTTGCTACCCTGCCCATGCGTATGAACTAGGCTTGCGACTATCCCCCCAGACTGTCAATATAGTTAGGGTATCCTTTAGTCTCTTTGACATCTAGGGTTGATACACAGGTACACCGAAAGGCTATTTCTGGTTGACCTTGGACGGGCTTGGAAGGTAACCCTGATAGAAGGTGTGGGAGGGCGGTGGGTGATTCCTCTGCTTGTGCCTAAGAACATCTACAAGGATTCCAAGTAATTGTTTATCAGTTTTCTTTTGGAAAGCGTATCTTATACCTGTTTGTATGTTTGGCTTTAGGAATTTTTTAGTGAGTGTTGTGTGGTTTGTTTGTACTTAGTCTGCCTTCAGGTGTGTGCTTGGTACTTTTGGTTTCCTGTCAACCTAAAAATTTGTCTTATTGTTTGAAAATATGGCTAACACCCCTTTGAACACCAACCAAGAGATCCCCATGCTGGGAACTCCTTATAATATTCCTCTCATGGGGAATGTTGGTGTTCCCTTGATGGCCACCCTGAATATTCCTGTATTCACCCTAGGGCTACCGGCATGGTTTTTTTCCACTCCAAATATCCTGAATGCTCCTGATTCTTCTCAAGTAAGATCCTTATATCAAGGGCATCAAAACACTGCTTCCCCTTCATGTGTAGTTGATTCTCCTACTCCTTCTACCTCATGCGGTGAAAGTACTGACACTAGTAATCGACAGTCTAAAAGGAGTAAAAGAAGGAGGAATAGGAAGAAGGCACATAAGAAAGGGGACACCCATTCAACCTATGCAGGTCAAGTTGAACCTCACCACCTAGCCTCTGCAGTTCATGCTGGGGGCACCCATCCAACCTCTGTAGGTCATGTTGGATCTAAGTACTCAACCTCTGCAAGTCAAGTTGATCTTCACCATCCAGCCTCTATTGATCATGTTGGTGGGATCCTTCCAACTTGTCTAGGTCATGTTGGATCCAGTCACTCAGCCTCTATAGTTCATGCTGAGGGCACCCGTTCAATCACTGATGTTCAAGTTGAACCTCCCCATCCAACCTCTACAAGTCATGTTGGATCCATCCACCCAACTTATGAATTTCATGCTGGGGGCACACACTCAACTACTGCAAATCATGTTGATCCTAACCATTCAGCCTCTATTGTTCATGCTGGCGGTGCTCGTCCAACCTATGCAAGTCATGTTGGACCCAGTCTCTTAGCCTCTACAAGTCATGTTGGGGACAGTCTCTCAGCCTCTGTGGTTCATGCTAAAGACAATCCGTCAGCCACTGCGAGTCATGTTGACACTGTTGAAAAGACTAACCATTCAAAACACAAGCCCAATTTTCCTTGTAAGCTTTGTGAGGGAGACCACCTTACTTATAAATTCCCTTCTATCATGGAGGTGCGAAGAGTTTGGTTTCATGGTCATCCCGTTTTTGAACATTCTGAAGCTTTTCAATAACCAGCCTCTCTTAGTCAGGTTGTACTCAGTTACCTAGCCTCTAGTGGTCATGCTAGGGGAAAAATCTCAACCTCTGTAGGTCATGTTGAGAGCAAATAGTCAGCCACTACTAGTCATGTTGACACCGTTGAGAAAACTGGTTGTTCAAAGTGCAAACTTAAGTTCCCTTATAAGCTATGCGAGGGAGATCATTTTACTCACCAGTGCCCTGCTATCGTAGAGGTGTGAAGAGTGTGGTTCAAGACTCAAGAATTTCCTTCTCCTGAACAACCTATAGTTTCTCAACAACCTACTCAACCTTTGGTTGATCAAGTTGTCAAACCAATCTCATCTTTGGTCAATCCCACTCTTCTTTCAGAGAGTGATCCTGATGTGATTGAACCAATGTCATATTTAGTCAATCCCACTCTCCCTTTGGAGAATGATTTTCATGAATTGGTTGAATCGATTCCATTGTCAATCAATCCCACTCTTCCTTTAGAGAGTGAAGTGTCTTCTAGTCACATTTTCTTCACTGCCAGTTCAGAACTTACTGAACAAGGGGGCACTGAACTCGTTTCGGTTCAACCCACACCAAGCTCTCGGATTGCTTCCTTTGATTGGGATAGCCTAGTTGAGTCACTCCTTCCTTCTAATGCACCTTTGTAGATAAAGATCAAAGTTGAACCTTACATGATTGCTCATTGTATTGTTGATGAAGGAGCCTCAGTTAGTATTTTGTCTGCCCGTGCTTGGCGAGGCATGGGATCTCCTAGCTTTGTGTCGACTACTAGTCAGTTACTAGCATTTGATAGAAGAACTTGTATAGACTTGGGAATTATCGCTCAAACACTTGTTACTTTGGGTGGGAAGACCATCTTAGTTGACTTCATGGTGATAGCTGACCCCTTGGACTTCAATATGATCCTTGGATGTGATTATGTCTATGCCATGCAAGCAGTGGTTTCAACATTCTTTCGTGTGATGTACTTTAATCATGGTGAAGAAATTGTCACTATCGATTAGTTGGATTTTTTTGATCCATCTCTTGACCCAAATAGAGACCACGTCTTTCCTTTATCGATTCCCAGTGTTTCTATAGACACTCCCCCGCCACAGGTGAGATATGTGGCCTCATGTCCTTTGCGTTCAATTGCTATTGAGAAGCAGGCTCTGTTTTCATGCTTATCTTTTTGAGACTTGGTCCCAGTAGTTGAATAGGTGATTCATCCTATACAGAATATGGGGCCTAATCTCCACTCTGTCAATCCATTTGAAAGTTTAGACATGTGTCTTATCTCAGATGATCTCCTTCTTTTGGATGAAGTCTTCCTAGAGTCTTTGATACAATTTAACCTTCTTTTGGATGTTGGTTCAGTTGTGACTAAGTCTAACCCTGATTTTCCCATGGATCGGTCTTCTTATGTTGGTCTTGTTGAGTTTTTGGACTCTCCCTTCGAACAACAAGTCAGTGATCCTGATGAGTTTGATTTTTCTTTTGAATTTTTCAACTCCTGTGATACTGATTTTTCTCTTGCAGACTCTATATCCCTTGTTGATTTTTTATCTCCTTCTGAGGTTGATCTTATTGATTATAAACCCTCGTATATTGGCACTATAGAGTCCTCTTTTGTTTATTCTGCCTTGACTACATCTTTTGTAGAATATAGCAAAGCCACATGTGTTTCTGCCAAAGTGACCTGCATCAGATATTTTCTTCTGAATATGATTTTGATGTTGTTGTTTCTTGGAGACAGGATTTTTAGTTGGATTCACAACTGTTTACTGGCCTTGTCTTGTTGTTCAAGCTGTAACTGCATTTGCATGTGCCCTGCTCGCGCTTATGAGCCTTATGCCGGCTTCCACGCATTTAGCTCATTGTATAAGCCCTCATCTTTGCTCTCATCATCGCTTAGCCTTGTATCATTTTTTCTTTGCAACTTGACACCTTTTACCCTGAGGAGACATTCTATGATTGTCCTTATCTTTCTCACTTTCCTTGCATTATGATAGGTTTTGTTCCTTGCGCTTGGAACTAGTTTCACTTTCCTATGAAACTTGTCTCCTCGCATTTAGAGCATTCTTTCTGCTCTCCTTCAAGCTCGTTAAAAACAGTAAGGAGGCCATGAGTTGACTTTTTTGGACTTGTTAAAACTTCATGGGAAAGATATTGAGTTTCTTTAGGCCCAGGTCTGACTCCTCAAAATAGACTTGACTGCCAAGTAAACTTGTCCATTCAGGCTCGTTAAGAATATGTAAATGGGCATCCACATTGGTGGTAGGTTATCGCTTTCTCAGACCATGTGGAATAATACGAGAAATGAACACTCTCTTTTCTTCGGAATTGAGAAGAGTATTCTCAGGAATAGGTTTATCGCTTTTTCGGACCTGAGGGACTAAATTTACGGAAAAGGAACCCCCGGTATGAGCTTAGTTTTCTCTTTTTCATGCTCTGGACCAAAACATGAAAAAGATTCTGAGTGTACTTTATGTCTTTGTCATGCTCATTAAACTCTAAAGAACAAAGCATCGAGTTTATTGTTGTAAGTCCCATTTCTTGTAATCAAATGGATCTTTTCGAGTGATCTTGCCTTCCTTCACACTCGTAAAACTTAGGCTATATGCTGATTTTGAAGGAGCGTTGGGTAGGTGGTAATTTAAACTTTTTAGGACCTTCCTGACTAAATACAAAAATGGTGCACCTTACTTCTTCGAAAGCTTAGAGAGTTCTTTTGTGGTTTGTTTTATACTTTTCCAGCCTCAGGAGACTAAATTGGACAAAAAAGTTCCCCCCCTGGAGTCTTCTTTGGAGTTTTCAGACTCTCTAAACTATGAAAACACCATCAAGCATGTACTAGTTCAGGCTCGTAAAATCCATGAATCAATGCTTTATCAGGCATTCTTCTATCTCTTCTTTGAGCTTGCCGAAAATGAAGATGGTCCCCAGTTTGCTTTCTTGGACTCGTTAAACCTTTACAAGAAAGAGGGAAAGGGGAGTTCATTCACATGTTTTTACATCATGGTAGCAAGTCTTGTTTCTTTGAGAAAAGCACCATTTTTGAGTTTATCAATAGTTGGGTCCTAGTATTTTGACTTTATCCCGATTCAGAGTTTCTTACTCCTCCAGTTGGTCTCTTTTCCAATTATATGGGGGATCTGTCAATGTCTCCTACATTGTAGATTTGTGTCATTGGTCCTTTTGTGTCAAAATCTGCCTAAGTCACTTTTGTGTCATGCTCATTGTTCAAGGATTAAACCTTTTTTGGCCATTCTATAGTTTCCTTGACCTTTTGTGTCAGCCATTCCCTGGTATCAGTTCATTACATCAAGTCTTCAGCGGTCCTTGTCGTGAAATTGAGTACCAATTCCAGATCCAATTAGTCTTTGAATTACATCATGTTGGATGATGAAGGATTCCTTAATGCCTTCCTTCCAATGGATCTCTTCCTATCAACTGCAACACATCTTTCTCTAGGGATGAGATTTAGAGTTTTATGATAGTATCTTGGGGATTGCAGTCGTCAGTGGCAATTTCCCTTGCTATTGGGTAGTGGGAATATCTTAATGTCTCCTACTCGATGGATTCTTCAAGTGTTCAAGTTCAAGTATTTGTATTCACACTTGTTAGAATGTACTAGGTACCTTGGGGACCATTTTCATTAATGGTGGTTTCCCTTGTGTTTGTTAATGGTTCTAATCATTGACCGGTAATGAAACAATTTCCTCCATGTTCGACTTCAGCTCCTTTATTCGCATGGTTAGGATTCGTACCTTTTTTGGGCGGTTTGGATTGAAGACCTTGGGTCGACAGTAGCATCGTCATTTTTCTATTGCTCAAGTTGCACAAGAACTTGTTACACTTTATATGATATTTTGCTGAGGCATAGATCCACCTTGTATTTTTGTGGCTATGATCGATTGTTGAGTATGGATCCACCTTGTTCATTTGTGGCCATGACTCCTTCAGATTTGCTATGGTTCCTTTTTACATATTGAACAACCATGATAGTTTCATCAGTTATACATATGTTGGATCCACCTATATCTTTATGGAGATGTTTTGTATATGGACTTGTATGTCTCAGAGATCAGTTTTTTCTGACATTTATGTCTCTTTCAGGTACCTTTGTTCGAGCCTTTTGATCTTGCATTCTCTGCTCTCTCCATACTCAGCTATTTCCTTTATAATGTATTTTGGCTATCGTCTTCCCCTCTAACCTCATACATTAGGGGAAATATGTTATAGCTCAAAATGGCACATCTCTTCCTATGACCACTTTCTCATGTTTTCGTCGCATGTCGACACTTCCATGACGACACTTTAAGAAAGTCACTGAAAAAACACCTAACTTGGAGGACCTATATCTTGAGTTATATAACTCCATTTGACCTCATCTCTATAGCATTGGAAAGGTATTTTAGTTAGCTAAAAATTTCTAGAAGACACCAAAGTCTGAAAATGCCCAGAAATACCCTAAAATTGAATTTTTAATGTGTACGCAACTTTCCTTAGGGAAACCCGCGTATGTACGCGAGTTGCTATATACGAAAGTCGCGTATGCCTTAAATACGCAACTTTCTGCATTGCAACCCATGTATACCTCCTCGTGTACATGACTGTTGTTTCTGCAACTTGCGTACGCCTCCTAAAAATCTCAAAAAAATACGTATTTTGAAATTTGGGTAGTTATGCAATGGACTCCTTTAGTTGTAACTACTTTGTTTTTGACCCTAACTCTTCATAAAGCATATAAATAGAGGTAGGGAGTTCCATGAGGGGATTTGGAATCTTTGCATCATTATGCTGGAGGAATTGGAGCTCTCTTTACCCACACCTTTGCCCTAGAAGTTTTCTCCTTGTGTTGCAGAGCTTGGAGGCTGAGTTCCTTGAAGAAGAGAAGTAGCAGAACCAAATCAAGGTTTCGTGAAGTGCCGAACTTGAAGAGAAGGTATATTTGTACTTTTTTCTAGATTAATAAATATGTGATGTCCTTCTTCTTCCCAAATCATTGTTCAATGTGTGATTGAATCTCTATTTATGATCATATTATGATGTTAATTAGATTATTATTTCAGGTTTATTTGATTATCATTGCTTTATATGTGGTCATATTGGTTTGAGGAAGGTATAATTCATTTTGCAGGTATCTTGGGGAAGAGGAGCAGGAGAAGGGCTAGAGAAAGCTTGGACCAACCTTTAGTTATTCAGGTGTGGACCTTTCTTATCTCTAAATCTTTCTTATATATGCTTGTTGAACATTATACATCCACCTTTCAACCCCAGTACGTTGATGGCCTCTTAAACCTTAGCCGTAGGAAACTTTCCTTTACAATAGTTTCTTACTCCTCCTCTTGTTAGTTCTACCTGGGGAATATGATCATGTCTTCTACATGACAGATAAGTCTAGTTGTTCTATCTGTAAAGTTAAAAAACTGCCTTGGGTCATCTCTATGTCGTGCTCACTCTTCAAGGACTTAACCCTGTGTCTGATCTATATCCTGATTCTATCATTGTCATATCTGTTATTACTTGTGTCTCCCTTCCTTTACCCAGTTCCTAGTCACTCTTGTGATCCGTTGGAGGATCTATTTCCTTCCTCATCACAGTATGGTTCCGTATCAGTACTTCCTGATGACGAAGACCTAGACTTTTGACGATTGTACCTCAGGATTCACTCTCATTATTGGTGAATTCCTTTTCTTCAATTGTTGATTATCACCTATTGATTAACAATCTATGGAATCCGCTCCATGTTCGACTTCAATAAAATCTATTCACATGGCTTGGATTGTACTGGTTCTTTGGGATTGTTTATGAAGACCCCAGTTTCCTATCTATGGACTAAGTTGCGCAAGACTATGTTGTACCTATCTACACAGCTTCCAGATCTTTGAAGACTCATCATTATTGTATATTGTGGCTTCGATCCACCTTTGTAATATACGTGGTCTAGTACCCGTACCATATGATGTAATAAAATATTGTAAAGAAGCTAGTGTTCCAGTATATTGAACATAGCATCCTCGGATATGACTTTGTATATGACATTATTATGTATTTGTTTCAGGTACTACCTGTGCTCCATTAGATTTCTGAGTTCTCCAAGATAATGCTTATAATGTATTTCGGCCATTGCTTCCCTTTGACCTCACACATTAGGGGGCATCTTTTATCAACCCAAATGGCACTTCTCCGTCCGAGTGACGACACTTCATATGTTGGTACACAAAAGGACACTATAGGATTGAAGGTTGCCTAAACACTATAGATGGGAATGACATGAGATACATTTATCCTCCAACCAGCTTGCCAGTTTATTTTTCTATATGTTGATTGTTGTACATGACTATATTCAATGAAACTCGTGTACATATGCAACTATGTTTGTTGACAACCCATGTACTGTACGTGACTATTCCCATTGCAACCCGCGTACAGATCTATACGCGGGTTTCCCTTAAAGCAACTCGCGTGTCATACGCGGGTTGCCAGTATCAATAGTCGCGTACAAATCCATTCGACATTAAAAATAATAAAACATGATTAATGGAGATTAGTTGAGCCCTTATCATTAACCATCTCAACTGTCTCAACCTCCTCAACCTTCGAAACAACTCTATTTACCAAAGTATAAATAGAGGCCTTGGAGAGGGCATTAATATAATCAATCTTGGAGAGTAAAGTTATGCTTGTGGTATATCTTCAAAAGTATTTGGAGCAGCAGAACTCAGATTCCTTTGGTTGCAGAGGAGTCCTTGTTTCAGACATTGGGTCGTACACTTATCTCATTCACTGATTGTTAATAAAGAGAATTCTTCTTCCAAATTTGTGTTGAGTCTCTTTCATGTATCATGGTTGATGAATATATTTGATTAAGCACTTTATATATTGTTTATATAACCTGTCATATATGCAGGTATAAGTTTGTACTTGGAGAATTTGCTCTTTGCAGGTGAAAGAGGTGCATCCCTGAAAGCTTTGGAGAGAAGCAGAGCAAGAGAAGACAAAGCTTGGATTAACCGTCAATAATTGGGTGAGTCCAACATATCTTCCTATTTCCTTTCTGTACTTTAAAGCTGATTGTCTACAAGTTTTAGATCTACGTTGGTAACCCCAGACCCTAGGTTATAAGGGTGTTTATGCCTGAACAACACATACTTTAAAAGAAATGGCTAATTGTATGATCCAATCTAAGGGACTAGGTCTTCAATTTTTTGCTGAAGCCATAAATTATGCAAATTAAATAGTTAATCACACCCCCACTAAATATTTACAAGGTATCACACCGAAAGAAGCATGGAGTAAAATTAAACCAGATGTAAGTCACTTCCGTGTGTTTGGTATTGAAGCATGGGCTCACATTCTGGATGAAAAACAGAAAGCATTGCAGCCTAAATGTGAAAAGTGCATATTTGTTGGATATTATGAAGATGTAACATGTTATAGACTTCTTCAACCACATTATCATGATAAAATCATTAGAAGAGATGTTAAATTTGATGAAAATCTCTTGGCCTGTGAGCCTAAATCGATGGTTGTGCATCTTTGGTCTACGAGCCTGATTCGACGATTGTGCCTTCTTCTACTTCCAAATTCCTTGACATATTTCCAATTCCAGTTTTTGATGATGAAAGTGAGGATGAAAATCCACCTCTACCTTCTCATGTTCCTCCAGTTACACCAACACAATCGCTTCCTCGACGTGTTCGTTCAACATGTGAAGCAGATGGTGATCTTACCGATGATCCTAGAGTTCAACGTCAAAAACATTCTCAGTTCTAGAGAGCCTCTTTTCTTTTGGATCAAGTTTCAAAGAATCATGATCCAGATACTTTTGCAGAAGCTTCAAGAAATCCATATTGGGATGCAACTATGGATGAAGAATATTGTTCCTTAATGTCGAACGATACTTGGGATCTTGTACCTCTTCCAAAAGGAAGAAAAATTGTCAAATGTAAATGGGTCTATATAACTAAGTATGCATTAGATGGAAGCATTGAAAGAATTAAGGCAAGGTTAGTGGCCAATTTTTTTTCCCAAGTTGAAGGGATTGACTACAACGAAACCTTTTCTCTTGTCGCAAAAATGAACTCCATCCGCCTTGTAATTTTCCTTGCAACTTGGAAGTCCATCAAATGGGTGTCAAGTCTGCATTCTTACATGGTGATTTACAGGAGGAAATTTACATGGAAAAACCTCCTGGATATGTTCATAATAACTCTAGCCTTGTCTATATCCTTAAGAAATCCTTATATGGCCCTAAGCAAGCTCTTAGAGTGTGGTATGCCAAAATGGACAACTTTCTACTTGACACTGTTTTTTCTAGATGTCATTTTGACCCTAATGTCTATACCAAGAAAGTAGGAAACCATCTCATCATACTTGTTCTTTATGTTGATGATCGTATTCTTACTGGTAGTGACCCTAAGCTTTTAACCCATGTGAAATCCAGTCTTAAGGAAAATTTTGAAATGTCATACTTAGGACATTTGCATTATTTTCTTGGTCTCCAAATATTGCAAACCAAAGAAGGAATATTTCTTTCTCAGTCTAAGTATGCTTTTGACCTTCTTTCTCGCTTTCACATGGAATATTGTAAACCAACCCCTTCTCCCTTCCAGTCTGGAGTCAAAATTTCTACCACTTGTACTTCACTTGAAGTAGATTCCACATTGTAGTGTCAGCTTGTTGGTAGTCTCTTATACTTGAATCATTCTTGTCTTGACCTTTCTTTTTCCGTTGGTCATGTTTCCTGCTATATGCAAACACCTCATGAAATTAATTGGAAAGAAATGAAAAGAATACTTTGATATATTCGAGGTACAATTCAGTTTGGTATTCATTACAATACAGGGGGAACACCTTTGTTGGTTGGTTTCATTGATTCAGATTGGGCCAGAGATTATGATGATCAAAATTCTATTGTAGATTATGTTTTCAGTCTAGGATATGGACTTGTCACTTGGGCTTGTAAAAAACAACAAGCTCTTTCTCTTTCTTCAGCAGAAGCATAATATAGAGCCACCATTAATTCCATTCAAGAAGCTTTATGGCTTCGACAGATCCTTTCAAAGTTTGTATTCGAGCAGTAACAACCTACTCCACTTTGGTGCAATAATCAAAGTGCCATCAAGCTCACCAAATATCCAATTCAAAATCAACACAACAAACACATTGAGCTACATATGCACTTCATCAGAAATCTTGTTCATGACCTCATTCTTGAAGTGCTCTTTTTCCCTATAGATGATCAAGTTGCAGACATCTTCACCAAGTCTCTTATAGAAGTGAAGTTTTCTAAACTTTGATCTATGTTAGGAGTTCTAGAATTTTTCATTAAGGGGGGATAGGCTCTAATGCCTCCTTCCTTCTCCTATTAGTGTCACTTTTTTAAATCCTTCAATCCTATCCCAAGTTGTTCTTAAGGGGGAATGTTAGGATATTTAGACACTTACGAGTTAGTTAAGATCAACTTGTTATAATATATTTGTTACGAAAAATGTGTTTCTTTAGTATGCATTAGTAGCATTTGTAAATATCTAATTCGACTGTCACGATATGTTCTAAAAATAGAGTGATCCGATAATTCATCTTCTCTTAGATCATACCTACCCTTCATCCGTGGCTTAACAACCGATTGGTCCATGATATCTATTTAAAGAGCATGGAGGGTCCTTTGATTGTTGATTGATTATGAGAAGCTCATTTGTAACTTTCTTTATTTTGTATAATAAACTGCCTCAAGTAGCTATTTGGTTGGGGCCATGGAGTGTTTCCCTCTCGAGGGTTTAAACCACATCAAAATATTGGTGTGTCAATCTGTGATCTGTTTGTGTGAGTGGTTTCTCTAGGTGTTTGGTCTTTGGGAGTACCCTGTGTAATCAAGCATCATTCAAATTCTCTCCCCCTTTGAAATCAATGAAAAAGGGACCTTCTACATTTCTATCTCCCCCTTGCTTTGTTCTTTCCAAGTCGTAGATAAGACTGTCTTTGCGTCAATTCCAATGAACTAACTAATTTTTTCCTTATTTTATTTAATGGATTTTTCAAGTTTTCTTGTCTTCATGCAATACATTCACACATATTTCCAACCTTTCGTGTGCCTGAACAAGTTGATGTGCTCAATGTGTTTTCCATGTGGTGTGTTTGTACTGTTGCTTTTATTCCAACATTATTCTTTCGAATCACCTTTTTTCCTGTGCATTAAATTTTAACTTAATGTGATCTGCCTTGGGTTGTACATTTCATGAATTATATGGCTTTTATGTCCCTTTAATTTATATTCAAATGCGTGACCGAATTCTTCCTTGTTCTATAAATTTGTGGTATTTTCCATTATGTTCATGTTCGTGGTTTTTACTATGTCAAGCTTGTCCTATTATTTGCATCTTGCTTTTCCATTCTACAATTGTCCTCCATCGTCTTATTTACAACATTTAAATAATTCTCTTGACACCCTTTTCACAATGGTTCAATCTCAACAAGAAGACCTTGGACAACAACAGATGGAAATTGGAATTTGGTTGAATCAGGTGACATAGTATAATTCCTTGTCATGGTGCTAACAGTCCTGTGTCAAATAGATTACTTCAGAGATGTTGTCTAGTTTGAGTACGTAGGTGGAAATTCTAGAATAGTAACAACAACACACATTCGATATTTTGATTCATCTTGGGCTTGAGCCCTATCCATAAACTTGAAACTGGATCTTCTTCCCCTGTTGCAGTCAGATGAACCTGTAGAGTTGGATTTAGTGGACTTGAATCTGCATCTTTCACCTCTATCTTTTGGTTGTGTCGAAGAAATCGAACTCAAATTTCAACCATGATCCAACTTTAGTCGACTTCACTTTTGCTTCAATTTTTTGTCTTTAGTGCCCAATTGTGGCCTGATGTAATGTGGCTTTGAAGCTCTACAATTTTGTAACCATAATATAATATATAAGCTTTTCCTTTTTGCATAATCATGGTGTGTCACTTGTATATTTGATTTCTATTGTTTTATGCATGGCTAATAATAGTAGTAACACATTTCACACTAAAAAATAACAATCCTTCAAATAAATTTTAATAGTGTCTAGTTACTCTGTCAATCCTTGAGTGTTTGATTATAGTTGTCTTTTACTCAAGGATTCTGCACAATCCTTTCATATTAGTGTGAGAGGAAATTACTTTCCAGTGATATTGCAAAGTTGTTGTTTTCATATTTTGCATGCTCATGAGATGACCTTCTTATCCATATTTTCTTTGTATTTATGTTTTATGCACTTCTGTCATGCTTTTGAGACTCGTTCCCTTCCAAAACATTATGGTGCATATCTGCTCTTTGCTCCTTGATTCAGACAATTTTCAACAGATTTGTGCCAACCTAATTTTCTCTGTTGTTGATTTTTAAGAAATCTTTGAGAGGACTTGTGGCCATACTTATCACACACATATCATTTTATAGAGTGAAAATATATTTTATATGTTCAACAAAATTACATATCCAACATCTAACTATATTGCTATGTCTGATAGTTTTTGCATATCTAGGTTTCTCATTTCTTGTAGATAGTTCCGTTTTTCTACGAAAAGTATCCCAATGGTTGAGGATAGGTCATTCTTTGTTGAAAAATTAATACCTGTCTTGTCATATGGATACCGTTGACGACTTAGTATTTACTCCAGGATAACCGAGTTGTTTTTGAACATGTGTTGAGTTTCTGCATCAATACTTACTTCAACCTTTCCCTGAATTGCATTGATATATTTTGATTGCGAGACATCTGATTCTTTCAGCGCAATATTTTTTTGTAGTAGTTCATTTGCCATTTCCAACTCCCTCTAGGACTTTTTAAGCACACATTGATTTTCTTCTAATTCCTTTATTTTTCCTTTTATGTAGTGCAATTCTTCTTCTTTGATTTTCAATTAATCCTTTAAGTCTTCATACGTATCTCTATCTGATTTATTAGTTTTTCTGCTGCTTCAAGTTGCTCCTTAAATGCTTTATTTTCTTTCCTTGACTTCTTCAATTCATCTAGAGCACTGATTAATTCACCTTCCCAATCGACACCAAGACTGTCTTTATATTTAGACTTTGGACTTTCTTCAGAGATACTGGGTTTATTAGGCTTTGACGCAATTCAGGTGACCTCCTCTATAGAGTTTTTTTTATCACCAACTGTCTCCATCTTGAAAATTTCTTTCGAGCCTCTTGATTTTTTCTTTTCCTCGAATTTTAGAGATTGTAGATAAATTTTGTTGTATGTCCATTCCTTCTCTATTTTGGATATGATTCCAGGAGATATTTTGGTTGAATATTTCCCTTTCAATGCATTCTCATCCTAAATTACAGCCATAAATAATACATCTCTTGGACTGTCACTTTCTTCTTCGTCTGAAGAGTTCTCTTTGATGTACAAGCTTTTCTTGTATTTCTAGAATTTTTTATTATTCATGCCCTTGTTTTGTTGATGCTTGTCTTTTCGTTCTCGATGCTCCGACTCTTCCTCACTTTGTCTTTCTCAATTTTCTTCGTATGTGCATTTGAAAGAAAAATGTCCAATTATTCCACACTTAAAATGAAGTTTTCCTTGGTTCTTACCTTTTCCTATCTTCAATATTCTTACAAAGTTGGCCTCTTCTTCATCTAAAGGGTCAGTTTTATTTCAGCATTTATTTCTAATAGATTTAGGTTTTCCTATTTCTTTGAAAGCATGTTACCTTTCTGGATCCATTATCGGGTTCAATTCTCATTTCGTATGTTGTAAGTATTCGATACAAGTCATCCTTGGTTAGATTGACCAAATCACTTATGTCTTCAAGAATTGGTACTGTTGGGTTGAAATGTGTGGGAAGAGTTCTCATGATTTTTTTCACAACAACATTCTCTTTAACAACAACCCCAATCCCTGTTATGGAGTTCACTATCTCATCTACTCTCATAAAGTATGAGGCTACATCTTATTTTCCTTTATTTTGAGGGTTTCAAACTACATAGATAATGTTTTCATTTTGTCGTTTCTATCCTTGTCATCCCCTTCATAAATACTTCGTAAATTATCCCATAATTCCTTCATGGTGGTGCACTACATTACCTTAGTAAATTCAACATCTGTTGATCCACATAAATGACATTCTTCGCTCTCGCATTCCATTCATATTTTTCTATTATCTTGATAAACAATCATTATAATGGGCGTTGTAGTATCATGATTTTATTCTGACTCATCACCATTCTCTTTTGACTTATCTGCAAATTTTGGAAATTTATATCCGTCTTCTACTTATTTCCACACATTCGTGTTGAGTGACTACATATAGATCTCCATTCTGATTTTCTAGAAGGTATATTATGAGTTGTCAAATATTGGATCTCTATTAGTGGACAAACCTTCTTTCTTATACATATCTACGCTGGATTAGTCTTCTAGATGTTAGTTTGTTTATTGAAGACACTTGCATTGATACCAATTGTTGGTATTAAGTTATTAATGGGAGGGGTGAATCAGTTGTTGCATAGATATGTAGAAATTATGCAGATTTTCTTAGATTTAGAAGCTTTATAACAACATACCAATAAACAGAATAGCACATAAATTCTTGAGAACAAATGTATATCTATAAATAGGTATGAATATGAATAGCTACATCAATCAAAGATTATAGTCTCTGAACATGAGCACCCACTCATTTCAGATGTTAACTTGATCTCAAGTAAAATTTGTGGTTTGTTGGAATCAACCTATAACAACTTCTATATGTGTGAGTTCCAACTCACAATCTCCAAGAACCAACCTGAACATATATCAATATGGTATTGCAAACTGCGACTCATGTCTTTAAGCTCTAATCAGTTGAAGAACTACGCTCTCTAGGTGTGGAAGTTACAACTTCCTTTTGTTCTCTAGAATCCACTAGAAGAAGGTTATGATCCCCCAAGATTTATCTACACCCACATAAAGGATGTTGCTGCACCTTGATTGTATTTTCCAGCACCAATTGGAAGGAGGTCACGACCCCCTATTCCTTGCCCCGTCCAACCTTCCTAATATGAGATATTATTTTATGGAAAGTAGATAAATATATTTTCTTCAAGTTATGCAACTGCTGAACTCTTCTTATCTATGGCAGAAAGTTTCCCAAAAAACAATTCATATATGTGTCTTCCTTTTCAAATTACACAAATACCGCAATCCTTGATTTGTGTCTTTGTATCTGTGTCAAATAGTTGCACAAATACAAAAAAACTGAGATCTACATCTATGTGTCTGCATCTGTATATTTACGTCAAACCATTATTCAAAAATGTGATGTGCGAATACATTTGCGATATGTGTATGCATCTGAATAGACTTTCTGGATCAGTCGCACTTTCTTATCTATGATATGCATCTTCACTGAGCAATAACTTCACACATCCGAACAACATGTATCCTTTCTTTCCGTGCATCTACTTGTTATTCATTCTTGACTATAGAGTCGCACTACAACTCTACTTCATAAATATATCATGTGATGAACGAGCCATTGATCAAATCTTCATTTCTTACAATATTGCTTCACCACATCCATCTCTTTCTTATTTATAATCTTTTTCAAGAGATGTGTCCACTTGGTGAAGTCCCTTTAATTCGGATATCATCCTATTGAATTTGCGTCTCCGACAAGTTAATGTTTGTCTTGGTGTGCCACATTTGAAATCAATATTTGTAGTTTAAGATGCACATCCAATACTCTTGTGGGAATTTCGCACACATCTGTTGCTAAATGAATCGTTTTACTAACTTCTTTGTGGGATTATTGCACACACAATTTCTTATTTTACAAGTCTCATAATTAATATTTGTGCATCCATGTTATTTTCAATTATTCTTTTATGTGCATGAATATGCGTGTAAATGTGACCAATACCATGATGTTCCTTTAACCTCTTGATCTTTGACATCAATATATTCAACTTGTCTAGTTCATCTTTGATGTTTGACATCATATATTCAACTTTTTTTGTTCATCTTTTATCTTTGAAATCATATATTCAACTTGTTTTTTTCATCTTTGATATTTGACATCAAAGACAACATATATTCAACACTAAATACCCATTCTCAAGAGTCATTACAAATAAAGGGATGAACCCAAAATTCCAAAAAGAGCATTAAAGAAATATATTTCTCATTAACATCAAGTTTATCTTCCAACACTACTCTGCAATAGGAAAATGCAAATGCTAATTCAAATAAAAAAACTGAATGCAACCATCATGTTGTCTCATAAAAAACATGACGTCTAACCTTATGTTTGGTAACAAGCCAAAAAAATCCTATTTCAAGCATCCTACAAGAATATGTTGGAAACATTCTCATTGTATGGATGAAAATTGAGGTGAACTTGTGCAGTCGAAATAAACACAAAGATCACATAAAGGTTAGTGAGTGTCATAAGATGCTTTCTTTATACAATGTTGGATATGGATAATATATGTATCACCTCTAGCATGTGAACATGGAAACCCACTAGTATCAAGCCATGAATCATCTCAATGGACATATCAAATAAACTCCTTGCTAACATCAGATGGGATGTTTAAATTACTTACACATTTGTTATGTTAGACAAGGGTATAAATGCTTGTGAGATACAATGTGTGATTTGTTTAGACTTCACAATTGCTTTGATTTTGTAAGATGCTTCCTACTTAAACTATATATAAAAAAATGATTCCTACTTTAAGTAGTAACTATCATTAAAACTACAAATTCTACCTTTCATCCATATCTAAAATTTCTTCTATGAAAATGACAAACTCATGCAATGAAAACTCAACTATATAAAAACACCATTATACAGAATAAACATATTTTCCTAAATGGAGTTAAATTTATAGGAAAATTAATACTATAGAGAAGAATGCATAAATCTCAAATAATGGAATTAAAGTTATTATACACCCCCATGCAACCTAGTTAAAGCTATTATATGCCCCCGTGCAACCTAATCACCATAATAATAATTAGAGGAAACTAGATAAGATTATTTCTAATGGGTAGTACTCCATCTGTAAGGTGTATGACCCACTTCACCAATCTCATAATAACCATATATTTTGACAATTTTCTTTGAAAAGGATTCCTCTTTCCATGGCTCCCGAAAAAAAAATATTGTTGCTTCATACAAGGACATGAATTGAGTGGAAAATGAAAATATATACCAATCCATTGTGTCCCATATCATTTTAATAATTCCATATAGATTTCAATCCCATTCAAAGATATATTGAAGTTAGGATAACATATGATTTCTCTTTTCCTTTGTTTTTTAGTCAAACAATCCCATCTTTACTAATAAGCCAACAAGGCTTTCAACTCATGTAAGATATTTTATATGTACACTCAAATTTAGAACCTCTCTCAGTTCTTCAAAGATAACGAATAAAATGATATTGTTTTATTACATCTTTGTGTTCTAAAAGTAACCTTGGTGGAGTAACATGTTCTCCTCTCACCCATAAGTTGGCGTTGATTATGGAGCCTGATTATTATTTTAGTTGTGTTAAAATTCTCGTTCGAGCTATAAGCGGTCCCGGGAGGGTGGACCACCCCCTCACCCTAAGGGTTCATGAGGGTTCGAGTGCGGGAGGCCCCATGAAAACAAATTGACAGTTTTAGTCCAATTTTCAGCCGTTGAAATGTGGCAAAAAATTCATTGTAAAATGTTGTAATTTCGTAGTCAATCTAGGCCATTCATTAGATCTCAAATCCAACGATAGAAATTATGTTCGGGATTTGAGCCCTAGAAGGAAAAAATATTTTGTATGAGGAATTATATTACGACTTTGTATTGTTGTATTGTGAAAAATGAGATTGTTAGAGATATCAGACCAAAGAGGAAGTTATGGTATATGTGTTGCAGGTTATGTCTCTTCATTTTATTGAACGGTTTAATAGAAAGGACTAGAAATTTATGTGTGGATGTATCCCTGATCCAGGAGGAAATTGGTGGCCACCCACCTATTCCTCTTGGGACCCCACCATTATTTCTTTCAGTTTTCTAGTTTCCTTAATTGTAGCACAATTTACTATTTTTTGGCAGTTTTTGGGTCCTAAACTTCCGGAGCCGTTTTGAGGCCCTAAACGACATTTTTTTGGCATCGAATGGTCGGGAAAATATGAGACCATTCTAAACTTCATATTTTCCATTAATGGATGTAGTCCTTAAATAGATATTTCTAACGATGTATCATGCGTGTCAAACAGAGGTAGGATGCTAAAGTTACGACCTCGAGAAATTGATGTACCAAGTTATTCAATGGGGCCCACATTAAGGCGTTTCACCTCCTAGGGTTAGGTTTTTCGATGTGTAGGGTTTACATTGTTTCTCAATAATATATAGGCCTTTGAGCCTCATTTTAACATAGATTTTAGAGGCATGTAGCCACCACATCTCTTCTCAGAGATAAGCTACCAGCACTCTAGCTAGTTTATTTCCATTTTGTATGTAAACAAGTTTTAGTTATTGATTAATGGAATGAAGTGTTATTTCCACTACATATTTGTTTCTGTGGTTATTTTTGTATTTTGTTGTGTTCCTACATAAATCCAGATCAATCCCATATTGGGTGAACCACTTTATATTGGTGTCTCTCTTCTATTGTGTTTATATGTTTTATTTCCACATATTGTTTTATGCTATTGTTATGCGATCATGTTTTTTTAACAGTTGGTATGTGCCTCATCATAATATATATTAAATAAAGCATTGTTCCATTTCATTTGATACACCTTGCATGCTTGTGAGTGTGACCATATAATTGCAAGTCAATACACCATAGAATTTTATGGCATTGGAGTGCCATACAAATAGTTAAGGGAAAATGCTTTATCCACTAGTTGTAAACTTTAGAGAAACTATGAACTTCAACTTTTGATATCACTACAAAAATACAAGAAGAGTTTATTTGTTATGGACCCTATTCAAGAGGGAAGTGTTCCATCTAGAGAAGTATCTTTGCACATTAATAGAGTGCACCCAACATAAAATGATCAATTTTGGATTCTTTATTGCTTAACCAGAATATTGGAAGATGTTGTGGATAGGTTATATCATAATCATATACCACTTTCAAAGATAATTTGGGAGATAACAGGTCAATGCTCATATTAGATTCTGATATTTTCTCCGTTTGACATTGAGGGTTATGAAACACAAGCATGCAAGGTTGAAGAAGTTCTTGTCCAAGCATCATACATACACACAAATAGAACAAATAGTAGTAGATTATTTATTGCACAATCAACTAAATATATAAGACATAAACCAACAAAAAAATAAACAAAACATTCATCAAAAAATCATAAGCGTAAAGAAAATGCATATATATTTTACTCACCGAATTCACTGTATTTATTGATATTTATTAGTTGCATTTATGTTGCACGTGAATACCTACACAAGTCATGATCAATTAATAAGTTTATATATATAACACAATGATAAATAAATATGCAAACCAACATGTAGCACGTGCTAAAAACACCAAATGTGAATACCTGTATGAACTTCTCTCTATTTCAAGGATAATATATTCTCTACTGAACAGGGCCAACCATGTAAAGATGGAAACTCGTATGCCCCTCTATGATTGAGAAAAATTGGAGAGGATTGAACTTTATTTATTTTTATCAATTAATTTCAACGCATATGTATTTCATAAATCAGCCACATATGAATATATCAACCACATAAATATATCAGCCACATATAAATCTCATAAACATATTAGCCACATAAATCAATCAACCAGAAGAGACAATATATACCCTGGGAAAACCTTCTAAACATGGAGGATGAAAAACCCAACAATTCTCTGAGTATGGTAGATCAATTTGCAAAGAATTGTTTACAACACATAAGCAGATTTCCTGATAAGATATATCAACTCAGTAGTAGATAAGATATTCGATCATACAACTGTGTCACTCACTTTCCAAGTGATTATCACTTTAATAACAAGTTAATACAATTTCCATGCCATGTATAAAACACCAATGCACTCTAAACAATTAGTATATGTTAAGTAGAATAATCATTGGAAGCTCCAAATTCTCTCCATACATTTAGTTGTGCATGCCCAAGTAGGATCACTAACTAGAACTCATTGCATGCAATCATTAGCACCATTACTAATATTAATTCCAAGCTAGCACTTAATATTCTCCATCATGCACAAGAAATGCACCCTCCTTTCTTTAATTAGCTTTAAATGAATGATCATTGACTTGAACTGAATGTGAACTTGCTGAACTAAATGAGAATTGACTGAATTGATTATGAACTGACTAAACTGAACTCAATTTTCATATGATTGTATGACCATAAATTTAGGAGGTTAACTGAATGTCTTTGGTGCTTCATAATTAGTGCCATTCGTCATCAATTTATAATATTAAGCTGTGCATGGAACTTCTTATTTAATTAATGCATGATTATTACAATTGAGGCTTCAACATAACTATTATCAATTCCAGTTCACTTGGGGGAATACATAGGTAATATGAATTCTTTATCTTTCTCTATGCTTTATCTCATTATCATTAATTAGTAATTACATGGTCCATATGCAAATTAATTATTTGTTTGTCTTATCATATCATACTCAAAAGAATTGTTCCATACTAATGATCATATATATTAACCCGAGTCATATAGTCATATGCTAAAGTAATTGACTCTAGGGGTAGCTAATCCATAAAGGAGACTTGCAGCACTCAGTGACCATGAATAGCAATATATCACATAGTATAACCCATACAAGGCTTTCTTCAACTTGCACACATGGGACTCCTTTCCATGAATCACAAATACATTTGGATACTCAATGTAAACCTATTCCTCAACCTCTCCATCGAGGAAGGAAACATTCGCATCCATCTTGTGAAGTTTTTATCCCAATACCGATGAAAGTGAAATCATAGGTCTAATTGTGGTATATTTGGCCAATTAATAAAATGTCTCCCCATAATCAATGCCCTCTTTTTGAGAGAAACCTCGTGCAACAAATATGGATTTGTATTTTTCCACACTTCCATATGTATCATGATTTATCTTGTAAATCCATCTAGAATTAATAAATGACTTCTTCTCAGGTCCGAGAACAATTTCCCAAACATCATTATTCAATATCGAATGATATTCCTATGTCATACCATCTTTCCACACTTGTTGCTCTGCAAATTCTTCATATGATGAAGGATATGATTCACATATATCACTCATCAGTGCAACATATCCATCATATCTATCAGGTTACTTTCACTCTTTGGTAGATCCCAGTGGTGCTCCATGCTTCTTATAATATTTCAGTACATATCGACACCATGTATCCCTCCTCTTTGCAGGAGGTTCCCCAACCAACCAACTCATGTTCCTCATCCCCTGTATCATATGAAATATCTTTCGATCTCTTGAAAGAAACTTCCTCATGTAAAGTCACATCTCGACTAACCTTAATATGTCTCTCACCAAGTAAATATATTATGAATTATTTGGAGGTCTCACTGTAGCCCACCAATGTTCCCTTCTTTCTTGAAGGTTACATATTGGTTCTCTTTTATTTTGGTATGTGAATATATACCAGACACCCAAAATCCTTGGGTGTGAAATATCTGGCTTATCACTAGTGAACACCTCTTCATATTTTTTCTCTTCAAGGATGGCATGCAAACTTCGGTTCTAAATGTACACTCTTGTACTAGAATCTTATTCCCATAAAGAATCAGATATATCTTGATTATGTAGCATGGATTTTTCATCCTCACAAAGAGTTATATTCTTTCTCTTTGCAACCCCATTCTATTGGGGTTGTAAGGAACTTTAAAATTGTCTACAAATCTATGCATCACTAAAAAAATCATTAAAATCATTTGAATCAAACTCCCCTCCATTATTATACCTTAAAGAATTGATGTTCCTACCTTTATGATTCTCTAGTAAGGCTTTATAATGTTGAAAATTATTAAAAGTTTCTCTATTTTCTTTCATAAACTAAATTCAAGCCTTTCATGAGAAATAATCAATAAACAATACATAATAGAGATATCCACTCGGGGAAGGGGATGGCATGGGACCACATACATATGAGTGTAATAAGCCTAAAATTTCTTTAGATATAGTATGGTTTCTAGGTAAATTCGTTTTAACATTCTTTCATAAATCACAACCATGAAATACACTATCATGCACAACATCAAAACTAGGCATACTTTTCACCATTCGTTGGAAACCAAGAAGTGCTCTGAAATGGAGCTGACCAAGCCCCCTATTCCAAATATTGCATGGGATGATAGTGTGATGTACCATGGATGAAATATAATTTCTTGGGACCTTGCAGAGTCCTCCCTCTCGAACTCCAATAACAATAGCAGTATCAATGCTCCGATTATTTAACCATAAGTATGCTTGATTCTCCATGAAGATGACTCAGAAGTGTTAGTTTTTCATCACATTTAAGCTAGCATTATGATCTTAGGATCTTTTCACTGAGAGAATAACAAGCACAGCAATAAAACACAAGCACATCACAAGAGACAAGAGACACAAAGAGTTTTCCTCGGGGAAACCATAAAGGAGAAAACCCCGCAACTTCCTCTAAGATAGAATCAACACCAAAATAGTAAGAGATATCCCAAAACAGCAGTAGTCTTCTATCTTCTGTCTAGTCCCAAAATTTCCTTCTCCAGTATTGCGCCACACTTGGGAGATCAAGTGATGTATTTCACAAGTGATAAATAGAGAGACTCTCACTCTCTATTTATATTCATCCGTTCACTTGAGTTTCCTTTTCACACGTAGGCTCAACCTAATAATTACTACTCGAGCCTACACCTTAATTAGTGTATAATAACTCAAGTGCCCGAAACTGTGGGGACTTACCTAATGACTTGATATGACTTGATTACATTATTAATCCTCCCGATTGGAACATTGGGGCAAGACCACATGACTCAAATACATAATAGAGACATCCCAGAATAAACATCGGGTTACAATATATAAGATACATAAAAGAATACATTCTGAAGTTACATATACATCAACACTCCCTCTTAACTAGGAAGGTATTCTTTCGACACAATTTTCAGCACTGGTCTTCTTCTCTGTATCAACTGGATCATCTCGTCTTCAAGTCATCTTCATCTTCAAGTCATCTTCGTATTCAAGTCATCTTCATCTTCAAGTCATCATCGGATCTGGATCATCATCGAACATCATCACTAGATCTGGATCATCATCACTGGACTGGATCTAGATCATCACTCGATCTGGATCATTACTGCTGGATCATCATTACTGGATCTGGATCATCACTCGATCTAGATCAACACTGGTGCTATCTCATGATTCTTCTCGTCATAGGAATTTCTATAGAGCCAGCCATTTTTCATGCTGGTTGTAGGCCTACCCTCATGTAGGTCTTCGCCCAGCACTTATATCTGACCTGCTCGTCAGAAAGGCACGCCCAACACTCACATCTGATCATGTAGTAAACTACAATCCCATCAGAAAGGCACAGCACTCACATTCACCAGTATGATAGGACACACCTACTATCATATGTGAAATGGATCAGAACTTACAACCACCAGCATGATAGGACACACCTACTACCATCTGTGGAAAGGCACAGCGCTCACATCCACCAGCATGGTAGGACACACCTACTACCATCTGTGGAAAGGCACAGCGCTCACATCCACCAGCATGGTAGGACACACCTACTACCATCTGTGAAAAGGCTCTGCACTTACAATCACCAGCATGATCGGACACACCTACTATCATCTATGAAATGGCACTACACTTACAGTCACCAACATGATAGGACACACCTACTATCATCTGTGAAATGGCACAGCACTTACAGTCACCAGCATGATAGGACACACCTACTATCATCTGTGACAAGGCTCAGCACTTACATCCATCCAGGCGGGAACACATCCTGCTCACAATGATGGAAGGGCATGCACTCATATCTGATCATGAGGGGAACACATTCCAGCAATCATATCAGAATGCCCCCCAGTCCTCCTCGACTGAGCTACCTGGTAACTGACCAGGTGCCTCCATTCTCCTAGAGAATGGCAGTTTCCCTTACATCCGACCTGCTCGACAGAATGGCCAGCACTCACATATGACATGGAAGGAACTTAATCCTTTAGCCATGAACAGAATGGTTCATCCCTTACATTTGATCAAGTGGGAACACATCCCTCTATCACATCAGAATGGATACTCAGTTCTTATACTGAGTGTTCCTAGTAACTGACCATGTGCCTCCATTCCTAGAATGACAATTGCTCTTACATCTATCCTGCTCGATAGAATGGCCAGCACTCATATCTGACATGGAAGGGTGCAACCCTACCACCATGACAGAATGGCTCAGCCCTTATATCTGACCTAGTTGTTAGAATGGCTATGGATCTCAGCACTCATATCTGACATGGAAGGAACCAATCCTCTCACCATGACATAATGGCTCAGCCCTTACATCTGACCATGGAAGGAACCAATCGTCTCACCATGTTAGAATGGCTATGGGTCTCATCACTTTCTCTGGGAGGAAGCCTCGATCTGGAGAACACCAAGTCTCTCTCTGAAGTACTCGAACTTCAGCCTAGCCAATGGATTCATCAATACATCAGCTATATGTTCCTCCGTCGCAACATACAGGAGCTTCACTGCTCCTCTCTGCACCATATCCCTGATATAGTGATACTTGATCTCGATATGCTTCGACCTATCATGAAACACAGGATTCTCTGACAACTTGACGCAACTCTAGTTGTCACAAGTAGCATCTAACTGGAGATCAAATATATCAGACAGTAGCTTCCACAGCCATACTGCCTCATAACTAGCTGAACAAGCTGCGACATACTCTGCTTCAGCTGTACTCAGTGCCACACAGGATTGCTTCCTGCTAAACCAAGAGATCACACCTGATCCCATACTGAAGCAACATCCCGAAGTACTCTTCCTGTCGATGGCACTGCCTACCCAATCTGAATTAACATAACCCTCCAGGTTAATCTTCTGATTCACATCTTACTTGAGCCCATAATCAATTGTACCCTTCAGGTACCTCAGAATATGCTTTGCAGCAATCAAGTGAACACTTCTCGGATCTGTCAAGTACAATCTCAAGGTGATCACAACAAAGCAAATGTATGGTCTCATGTTTGTCAGGTACATCAATGACCCAATCATCTGATGATACATTGTAGCATCAACCGAATTTGACGAAGCATCACTCAATAGCTTCAGGTTCGATGCCATAGGTGTGGTCATGCAGTCCATCATCCTGAATCTCTTCAGGATCTCTACTGCATACTTCCCTTGTCCAAGGAAGATCCCATCTGTACTCTGCCACACCTCCATGCCTAGAACAATAGTGCATCGACACATAACAGGAGCATCACTGGTCTTCTGTCTTCAACCTTGAAGAAAAGGTTAAAATCCAATTTACTCTCAGTAAAGCCTAGAATCATCAGTAATCTGCCCATCCTGTCGTACCATGTCGAACCTCAGGATCTTCTGCAATCACTCCCTCTAAAGCGGAG